>VWZK01015657.1:414756-463035 GCA_013396935.1 Baryphthengus martii | reverse complement strand
GCCGGCCGCTTTAATTAAGCATGAGAAATAGCCGGCGGTTGTACGGATCAAAGAAAACAATTATGCATAATGGTCGAACAGAAAACAATTGGCTATTATTGAATGAGAGGATTGCTCTAATTAATCCAAAAGATATACCCACTGCTAAATGAGGTGAAGAGAAAGCTCAAGAATAGATTTAACTCTGGAGCGTAATACAGCTCAGGCAAGGGGGCAGTTTATGACTCAACACAGTAGAATTTCTGCTTGTAAATGGGATTGCTAACATTTTTTTTTCCTTCCCAGTCACAATTTTCCTAACTTGCAAATGAATCTGAAATATGTAGAAATAATAGTGTCTGTCGTGTAAAATGAATGCCTGTTTTTCTTCCTTAAAGGTTTTATTTTTAACTGTCTCTAGTAAAAGTACGTTAGTCATATTTATCTCGCTCATGAAAAAGCCTCTTTCTGTAACTCGCTTTGGAGTTAACCCCTTTAAAGTTATCTGCGGTGTCAGCGCGCTGCCTGCTTTAGGGCATCAGCGTCTGTCCCCAACTCTTTGCGGATGTTTTATTGACATTTGGAAGGTTAAGGAATAAATGTAAATTCAAGAAGAAACAGCAGAATGTCACTGCTGTCCCGTTCGCGGTCAGGCAATCTTATCAACGCACAGGGAAAATTAAGGCTGAGGAAAGCAGTGGTAAGGAGGGAGTGCTGCTGCTTCCTTCCTCCTTCCTCCAGCCTTTCCTTTCCTCTCCTCACCATTTCCATTTCTTCTCATATTTCCCAGTTTAAAAGACGGGTGATCAATACCCGTGACCCTTAAATTTCTTATTCTCCGTTACAGTTACACGGAGAAGATTATTAAATCTGCAGGCAGAATTAGAAGCCAAACTAAATCCTTTTGTATTGATATAATCGTGGGAGTTATTTTAAATGTGATGGATGTAACCTGAGAGCGGAGTACGTCCAGGATGTCTAAAAGGCAGACACTGTATGAGTATTTATGAAAAAATCTGTGTGCTCTTAAGATGTCACGCATAATCCGCACTGTGTGTCTCTTCAGTGTCACAAGCGCATTTACATAGATTGTCATGAATTTCAAATTGCACCTCAAATCAATGCCAGAGTAAAATTACCTTCAAGCACAATGCAGCCTTCCTTTAAGAGTTAATCATACAGGTCTCGCTCCGTTTGGAGGTAGAACTAGCCCTCCCGTGACACTCGCGGCTGGCTGCTCAGAGTACCGACGCCAGGTGCCCTGACACGCTTGTAGCACCTCCTTGGGACCGAACTCCACCAGTGCCTGGTGCCACCTCCTACCCCCTGCAGCACACGGAGTGTGAAAAAGATGCATTACAAATGCAGCTATCTCCTTAACTGGGGCGAGCGGCATCTCCGAAGGGTACCGCGTTCACGCGTAGGGCTCTGTTTTGACAGACCGCTTGTAAACATCCCATGGGTTCTTTGCTCCAACAGGCACGAGAGCTCTGAAGCAAGCTTTTTCCCAATGCTGTAATATTGTTGCCGTCATCTAATTGCACGTGCCTCGATTGTGGGGAAAGATGCCTTGAATGTGTGGTTCTCTGGTTCAGTCTAACCATAAAAGGCTAAACACGGCCTTGCTCCGACTCCATTGGTCGCACGCTTCCAAATTGGATTAAGGCTCAGTCAGCAAGACCTTCTGGTTGCGGGGAGACAAAAGGAGACAGGGATTTTACAAAAACCTGCTCAGGGTGACATTATGGCACATGGTAGGAACAGCTGGGTCATCTGATCCCAGGCTTCTAGCCGTGTCCCGCAGCACGTTGCATTTGTCCAGAGGGCAAATGCTTCCGTTGTACCCAGCAACAACATTTAGCTGGTGTAACAGGCTTATTTCTGGAGAGACACCATACAGCTGAAGCAGTTTCTTGTGGCAGATCACCAGTTCCAAGTGCTGTAAATCGCGGTGTGTCCGATATTTTTGCCATGGGTCTCTTGTAGTCTCTCCACCAATTCTTCTCTGCGAATCTCTAGAAACAGACTTCCAGCAAACACGGACGTTAGGGCCCAGAGCATGAATTACCACGTGAACTGGGGAGGGGGGCACGAGGATCCTTGGGTGCTGCCGCCGCTTCGGTAACTGATGGGAAGGAAAGGAGGAGTGTTTGGGCCGATGGCATTGCAGTGATGAGAGACATGTAAATGCCAGCAATGCTATTTAGCATTTCTCAAGCAAGAGAATGGGCCAGCAGATACGTCGTGGATGCTCGCCAAGCATGTAGGGGGACATGTTGTTAACTTGCTGGTGGCTGCTGTAGCCAAGAAACCAAGTAGCCATGTAGGGACTGTGGCAGGCGGGAGAGAGAGAGCACATGTAGAAATAAGGCTTCTCACTCAACAAATTCTGCTGTTTGCACGCAGAGAAAAGGAGGTATTTTTGCAAGCGGGGACTTAGGAACAAGTTGAAATCTTCCCACTTTTATCAGTGAGGCAGTTAGTGACAAGCACATGGTGAAAGGCTCAAATACTGGTGTAAATTATCATGAAAATAACTGAACACGCAGAAAATTGGAAATTACAAATATCAGGAAGCCATGGCTTTTGTGGACTGCCGAGATGGAAAAGACAGTCATTCTACGGTGCTTGTTTGTAATTTAGCCCTCTGGGCATTACCCTGACTTCATGAATTTGCTACAGGTTGAAACATCTTCACTAAGACCGCTTGTATTTTATGTACGTGGAAAACATAACAACTGCAGGCACTTGGGACATCTGGCTAAGTGTGGAAACTCTGACCAGGACCGGGGTGTGTTGTCGTGTGACCGTTCTGGAGATCAGCCCTCTGTGTATTTAGCTGCTCACCTGAAACTATTCAGAATTTCTTTTTCCTTTCCAATCACATTTTAAAAGATGCAGAGAGCTGAAAGCGAGTGTTTTTTCTTCCATCCCTAAGGTAGCCGCAGTTTGGTGGTAGGTGAAATAATGACTATATATAGTCACTAAAGTGCCTTCGGATAGTTCTGGAGAACAACTGCTGTATAAATCTAAGGTATTATTATTATTAAGGTATTATTATCCTAAGTTTGCCGCAAGTTGCAATGAGACTGTAAGAATTACCTTGCAGCACCTAATACTGGCACAGTTGCAGAGTTTAAAGTTCTATTTCTGTCAATATTGTGTTAATTTTATCTGGTGCTTTTGATTAAACAAACTTATCTGGAACAATTTCGGTAGCTGATTTTCTAAATAGAAAAGGCACTAATAAGTGAACATCAAGTTGCACCCCTCTGGCATCTAGAGAAAGGAAAATCCTTTATGAACAAATCAGATGTGGTCACACTGAGTCCTAAACACTGCTCAGCTACCATCATGCTGATTTAATCAATCCTCACAAGGTAAAAAAGGTAGAAAGTGGAGCATAATATGCCTGATGATGAGAGATTTTAATGAAATGCATTGGGATAATTTAGTGGGGAATGAAAGCACTGTGGATGAAAGTGAGTCAGAAACCGTGAAAAACACCAAACGTATCAGAACATACGTATAATGTCAAACAGGGGTTGAACAGCCTTAATCTGTGCTGCACAGGTAAGGGGATGAGCTAGAGGAGATTTGTCTGTCAATCAGAGAGGGATCAGGGAGGAAGGACCACAAGAGTTAAAATAATGGCTGCAGTTTGGGAATCAATAAGAACGGGTCTTTGGGCATTCTGTGGTTGCTGTATCTCACTGGTTCATTAGAAAGCTTGCAGGGAGAGCTCCCTGGGTGGAGAGGTGTGTGGAGCTGCTGTCTTCTAAGTGGGAGCCTATATACTGTGGAGGCTGAAACAGGGTCCTGAGTATCTTAGGATGAACCACTGTGGGCTGAGCTAAGTGAAGTGGCTTTGCACACTGAGGGTAAAGCAGCTGTATTGGCCTCTGTGGACCCGCAGTGCCCTGGTGAAATCATCTTTCTTTATATATGATATTATCAGTGTGAGGAAGGCAGAAGGGTGTAGCAAGCTCCTGCAGAAACAGTTAGGTGGTCGTGTTGTGCTGCTCAGAACACAACCTGATGGTAAAGAGCAGCTGGCTGCAATTTGTACTTTAACCCTTTGTCAATAAGACAGATTCAAGACAGACATTTGGGACATAAACGTACAAACAAGATGCGTGTTTAGATAATACAACCTCAGGCAGAATTAAGGTAAAAATCCTGTAGTCTGGTGAGTCTGGTTTCTTTGAGTGCTGGAAGGACACCAAGAGATGCTCCTTCCACTGGCATGCAATGCTGGATGTATGTGAACAAGAGGTGGACCTGTGTCGTAATTGTCCCCTTCTGCCGTGTGCTACCAGATGTGGTGTTGACAGCTGCAAAACAGGAGTTTCTAAAAAAAAAAAAAAAGAAAACCCAACAAACGACAAAATGACAATTTAGAGAAAGATTAAAATGTGTATCTATATGTGTATTATTTATGTGGGCCTAACAAAAGCAGGAAGACCAGAGGGTGTGCCTTGAATTCCCATGCCTTGAATTGCCATACCTTGATTAACCAGCTGGAGATCAGGTCCATAGTTTTTCTGAAGCAGCTTTTTTTTTTTTTTTTTTCCTCAAAATGCGCACAGGGAGCAGATCTTTTGAGTAGGAAGGTGCCATTTTTACACAGTCACTGTTCAGACCATAGCCACACTTGAAGCCAAAAATAGAAAATATATTTTAAAACTTGTTAAATTAAAAAAAAAAAAAAAGAGAGAGAGAGAGGGGAAAGAAAAAACCTCCAGCAGAACTTTGCATTCTCTGACTTTTCAGACTTTCAGGTCTGCTCTCCTGATTACACATTTTCTAGCTGATGACATGCCATCAGCTAAAGATGGATTTTAAACACAAGTCATGTCAAAAGTTTCGTTTAACCTCTTCAATATAACAAGCTGCTGATGGTTTACATTTCTGACAGTAGAGGTAAATTAATCTGTGATGGATGTTTGGAAGGGAGAGAGAAGATTTTTCAAAGAGCGAGGAAGAAGTAAAATGGTAACTGGTGAAGGCACTGGACATCTTCTGGAGTGTAGTGGGTGGTGGGTGGGATGTGGGTGTGGTGATATTTCTAGATCTGCATCTATAAGGATAGATACATCACACTTGCTGTGTGTATGTATGTGTGGCTTTTAAATAAAAATAGTTTTCCATTATACTGTGCGAGTCTGACATTTGATGATGTAAAATATTTCCAGATGGGTTGGATTTTGGAGAATAGGGAGTAGGTTATGATTTGTCTAATGAAATGTTAATTTTTTTGGCAGTCAGAGGGGTTTAGGGTAAATCAGTTAAACCCAAAGATGATTAAAAAGGGATTTGTGAAACTTTGGAGTAGTAATTAGTATTAATTGAGGCCATCATTATTTTTTGTGATAAAGGTAGTATGCATGTGTATTTGGACAACAAAAAAAACGCTAGGCTCATCTTTCTTCTTTCTGGGGGTTGTAAAAGTTTGAGAGGGAGCTCTTGTTGGTAAGTAATCCCAAGAGACGTAACACGGTAAAACCTTGACACAAGAAAATTCAGCCAGGAGACAGTTGATTTCTCAGCTGGGAGGTACTTTGGGAAGAGATGGCATCTTGCCGTCTCCACCAGGGCTTGGTAATAATTCTCACTATTCATGAACAGATGTCTTTGGTTAGATTCCCTAGGTGCATTTGAATTCATTAAAGGATCTAGGGAATCAAGATATTAATTCTAAATTATTACATATTATAGATTTTATTTTCTGGAAGAATGGGAACATGGCAAAAAAGAGGATGTAGCGAAAGTGGTAAATGATGTCAAGATAGCATAATCACGGAATACTATTATGCCACTCCAGGCTATATTGTATCTTCTTTTTTCTTTCTCTTTACCACTGACTATCTAAAATAGTTTGGTGAGAGAGTGAGCTTTAAATTGTGTGTACTGTGAGACCAAAGTTCTGTAGTTGGCGGCATTCGTAAGTGATGTTTGTCCTGTTATGCCACTGAAATAAGGTGTTAATGCTCTGCTGAAATCAGTATGAGGATGCCAGTTTACAGCAGGTGAGGATCTGACCAGATAACCTAAAGCATTCTGATACTGCAGGCTGAGCAATTTTGTGTCTTTAGTAAGGGCTGAACTAAGGGACCACTAGGCTTTAACTCATATGTGAATTATTCTCAATAATCAGTACTTTGACGTTTTACTGGGACACCAGAGGATTGAGACAAATTCCCTGCAGATGGAACTTGCACTTTTCTAGAGCAGCCTGCAAGCCTTCCTTTCCCAGATCGGCTACTTTAAGGAACTTTGGAGACAGTATTTTGAAACTGAACACCCAAAAACTTTTCAAATCTTGATGACTAAACTCTATTCTAGTACTTGGTTGCATTAACAGATGTGATTTTTGTCAATGGGAACTTGGCAGATGAACAAATTTCATCAGCTAATATTTGTAAACTGCTTTGAGATCCACTGATGGAAGGAAACCTGGACTGAGAATAAAAAATGCCAACTATTGAAGTTTGTTTGCTGAATTTTCCATCTTTGAATCTATATTTATAGGATTTCTTCACATCTCTTTAATTATCGCCTTCCAATTTTATTCCTCTATCTTTCTTCCCTATTTTCTATGTGCAGATGGTGCTTTAGTCATTTTTCTGTTCACCCAAGGTTTTGCCAGGTCCTTTCAATTGGTCTCACAGGTATGCTCAATATGAGTTTACTACCTCCTCTACTTCTAACTAAAGTCAATTTAACCCATTATAGCAAATACTCGGGATCTTTATCCTGTCTCATTTCAGAGTCTGCCTCAAAGGATGTTTTTATTTTCAACTGGTTTATAATTTCTCTGCTTTGATTGAGCGTTTTTCCTTGTTCTTCTATCTCCCGATTTTGCGATGGATTTGAACGAAGAGAATCCTCTGCAAATGACATTGCCAGTGAGATGACCTGAGAACAATGTAGAAATGATGGGCAGACCAAGACAGCTCCTCTGCAGTAGTAATTCTTGCTTGTTCAAGTTGCAGCATGTCTTGCCAGGACCCTCTGGTCATCCTCTTTTGTTGCATTCTTCAGCGTAGTCATGACTGTCATCATCAGAAAAAACCTGCAAGTGTTCATTTCTTATATTTACACCTGAAAAACTCCTCACTGGACTTCTTCTTGCAATTGTAAAAATCATCAATGAAGTATTAAGTTGGTTGTGTTTTTTTTTGTAATTTCTTTGTGCAGGCTCCAGAATTGCAAAATTTTTTAACATGGAAGAATTTGCCTGGACGGACATCTCTTCTGAAGTTGGTCTAGTCTTTATTTTCCCTCAGCACTAATGTAACATATGTTTCAAGCCAGTCCTGATAATGTTTTTCAGTGGTATTCATCTGTGATATTTGTAGTGAATTTCTTGGTGTAATTGTAATTCAGAAGTTGTCTGTAGTCCTGTGATATGTGCATAATTGTCCCTGTCCACTGTAACCACCAGCACCTCTTGTCAGCAGGATTGATGGTAACGTTTTGGTTCCTTTTTTTAATAATTAATTGCTGTTCCTTCCAACAGCAGGGGATTCAAGTGGAGCTTTTGTTGTTCTAAATTTGAAATCTAAGTCTGTGGAGATGCTTCCAGGACGTATTTCCTCCAGTTCAACATAGACTCTAACCACAGGTGTCGTATCATCAAAGAAAGAACCCATATGCTAATTTAAAAATAACAGGCCTGTTTATTGTTGCAGTGCATCATCATCAAAGAAAACAACAACAACCACCTGTCTTTAGCTGTATAATTAAATTGATGGGTCTTTATTCTGTGCTAAATGATATGGTAATATATGGATATGAAGAATAAGAGAAATCATCCTTTTAAACTTTTGAGATGTTTGCAACACTGTTGAAAACTGCTTTATAAAACTGGGGTGGTTTTAAAAAAATCTGTTACTATTAAGATGCTTCTCCTGGTGTAGTTGTGCTGCCTTTAGCACTTTTTACCATGCTGGAAATTCTTTCCATAGCTTTGAGTGACCACCTGTTCTGGTATCTTTTTCTGTGTGGTCTTCAGTGATTCATTCCATTTAATTTTTATCACTTTCTTCATTATCGCTCTCAAAGGCCCACGTTTGTTGCCTCTCTCCAAGATTCTTCAAGAGCAGGCAAGCTCAGCACCAAAACTGGCCCATATTGTGAGCAGATACAAGGCAGATACTACTTGTCTTCCATTCTGTCCCACCGCATTGATCCAACCAGCCCAGCTCCTCTCGCAGGCGGTGGTGGTCCCATTCTGCACACAACTAAAACTTGCTGCTTCTTTTAAAACCAGCAGACACTGATGTTTCTCCCTGCCAAGCGCTAGCAAATACCTCAGGATTTGAACGTTGACTTCTTGGTAAATGAATCAGTCATTGAATCTGTACGCAGATAAATTTCACTTGGACTATTTGCCCACGTATACCAGCTCTGAATGGCTTGCTCAGACCTCCAGAGCCAAATATTCTTCTAGCTGACCACCTTTCCTACCAAAACCCAACTCTTTAGAGAACATGCCTACTCCTACAGTTACTGCAATTGGAGAACAAATTAGAATGTTGTTTTTGCAGATCACTCTTTCTCCAGAAACTCTTTTGACACAGAAACTTGCGTAACTAGTGCTCTTAGATGAGTAATCTGAATCGTGTTTTCTTTTAAAAGGCCGATCCTTAATCCTTTTTGCTATCCACTAGACGTGTTAGCGCAGGCAGAAGATTGTGCTGGCCTGCAGGGATGTAGCGCATTGAACCTGTCATACAGGACATGGCTCACAAAGAATTTAGGGCATTAGGAATTTAAAGTCTTTGACAAACCGGTGGCTTTCATTATGAGTGATGTATTTTTGCGGAAGAATTAGTGTGTCCTACTTTTTTATGATGCCTTTTTGCTATGTCCTCATTTAAATATTTTACTCTGATTAAAGAGGAAAGATATGCCAGGTCGGCTGGGCACTCTGCACCTTTCCCTGTGCTTGCAGGGATGGAGGAGGGGGACACCCACCTCTCTGAAATCTCTTCTACCAGAATTCAACCTTATCTTTTTAGGCTTGTTCTCACTTGTGTACCTAACTGTTGTCTCAGACTCTTAAGAAAAATGTGCCTGTCTACAGGGTGTACCTTCTGGGTAGAAATACTTCCACGAAGTAGTAGGTTGGTATCTTCATCGTGGCAGTCGTGGGTTTATTATTCTGAGGGCAGTGGTTTGTTTTCGAGCTGAGTCTCTGAAGCAGATGTTCTTTACTGCGAGTGAGTAAAGGTGCATTTTCTTCAACGGGCTGATGGGAATGAGTTGATGAGTGTTTCTTTTGTGGATATTTTGTGGCCGAGATTTAAAGATTTGCTTATAAAGTCGGCAGTGAGAATTATGGGTCTATTGTATCTTATTCGTTCAGGTGCTATAGCTGGACAATGAAAGCGTGTTGTGCGAAAAGGAACCGATATATGTGCAGTCCTTTCTACACAGGCAGAAGAGGTGGTCTGCAGAAGCCACGCTAAGACACTGCTCTCGTCTAATATGCATTGCATTATACCTGACAGTCTTTTCCATATGAGTGTCCAAGCCACAAATTAGCTCCACTAGCCTGCTTAGGTTTCTTTTATCAGTGGTCTGAAACTGCTTGACGCTGTTAACGGCAAATGCCGACCTGCAAAGCGCTTAATTTTGCAATGCGGGTCCTGCTCTAGATCACGGTCTACACCTGACTGCACTGGCAAATCTCGCTGGTACTTTTCTCTAGGACTCTCTTCTGTCGACTTATTTCTAATCATCCATAAATAGACTCCTCTGTGTTAGGTCTGTATGTCTGAGTAAGGGAAGCCACATGACAGCACGCTTCACTTGTTGGAGCAACAGCAGATCTGGGGAGAAAACTTGGCTTCATGGGAGTGGATGGAAAAATTCTCATTGAATTAAACACATCCAAAATCTGTGACAGCTTCTTCTCCAGACTCAGATTCCTTGTGTGGGACGGGGTGAGCTGCACAGGCTTGGTTTAATCTTCAAAAATATAGCTAGTAATATTCTGTTCTATAACAGCTCTGGTTCCTGGGAGAATAAGAAGATAAAAAAAAATATTTAATTTTTTTTTTTTTCTATGAACATGTGCAGTGGAGTTTGTATAGCCTTTTCTGGATGGCTTTGGCCATTTTATTTTATCAAACATGCATGTTATGGGAGGTTTTGGAATAAGACATGAGCAGTTAATTGAGGTTGTGATAGACTTAGGTATGTGTTGAAGGGTTTACAGGATCAGTATATACATTTCACTGTAGATCTGGGCTAAGAGAGTTTTTCAACAAATAATTTGACAGTTTCAGCTTGTTTTTCTGTTTTATGACTTCAGTGAATGTAAAAAGTATGTAACTCTGGCATTTACTGAAGATGATTGAGGGAAACATGAAATTAAAAACTATTTTCCCCATTATATTTAGGCATTGAAATAATTTCTTTTCTTTTCATGATGCTTTTCCATTTAGGAAAAATAATATTGAAACTGTTCCTCCTAGAAATTGGAATCTTTCAAAATTGACTCTTTACAGCTTTCAGAAATTCCAAGGATTTCATCGGAGGAAAACTGATGATACAAAAACTTAAACCAGAGATAGCTAAAATCAAGACTGTGAAACAATTTGTAGAGCATTACACGTAAAAGTGTATGTCATTTTTTTCCAAGACGGCTACAGTTTGGACTATATTTTTTAGTAGTTTTAAAACATTATTTAAAATGCCTTTGTGGACTGTGACCATGGATAAATATCACTCATATTACATTGCCTGTTTCCCCAGGCTGCAGGACAGGCATTGGTCCCAAGGGGCCATCTTCCCCACCTCTCCACCTTAAGGCAAGACCACCTGTACCTGTCATATCTGATGGACACTTGTCTAATCTATTCTTTAAGACCTCCAATGACAGACTCTCCATGCTCCCCAGGCAATCTGTTCTAGTGCTTCGCTAGCCTCATTGTTCAGTAATTTTCCGTAATGTTTAACCTTAATCTTTCTTGCAGCAATTTAATCCCATTACTGCTTCTCCTGTCTGCCATGGGCATGGAAAATAGATTCCTCCCTTCTTCTCTGCAGCAGCTTTTTATGTGTTTGAAGGTTGCTCTCCTATGCCCTGTCTGACTTCTTAAAGGTCTTCTTAAAGCTAAGCCACCCCAGTTTGTTCATTTCTTCAGAGGTCCTTGTGGTCTCTAGCCCTGCGATGACTCTTCAGATTGCGTGTGGGTGGTTTGCATCTTTTTCCAAATACATTGCTAAGGTTTACATTCTGTGTTTTACGGAGCTGAGGAAACCTTGACACTGCAAAGTCTTGCAGAGTGCAAAAGTAGTAAAGTCAGTGAGATGAGTGGGTAAAAACCTGCATCTTTGTGCATGTCTGCGGACAGGTCCTCCCACCACTGGAGATGTTGCCTACCATTCACTCATGACAGTTACTCCTTTTGTAGAGCAGAGAGGGTAAGTTTTGCATTTTGCTCCTTTGCAAAATAGGTTTTAGCTCCCAGGGGCTCCTACAACAGCTGTCACAGGGCAGCCAGAGATGGTCTGCACCCCCCTGCTCCCATTGCTCCCTACCCTCCGCACATGTACCTGCCTCATGCCGCACTGCAGCGTTATTTTCTGCCCTCTTCTACAGCCTGGGCATATGGACCTGAAGCAGAAACTTACGGGTATATGCAAATGTTTTAATGATGCTATTTGCATATCTGGAAGTGATTTACAAAACCCTGCACATGGAGCTGCTTAAAACTTGGCACCAATAGTTCGTAGAGGATCATGGCTCAACACAACAGAAACAGAATATTCAGCTGGTCTTTGCCAGCTCTCGCAGAGAAGCAGCGCGGTTTTGGCGGCTGCTGAAGCGTGTCTGTCAATGAAGGAAGACACTTGAGTCCTTACACGAGTTTCAGCCGTGCCCAAGGGGAAAACATCCCATGATGTACTGCCTTTCTCTACTTTCTTGTCACTTTGGGACGAGCAGCCAACTGCAGTTGGTCCTGGCGGTGGGAAATGTTCTCCTGCGAACCCTCAGGAGTGCAGGCAAGTAGGAGACCTTGAGGGTCGGAGCAGCTCAGAGACTGTTTTATAGAATCATAGAATCCTTTCAGTTGGGAAAGACCTTTAAGATCATTGAGTCCAACTGTTAACCCAACACTTCCAAGTCCACTGCTAAACTGTGTCATACGCACCACAGCCGCAAATCTTAAGTATCTCCAGGGATGGTGACTCAAACTTACGCTGAAATCTACACCATTCTTACAGATTTTATTTATTTATTTTCTCCTACTGCAATATGCATTTATAAGACCTGGGGATGCACTAAATTTAAATATCTGAGTTTTGATGCTTTTCAGAAACGGGCAATGTTTTACATAGATCTGTATAATTTGGTTTTAGGTGGACCCTCTTTTTGGAGCTCCTCTGCTGGGAACCAAATTCATCTTTCTCATACCTATTTGTAAGAGCTGATAGCATCAAAACTGTTATGTGTGCACTCCCTATGGAAATGTTGTGTGAGATGGGGAGCTGCGCCGGCACGAATGAGCAGAGGCACCTAAATCCTGCAGCATCACTTACTTATTTCTTTTGAAAATTCATTAGTATAGGACAACCACAAAGGGAAATGAGAGGCAGCCAGATTGCATGCATTTGTGTTCACCTTTAGCTTTACCAGCTGTGTTTCCTCTATTTTACTTTATTTTGGCTTGAAATTAGTGGTAATAAGAGTGAGGCCACTGGTACTTTTAGAGAGTGCATAGAAAATATGTTGCTGTAGTCAGAAGAAAATCTGCTCTCAAACCCCTGAATGCAAGTGCATGATAGGTCAACATCAAATTAATGTAGCAGGAGCTGAGCTCAAGCATATAAAAAACTTCAGGGTTGGGTTTTTTTTTTATATGAGAAGCTCCTTGCAGTAGAATATCTTTAATGATAAGGGTTTCCGTGAATCCAGGTGGTGGCTGGACAAGGGTTTGGAAGAGGAATCCACAGAGTGCTATTAAACAGAAAGAGATCACACATCACTAAGGAAAAAAACCACAGAGCCTAAGAAATATTTAAGGATGGAAGTTTTATATAAGCTTGACCTGTCATTACACTCCTCCCCAAGCATCTGCTCGTGTCTGATGGTGGAGGCAGGGCCCAAAGGGAGCAGGGCCTTTGCCCATTCCGGTTGTCTGACTTTCTTGCTGTCAGGCAGAAAGTTTTGTGCGATCTTACAGGATAAGGAAGGAGAAATACACCACCATTCTGAATAGTGTGTTTAGATGCTCAGAGGGTAAGTGAACCCTGTATGCCCATGATGAGAATATCCCTTTCCCAAATGCCCTTTGTTATGTGAGTGCAAAGGTGTAGCTGAGAGGCCCTGCCTACTAAATCACAGGTTTCTTGCCTACTTATGTCAAGAAACAAGTGGTTATAGCAGATGAGGGAAGTGCAAGGAAACAGCACGACAGGGTATCTTGCGGCGCACCAGCTTCTGAGCCATTGCCAAGCATTTTGTTAGCTTTGAAAGAAAAAAAATAATAAAAAAAATTAAAAAGCATTTTAAAGAGAGAGAACCCAATTGAGGGTTGGATTTCTCCAGCTGCTAAAGGTGCTCTTCACAGAAATATTTACCTGTTTCACCCTATTTACAGGGTTCAATGTAGTGCTTACAGCTCCGTGTCTGTGTGATGTGGCAATAAGGTGGGATACTAGTAGCAGGGTATTTTCTCTAAAAGGAAACAAGAATGTCCCGTTGCAAAGGACAAAATCATTCCCTAGGTTGTCTCTGCTCCAGACAATGCACAGCTAACATACCACTTACAGCATATTTTGTTACCATTCTTCTAACATTGCATGTACTTTGTATTTTCTTTGCAATTGTATAAATAGCATATAGGAAGAAGGAGACTATTTAGGGAAAATACTAATTAAAATGAACAATAGAAAACAGGAGATCTTATGTTTCTAAAATTAGAGGCTGGTTATTCAGTAATAAATAGCCCTGTCATTATTAGTTTGCAGTCCCTCCTTTCTCTTGCCTGACACACAGAATATCAGTGTTATCCGTGGCTTGCCTGTCTAAACATGGTTTCTTTCCAACACTCTACATTGTTTTCTAGCCCTTGTTACAAAAGCTCCCCGGTTCTGGGCTTATCTGGCAAAAGAAAATAAGGAGAAATATTCTTTCCAAACAAAATGAACTTGATGAAGGAATAAAAAGAACGTTAGCAAAGGCACTTTCATACCCTTCCTGCTAGATATGGTTTGTTGACTTCTGGTAACTTCAGAAACCTGGAGGCACAGATCATGATTTTATTTCCTAATAATTAGTAAGTGTTTTTATGAGTTTGATGGCTTTGTTAAGAACATGCTTGCTTAACTTAGAGGCAAAGTTTGCTTTCCATCTTGGAATGCGATGAGCAATCGCTGTGTGCAGGCATGGCTGCGGTTGGGGCTGCACTGTTGAGAAAGGCCTGCAAGAATAGGGAGAATAATTGTGTGGTTCTAACAAGTCCCCATGCCAGGCCAATAAGCAGCTTCAGGACTTCTATATCCTGAGCGAAAACATGGAGATGGGTTGGAGTGGTGGTCCTTTAGTGTACGTGGTGCATAACAATTTTTTTATTACGTACTGAATCCCTGTCAACAAGAGTTGATAGCAGAAATCTCCACTTACGGGTACAGTTAGTCCGGTTATGGATTATCTGAGCTTCTCCCTTTGTGGAAGATCAACTTTTCCTCAAGAATCCACCACCACATGGGCCACAAACTTGCCCTCCTGCTGGGCTCTTAAATAGTCAGGAATGAGTCCTGCTCATACCAGACTAGTCTTTTCTTGTGGATGAGATTGTGTTTCTTGTCACCAGATTGTATTTTGGATCAGTTTGAAAGACACTGGACTAAATGAAGTCACCTTGTGCTGTCATTGCTTCATTTCTGTTGTTGTCTCAAACAAAAACAACCTCTATGAAAGGTGAAAAGGGACTGTAGAAGGTGTAGGAACGTGTGTCGGCTCAAGGGACAGTAATAGGGGAAACAGAGAAAGGAAGAGAACAGAATTCCCAGGGAAAAAAAAATAATACAAAGGAGGAGCAGGAAAGAAAAAGGCATGAACAGCCATAAAAATCCTGTACTGTCAGCTGAAAATTGGGGCGATTCTGTCATATTAATGACAGGAAACCATACCTCTATCAGCTTTCACTGACAGAGATGCAAGCAGCTGCTGTGGAAGGAAGGTGACTCAAGCATGAGTGAAACTATCTAAGACAGTGTGCACTTATTTTGTAGAGAGAGAATTTAGTGAGGATTCATCTGTCATTATCATATCCTCTGTTGAACATGTTGCCCTTGGCAATGGGTAACTAATTTAGCTTTTTTGTTGTTCAGTAGCAAGACTTCCATGCTCAGTCCACCTAGTAGCTGTGATTTTTTTTTTTCAACAGCAAAGTAAAGAACAAGCAAATCCCTGAATAATAAAATAGGATTTATGGAATATATTTTGATTCCTGATGCCTCCTATCTACTGGCATTTAATATATCAGTTGCAACTAAATTGCTCGTTAATTGCTTTACTAGATCTCCTGTTTTCAGTCAAAACTACATATTAAGGAGAGGTGGTGATGGTAGCCAGGGCTTTGTTTCACTGAATGAGTTGGAACTGAGTAAAACTTCTCTAAACCCAAAGTATACAGACAGGAAAGTATCAGTAGACAGCAGCGCCTGCTTGGTTCTCAGCACAGGATCAGATTCTTGGCTGCTGTACATCAAGGTGCCAAGCGCGGGTGTGTAGTGGTCCAGATAAAGAGAAACCCACAGCTTTCTGCAAAATAACATATGGCAGTGACACTTGAAGCAAGAACACTAAAATAGTTTTTTCTCTTACAAAAAAAAAAATACAAAACAGTGGTAGGAGATTCGACCATCTGAACAAGTTCTTTCTAAAGACGTGTGAAAAAAACCCCCCATGTCGTAGTTCATGTAGGGTTTAATTTATTGAAGCTGAAGGAGAAGAGCTGGCTTGACACTGCTGAAATTCAATCCTGTGGCACCTGGCAGCCTAGGTAGTCCCAACCCAGTGCTTAGGTCATTCAGCCATTCCTTGCTTTGCATTTATTATTTCACCAGTGCAATGTTGTATAATAAAACGGAGAAGTTAAGATACTGTGCAGAGTAGACATCAGCCCATATTTAAAGCCCCGAGTGAATGAGCAGTAAAATCTCCTAGGAGTGTAAAACCCAGACAGCTTTCACTAAACCTGTCTGTGGTGACTGAAGGAATGAACTTGAAATAAGCAGTGCATGGTGTGATGGTGAACCTTTCGTGATCACGTGCTAAGTTTTGTAGACTTAAAGATTCCTTAGCAGTTTAGAAGCGAGGCGTGAGTCTGAGATAAGAGTTTGTGGGAATGGACTCGTCTCCCTTCACAGCACTGATTTCCAAATATGCTGATCAGAAGCTGTTGCATTAGGGGGAAAATACTGATTTTGCATGAGCTAAGCTTAATTCTATCTTGGTGCAAGTATAGATCTTAGACTTACTATAGTGCACTGACCCAGAAGACTTGACCTTTTGCCTTCAGTGGGACCCTAGGGTGGACTCTTTCATAGCTTGTCCATTTGGATTTTAGATTCTTTGGGACAATGGCTATTTCACATCAATGTCTGGGCCTCCCTTCTGTTAGACATTGTACAGATCTCAAGGAAAACCTCCTTTAGGGGCTTACTCTGGGGTGCTGAGCAATCCTGATCTCAACAGCGTTGACTAAATGAGTGGTCAGACAGAAATAGCTGTCCCATCCCATTTTGGCAGAAGCCGTAGCACGTCTCTGGGCGGTGGGTAGCACAGTCTCCTCCCTCTTGCGTGGTCATAGGCCTGCAGAGAGAGGCAAGGCAGAGGACAGGCTCTGATGTTTTGGAGGACTGTCCTTCACCACCTCTGTAACCTGGCTTCTTCACTGCATTAGGTCTTTGCAAGGCTTTTACTGCCTTCCCTCCTCTTCCTGCTTTTTCTTTCTTCACTTTGGCTTCATTCCTCCTCCCTCCCCAACTGTTTTTAAAAAATATAGGACATTAAAGTTATCTGGGAGGTGTAGTGGTTTTCAGAGTTAAACAACACTGCAAAAAAAAAAGTACTTTCCCTTCATTTAGTATTTTTAAAGAAGCAATAAGTAACACGGCAGGATACTATTGTAATAAGATGAACAACTCTGAGGTATCTGAAGCTTTATTCCTTTGCCTCCTGCCTCTCATGATCTCTATAAGTCACGCATGAGCTATTACTTTTACTGTACATAATTTCCAGTATCCTTTGAGATCAAATCACTCCTTTGATAAAGTGATTTTCTGACTATTTCAGCCATTCTTACATAGCTGTTTGTGTATGTGCGGATGTAATTTATCTGTTTATTATAATTCTAATAATGAAAAGAAAGTGGAATGCTATTATAAAGCTCAGCATGGTAATCAGTTTGTTGTTATTTCTGGTCATGGCAATCATTTTAAAGTCTCAGTTTTGCTAATGGCACACCTTAAATTTTTCCATGTTGGATGAGATTTAGCCATGACTTTAATGAAAATATGTGATGGGGGAACAGGAAAACTAGGCCATAATTCAACAAAGCACTTGAGTATATGAATAACTTCACTCAAGTGAGTAGATCTACAGATTTTAAGTGGACAATTTCCGCTTACCAATTGAAGCACGTATGTTAGTTTTTATGATGGTGATTGAAACTTTTATGCTCCTTTATAACACCCAAGACTTACAGGATCCTTGTGAATAAGGGGATTGTAACTTGTGTCAGTGAGAAACAAATATATCTAAAGTCACTTTCAAAAGATAGAGAAAAAATATTATTTTTTAAATCTCGCATCCATACCAAAGCAAGTCAAACAACAGAGCAAGACATAGTCAAAGGACAATGGATATGCAGCTGTTTGTAGCAAATACTTCCAAGAGAACCATCACAAAATTAGTTTTGTAACTTGCACAGTAAAAGCAGTGGGAACAATTCCTTAGTCAGTGGGCAAACAGGTTTTCTAACATTGATGGATATAAGCTAGGAAGAGTATTGGATTTTTTTGTAATTAGCCTTTTTTTTTTCCTACAAAATTGCCTCTTAATAATTTCCCTTCATGTCCAGTGCATAAAGGTATCTGTGTATATGAATTTAATTTATATGCCAATGATGTTTTATACATTGTCTTGTCTGCATCTCATTACTGTCATTAATAAGCACTCCAATACATCTCGTTACAAGGTTAATTGGGACAAATCTAAAATACGTCCCCTTTTATATTGTAAATATGATATCTGCTGGCAGCACATTCCTGGTGGATGGACACAAAAGTTATGGTGTCTTATTAAAGGTTTCTATATGGTATCATAGCTGCATTCAGTGACTACATTATGCTGTAAATACAGCTGTATGGAGAATTGGCTGCATACAACATAATCTAGATGAAACCTGCTTTTTCCTAGAACTGGATAGGATACAATTGTGTACAGCAACTCTGCCTTTTCTTTTTTTAACTGTACTTAAGGGCCAGAGTAATTTATACTATGTATACTGCTCTTTTTGCTAACAGTTGATTTCGGATTTTAAATGCAAGTGTTTTTAAAAGTCTATTCCTTCACAAGGCTCAGCTGTACCCTGTTATGGCCAATATAAAGAAGTGTTTTGCAAATAAGAGGTGTCTTCTCTGGGCAGCAGACAAGAGCCTTGGCGCTTTCGTATCAAAATGCATCTCATGTCAACATCTGTCAGAGTCATCTAAAATAACACGCTATAACAAGTCCATGGGTCACACATACGCCTCTACTCCACAGGAGGGAGGGTTGGAACTCAGGGAAAGTGGGACTTCCATTGAAATGTGCTCTCCTGTAGATGTGGCTTACACTGCCAGACCTTTCTGTCACACAGAGCGAAAGTGCAAAGTCTTTGCAGCATGGTTAGAGAAGAGGGGCTGCAGATAAGAGGGATCTCCAGGCACTGCGTTCATATTCCAGCTTTTCTTTTCTTCCTGGAGTGATTGTGGAGTCTCTGTGATGAGTCACTGAACTTGGAAGGTGGGTGAAACCTCCCAGGCCTTGGTGGCTTTACCTGACGTCTCAATTTTGCAACATGCAAACATGAAGAGAATGTGCTGCTACATAGATTTGGTTTGGGAACTGCAGAGTAGTTTGTATTTGCTTCCTACCCAAGAGTTATGCTTTAGGGTGGGATGCACTGGAATTTTACCTGAATAGAGATGGGATTGGTGCACAGACCTGTTAGCAGTTATTTTCCAGATCCCATATTCACAGACCTGCACTGGGAACTCCGCTGGGGGATCTGACTTCTCCTGTGCCATGGGCTTTCTGGATGCTTCACCTGAGAAGCACAATTTGCCTTAGGTTTTGAGACTTGAGTGAGTTTGTTGACTATGTTGAGTGTGAAGGGTTAACAGCTTCCATAACATCTATGAGTTGTGTTTGTGATGATCTTTATGGAAAGATTTATGTTCTATACTAGGGATGAAACTAGTTCCTCTCCAAAGATCTGTGCCAAGACTAATATACTGACTAGGTCTCTCCAAAAGAGGGCTGTCCTGGCCTTTATTTTCTCTTTGCAGAGTTGAATTTCAGTCTTTCTGTTGCCCTTAGTCAGATTACCCTGCAATGAATTCTTGAATAATCAAGCAGTACCAAACTGGAGACAGGATCAGAAATCTTAAAGCAAGGGCTTTAGACAATGACCTGCAACTCTGTAGCTCCAGCCTTTCCTGGGGGTTTGTTGTTTGTATCTTGGAACACTGTGATTTTTACTGAACTTGAGATAAACTTATATTTTATATACTTCACAAAAAGAAAAGAAAAAAAAAAATAGTCTCCCATAATGCTGTTGCTGTAGTAGGCACAGAACTATCGTTAATGTTCTCATTTCAAGAAGGATGGAACAGTACAAAACACTGGTCAAGAAAGTGTGTATTACAGAAAATGGTCAATTCCAGCTACTCATTAGCACAGTAAGTCCAGTATTTTCCCTTGGCATAGAGTGTAAAGTCTCACATCCCCAAGAATCAGCTAAGTAGCTTAGGAAGACTGCGTAGCTTAGCCCCAATTTAATTGATACAGTATTGTTACTTCAAACAAGCCGTATTAATGGCATGTTATCTCTACTGTTGTGTTTGTTCCAGACCCTAGGCAACAATTAATTTTGTCATGCCAACAAATATTTCATTTGATTTTTAATGTACCATTGCCATAACAACTTGGATAAATATATTCTAATAAAATCCATAGATTAGTGGTTTTCTTAAAGGCAGCTAGTTAATAAGAATTTGAAAAAAAAAAGAACAAAAACAAACAAAAACAAACCAAAAACCCCCACCAAACAAAACAGACAAAATAAACCCTGCCACCCTATATTCTGAGGCTACTCAGTGGATCCCCATACGATGGATATCACGACTGGAAGGGTAGTAACGTAGAAACCTGGGGGTGAAAGTCAGTGAATACTTTTTTTTGCAGATGATTCCAGTGACCACTTTTGCAATATAAAGCTGTGTGGTGCAACCAAGACCTAAACTCATGAGAGATTGAAGGGGCCTTCGTGTATAAGGAAGTGCTTAGCTGTAGGTTGGGCTTAAATACAGTCTTCTGCATTAGCAATACTGACTGGTGTGTAGGTGGCCAGATCAATGACTTCATTATGTTTGTTTGTCTAAAGATCCAAGTGAAATGTGTATAATTCTTACAGGTAATATCATAGGCTTTTGTGTTAGAGCCAGCCTGCAAGTAGCACTCTGTATTGCTAATGTGAAGTAAATATTTTTAGCAGAGTAAACTCGTAACAATTGTTATCATGCTTGAAACCTCTCTAGCTTGACACGAGCAAAACAAATAATGGGTATCGGAGATCTCATCCTGTGGAAAGTACGTCTCCAACCAAACCCCCAAACATGTGCTTTTATCTCCTGAAGTCATCCACTGTACGCAGGCATCTGTCAGCTCTGTCCGGTGGTTAGAAACTCCGTAGTGTACTGAGAATAGCTTGTTTATTGTTTAATTTTACACTTGCTCTGCAAGCATCTGGAAAAAGAAAGTTTTACTTTGCTGACGTCCTGTCTGAGTACTGATGAAACAACATCTCTGTCAGCCACTTTACAAACACTTTTGAAGTAACACCTTTATGGACTACAAAGTCATTTGTTCCTATTACTCTAAGAAAAAAATACACTGTTTTCTATGCATTAATAGTCCACTATCATACATACGTTCGAAGTCTTATACCTGATTTTTGGCTGTTATAGATGCTAACATACTTGTAGTTCTGTCTTCCAAAAGCCTTACTTTTTTTTTTTTATTTTTTGATGGCTAGAGTTTCCAAAAAGGCTTGGAAAAATCACCTGCAGTCCATGTGTCTGACCATGTGTACTGATGTTCCTGTTGAATTTTCGGGAAGAAAGCATTAGGAGAAAAAAGCAAGCCCCAAACTACCTTGCTTGTATTTTGAAATCCCTTAAGATCAGATGAGACTTTTGGGTTTGAGGTTGGGTGCCCAGCAATTCTGAATGAAGAGGTACAAGTCCCCGTGCCCTGCAGAGGTTGTGTGCTACTGGAAGCAGTGATGGATGTGCCACTTTCACTCCCACCGCACTGTGTATGACATATTAGTGGTCCATGAGGAGAGAGATCCCTTGTTTCTACCTCTTTCTTTCCATACAGCTGAGCTAGTGCTGCTGCAACAGGTGAAATACTGATGCAGCTTGCCTAATAATCTCTGTTGTGCCCCAAGACATACACTTGCGGTTTCATCCTCCATTACTCGCTCAGGAACACACAAGATCCTCAAATCTCAAGAAATGATGCAAGATACCAGTTCAGTCCTTAATAAGAGAGTCCTTAAATGTTTCCTGAGTCAGAAGGATAAGGATGCATCCTTTCGCTCTTTCTGTTCTCCCGTACCCTGAACAGACTGGGTAACAGACAGAGCACAAACATCTCCAGAAGGTATCTTAGCAAGTTAAAAGGATTTATTTTCTGGGTCTTCTGTGCAGTTTCATTCACCAGCTTTGGATAGTAGTTCACTTCTGGCTTGGTGAATGTGCAGCAAGTCAGGGGTTGTACCCTGGACAAGTTTTGAAAAACAAATGATCTTGTTGCCTTTTATGTCTGCAGGGGTTGGTTTGGGGAAAATATGGGAATATTCATTTTCCTGAGAAGTAGAGATATTATTAGTACTTACCCACTGAAAGCAGCAATCAAAGTGTCATCTAACTTTAGGGTTTTTCAGACATTAAAACGAGGAATCATCTCCATAAGAATAATTCATAAAGCTTCTACCATGTGTGAAGATAACAAAGCATATTTTAATAACCCTACCACAGTGTCTGCAAAGCCCATAAGTCAGTCTTTCATATAGTTATGAATTCCTTCGTAAAATTCCAGTTACCCTAAAATATATCTGAAGACATGGAGACAACTGAGCAAGCATGGCTCTGTCCTAGCCCTCCTCTCTGGCTGCTGCAAAGTGGAACTATTCAAATTTGCTTCAAAAGCTGAACTAAATGAAAAGGAAGCTAGACTTGTCTCAGAGGCACCCACTTCTAATAGCTGAAGTGTTTGAAGTCCACAGGGCTTCCAATAAGCATGAACCAAGAAGCTCTGCTGCATTCTCTGAGCGCCTGTTCCCCAGGCAGATATATCATCCTTTGTATGAATGAGGGATTCTTCTCTCATCAAAGTAAAACTTTGAGATGAATTGTTGGCTGTCTCTAAATTCTCCTTGTTTGCTCACCTACAGTCAATGACACGGTCACTTTGGTGTTCTATAAAGTAGCTTTAAGGCATTTTGGTGTCTCTTCAGACAAGCGAAAGTGACTTCACCATGAAGAGCTGCGTAACAGGTGGCTGCGATGCCGTGGGCTCTAGTTCATTCTTGTTTAGTGCATTAAGGGCACCAGTCTTCATTGGCACAGGGGAAATCTGTGGGCTAGGACATATGAGACCCCTCCAGTAAAGTGGTAAAATTTGTTAAACTCAACCTGTTGCTTTTATAAGTCTTACTGTTGGAAAGGGAGGATCATGCCTGGAGCCTGGGCCGAGGTAGGGTGTACTTTCCCTTTGTCACCAGATAGCATCAACTTCCACCTCTAGATTGCTACCCAAACGAAAACTAGCCTCGAATGCCTAATCAGTGATGGTGTTTTGATTCTTCTCTCAGCGCTAAGTACCACTAAGCAATCAGCAATGGAAAAAAAAAACCACCAACAAACAAACCAGTCTATTTTTAAATATAAGTAATTGGCATCTTCCCTTCTGCTAACATAAGTTCCAGGTAAACACAGCTCACATTGACCTCATCACACAACTCTCCAGGGAGGAGAGGAGGGGGGGAAAAAAAAAAAAAAAAGAGGCCAAGCAGATCTGATATGTACCTGTGAACCAGGAAAAATCAGAGCTCAGCCCACCACCTGCCCTGGCCAGGGTTGGGAATACCTCAGCCCCGCTGCCACTTCAAATCCTTTGTCGTGACCTGGGCCATGTTTCAGCAGAGGGATCAGGGAGAGCTCCTGGCTCTGTGCCACCAGGCGAAGCATCCCTCAGCAGCTCCTGACCCTGAGGTAGCCTTGCATCCCTCCCTCAGCTACCTTACTGGACTCTGGCTGCTGCACCCTGTTTCTGAACAAACTTTTCATCCAGGGATGAGACCTTCACCACTGCCTCAAGGTGAGTGGGCAGAAAGAAAATCCCTTTACTACTCTTCTGTCAGCTGCTAAAGCTCCAGGATGTCTTGTTTGCTTTGGTGGCAGATGCTTGATGCTCTGACTCCCCAAGACACTGCCCACAGTAGGAGAGGTGAAAATACCCCAGGCGATGTGGGATCTAGGAATTGAGACAGAAGTTTGCTAGAAAATCTTTAGAAAACAAGTTCTTGAAAAAGCAAGAGGTTAGGAAAGGAGAAGACAGAAGTGGTGCAGGCTGTTTCCACTGAAGGTTTGATTTCCATCTCAGTCCCATTGCTACAGAAATCAGGACTAGGGTCCCACTGTCTCATGCTTACTCAAAGTAGAGGCATTTTTTACATGTAGTTAAAATCAGCAGAGCAGCATTTTGCTGTTAGGATGAGCGTGGTGCTTTTGAAGCCAAAGGTGACCATGGGTGCTGCAGAGCAGGTGAGAAGAGATTTTTATCCAATCAGATAAATTCTATGTTTTTCTTTAGAAAATAAGTCATCACTGATGTGTTTATAAAATTCTTCAAACTGACTTTATTTAGATACTGAGAGAGTGCCTCTGATCTTCCCAGTTTCCAACACAAACTAGAAGCAGCTCCTAAGCTGCCATAGCAGTGGTGGAATTGGGAATGCAGTCAGACTGCTGCAGAAGCAGAAGGTTTTTCTTGTCGTTCTCAGATGTACACTTCTGTTACTGAGGTTTCTTATCAGGAGAAGCACAATGGAACTAGAGCATATGAAAACGAGAGCTCCTACCAAATGTCAAAGTCACTGCTGATAGCGTGAGTTCAGTAGCAAACCCCAAGATATTATAGCTTGTTTATCTTCTTGCAGCATTGTAACCGTCCCTTCTGAAACACAGAGATCCAGGAGCTCGAGTAAGACAGGCTCTGCTCACAGCCACTGTGTAAAACACGCGAGTGGGTGGGTTTGGTTTTGAGGGAAACGTGTGTATCAAGAAGTGCAGGAGAGGTGGCAGTGGTCTACCTAGGAGGAAACAGAGAGAAGGGAATTGTCTGCTGTTTTTTTTCAAACACAAGTGTGTCTTTTTCTGGGGGACTCTGTTCTCTGCCTCTTTGATGGGGCCAAATGAATATTTTGTACCTATTTGCATCATAAGGCAGTTTCTACCTGGAGCATTTTGAAACCAGTGTTTTTAAAAGTCTCTTTGCAAGAGCAGCACTCGTGCAAGGGATGGGTTGGAATAAGCTGTGCTATTTGCTTTTGATGCATCACCAGAGGTGGGAAACGTACCATATTTGGGGTCATCTGTGAGCAGCATCCAGTAATGGACTTGAGGACTTCCATGGAATGAAAGCAAGAAGTTTAAACTACTATAAGCCTGAAAAATCTTACTTACCTTCTGCCTAATGCAGGAGGCACTGAAAGCTGGTGGCTGTGCAGAGCAAGTTTTGTCTCTGCAGATTCCAGGAGCTGACCTGGGCTTGACAGTGCTCACTGCTTCCATGCGTAATCCTGGAGTGAATGGCACAAGGGTGATGCGTCAGGCACTGTCAGTGGCACAGAGAGAAAAGTCTTGCCTTGCTAGGTATACTTTGAAATTGCATTTGATTTATTGTTATACCCGTAAGCATTTGTTTGCAAAACATTTTATAGAGTCAGAGCTTCAGTTTGCAAGAGAGCAGAGCAGTGAGTCATGCCACAAGCTGCCACTGGCCAAACCCCTCTCTTCGAGTGAGCTACACCCAGGAAATGTCTCCTTTGCCTGGGGGAACTGCAACCCAATTATCCTTCCCTGAAGTTTGTTAGATCCTTGGTGTGGTGGCTGATGAGTGTTGAGGGAGGTGGGACACGTGGAACTGGTCACGCTTGGGCAGTGCTGAGATGTATTTCCCAGCCATTGTCTCCAGCACACGGAGGCAACAACAACAGCTCTTCGCCTCATCTCTCATTTCTAGGGAAAAAACACTCAGAAGGAACTGGTTTAACTTTGAGGGAAGGTTCAGAGGGGAGCGCTGCTGGCTCCCCAAGTGACGTGCTTGGTCTGTATTCCCAGAGCAGTTTTGGGAGCGGTGGCAGTTACGAGCAGCGGCTCTGGCTGCTGCCTCTTCATTGGAAGCTCATCACATTGTCATGAGCATATGGACAACAGAAAGTGTTACTGGTTCTTTGCACCCTTTTTGTGCTCAGTTTGCAGGCTGCTTCATAATGTTCTTTGAAAAAAATCACTTTTTGAGGAAACAAACGTGCTTTCCTGTGAAGTGACTAAACATGCGTATGTAGCAGATACGTTAATATGAGGGGCATCTTTCCACTACCCAGTGACTTGCAATACTAAGATAAATGAGCTTATCTTCTAAGGCAAACATTTTTGTGTACTAATATCTTATCAGATGTTATACCAGGAAAAAAAAAAAAAAGGTAGTTTCTTTTTGAGACTGGATATATAAAGCCTTATATATGTGTCTGTCTTGAGTGTTGCTTAAGAACAGTGAAACAATGAGGGTGTTTGAAGACTATTAACACAAAATGTGCTCAGCCATTGATTTTATTTCACTTAGTGTTTTAAAATAGGTTGTATGTTTTCCTCCCCCCCCATAGTTATGTTCATGAAACAAGTTTGCAGATGGTTTGGTTGAATCCTAAGAAACTGAATACACTCAGGATGCCTTTCTGTGACAGTTGTGCTATTTTTTTCTAACTGCTCGAGCTGGGTTTGATGAGGGCGAGTTCCTAATGTTAACTGAAACAGCAATTAGACTACATCAGTGAGCAAAGTCTCACAGTTCTCACTCAGAGAAGCAGCCTGGATAATGCAGGATATTTTCTCTGACGTCCCTTTTAGCAATCCCCACTCACAGGTGGAAGTTGCCTATAAGTGTAGAATTTGGGAACTCAAGTGAGTACTACAGTATAAAAATGTAAATACTGTATTTTATTTGGGAAAACAATAATTGTCATTAGAGTTATACAAGTATCTGCCAAGTATCTTAGGTTATGCTTAGGCTGACATTTTTATAAAACACTTTAGAGGCATGTTTCTGTCAGCACTGAGAATGGGTTTTGTATGTGTGAATTAGGCATGTGGGTTAATACCATTATCACAAAGTACTTGTGAAAATCTATAGGAAGGAAACTGAACATGGGCAAGCAATATTGCTAATAGCATTTAAATTTATGTGGTAAATTAACTAACATGGTCCTAAAAAAATATATAGTATCTAATGAGAGAAGAAAATCCTTCACTTCACATGCATTTTATTTTATATAGCAAGGACAGTTGTTCCTCCTGTGAAGTTTATGTTGGTTGAAAGCATAAATTTTACTGATATATATACAGGTTTCTGTTCCCAGTGGTGAACACTGTTACATTTAGAAAATTGACAAAATCAATGGCAATAAACCGGAGATCAATTTAAATTTCACATTTAGCTACTTGTTTTAGAGTCTCTCTGAAATTTACAGTCGCTCCCATGTTTTATGTTTAGAAGAAACAGATGAATACAGCTGCTGTCCTTTTGTAGCAATTGTTCCCTGAACTTGTTAACAAAGGGTATGTATGTGTATAAATACATCTATAAAATTACACAGAAGATATAGTATATGCAATGCGGTTGTTTTGCCACACTACTCTCTGCAGGTTGTTTTCTGATCTACTGAGAACATTAGAGAATGGTCACTAATAAGCATTATAAAAATAATGAATTGTAATAGCTTTAGATACCCGGGCTTTCTAAGTTGCTAATTTACTATCCCATTCCACAATAGCTGTCACTATAAAATCAGGTCACTATAGAGGTAAGAATCTATAAATATAGTGCCTATGTCATATCCCATCATCTCCAAAAGGATCATGCTCTCTGTCTGTTTAAAGAGGTTTACATATTCCTTAAAATACATGTATGATAAATTAAGCACTCTTTTCCAGGCCCCTTTAAATGGAAGGAATTGAAAACACAATAATGATATAATTAATTGCAGTCTTATTCCTGTAGAAAAATTACACCTTTTTCGATTAGTATGAAATATAAGTGTCAAATCAGTAATAAAATCCTGATCAATAAAACAATAATAACGATGTTGTTAAAAGCGGACCTAGAAAGGTGTTCGTGGCAACGGATTTTAGGGGTTAGAAACCCTTTTAAAATAAACGGATTTCATCTTTACACTATGTCATCTAAATCATTACAATGTTTGTGTATACAATTATCATCTGACGATAAATTGCAGCTATTGAATGGATTAAGTTTGAACTTTTTGACCTCATAAATCTGAGTTTGTCATAGCTTTAGCAAATGCTTGTGTAACAATCACTTGATTACATGGCAGAGCAGATGTATGTATGTTAACTGGAAAATATGAAAGGACCAGGGTAATTCAAAGTTCATCGGAAGAAGCTTATAAATGTCTGACAATAGCATGGTAACACATTCTCAATATACCTTTATAGTTCTAAGTTGGTATCGGTTTCTGTTTTATTTTTCCTCCTATTTTAATGTGAGATTTGAATTTAATAGGCAAAAAGATTAAAAAGTAAAATCTCAGTCATGATTGGCAGAAAATTTAGTGGAGCACAGAGTGTGAAATATTTTGGTAGGATCCAGTGAGCCATGTTCTCAAGAAATCATTACGAATGAACAAAAAATCAACCACAAGCAAATAGCAACTTGAAAAAAGCAGAAACATGTGGTTAAAGTGGAAATATGGCCTGATGAAGCAGGAGACAAAATTTGAGAAAAGAGGAGCTATAGATTTCTACAAGATTATTTCAATCCTGCAGATCCCACAGATGGGAATTACTGGTGGGCGTCACGTTACTCGTCTGAAACAAGTGTGGACATAAAATGAGTGAAGACCGGGACTGTGTGACCACATTTTTTTCCTTTTCATATTGGAAAGACCAGTCTTTTTTTCAGTAGGTACTGACAAGCAAGAGAAGGGAACAGATAAAAAAAATTAATATTACAGGCTAGCACTTGTAGTTGCAAGCATCAATTTTGTGATTCAGCCAGTTTTTCAAAAACACTTTGTACGCAGTTTGTCCTTGTGCACATTGTGTCTCTGTTTTCTCATCAGAAAACAGAAGCAACCGCATCATTGAATACTTGTGACGTGGGAAATCAGGCTCAAGTTATTGGGTTTGATAAATCATCCTGTAGGCTGGCAGTCATTTGTGAAATCCTTTCAAAGATCATGGTAACATCTGGTTGATCGTCAGAATCTCACCAGGACTAAAGTCAGATTGGACTGATTTGATTTTGGCCAAAATATTCAACTATAACAAAGCGAGTAAATCTCTATATACATCTGGATCAAAATCGATAAGTGATTTTTGGCCATTTTAACAGTTTTGGATATATACATTTTTTTAAATTTTTTTTAAATCTTATGCAGTCTCTCAAAATTTTTATTTTAATATTTTTAAGAATCTCATGTCGAAACCAAACCCTCCTATGGTATCATATTTAATTAAATCCAAGAGAAATTTCCTTTCATGTTTTCATTTAAGCATTAAATTATTTAGTTTTGACTCCCACATGAAAATTATTTTTTTCCCCTTAATTTCTTAGCTGACTAATGTAATGTAAAAACCCCCAGCTCTTTGAATAAGAGGAGACATGTTCACAGCGTTCACACCCACTGAAAGGTATGTGTAGTGTAAGTGCATTCTGTGCTCACCACGTCTCTTCGTATTTTTGTTCAGAACGCCTTTGGAGAAAGATTTTCCTCTTTGTGAGAAATACCGTGCTTAACAAGTGTCACTTGAAATTACTATTTTTGTATGCTCCTATGAGAAATATTTGCAAGTAGTGCAATTGTGCGGCTCTCTTTGAACAGGTCTGCTATGCCCAGACTTCAGAACAGGGACTTGAAGGTTGGTGAGGGTACAGCCTTTATGTCATAACGTGCCTTTTATTGTGAAAACCTTCAAAATCTAGCCAGGTTATACACTGACAGAAATTGTGGTTTGCACTTGAGCGGCAAAGGCTTTGATATTTAGCAGCTAAAATTTCCATATGTTCTGTCACTGCCGAGTAAAGCTGAGGCTCTCTGCAGAGCAGGCAGAGCAGCTGCCCCCACGCCGAGCCGCCGAACGCGCCCTTCCCTTCAGCAGCTCCCACCACCAGTGGCATTGGGGCAGCTCTGCCCCCACATTAAATCAGAAAGCGTTCCTATAGCTGCCCCTAAACTCACTTAATTTATTATTGAAGTCTCAATAGTAATTAAAAATGATATCAGTGTAATGTTAATAATGTTAACATTGAAATTTTAATGTAGGAATTTTCCTTTGTCATTGAAGTTGAAGGTAGACTCCTTGGACTGCAGTGTCCCTATGTGGCACTCGCTCTTCTGAATTCAAAATTTATCTGCCTTTAAATAGTAAAGCCAATTTCTCATTTTGAGGTAGAGCCTTACGATGTAAATTCTTTACTCCAAGGAAGTCAGCTAAGCGACAGTTTTCACCACTGGAGGACACTACTCTTAAACAGTGCTAAGTACAATAGGAACCACTCTATATTGGAAATCTCCCTGTTACTGGTGGAAGTGTCTGTGTGAAGTCCCTTGTAACGGTACCTGAGATTAGATTGTTTGCTTAATTTTTCTTTTCACCTTCAATCCTGTGGCTGTGGAGGGGTTAATTTGGAAGGCATTACAAAGTCATTTGTCTAGCTGTTGAAGTGGAAGTCTGCCTGAATTTATGCTATTCCTTCACATGGAAAAATAAATTAAAAAAATAAACTGTCACAGAGATAATGTTGCAGTATCACTTGAGTTGCCAGTGAACAATATTCGATATCATAAGAAAAAAAATATACATATTTTGCCACAAGCCTCTGATCAGTAGACACTCTGCGCAGAATGAGCATAGCAACTACATTATCTTTCACCCTGAGGTTAAGGTCATTGTCAAGGATTTGAGGACAAGCTTGTATTGCAGCTGCCTGCATTTAGAGCTGTCAAAGCCTAGAAAAACCTGCCTGATGGACACGTTCTTGTTTTGTATCTTTTTTTTTTTTCTTTTTTTAAAAAAAAAAAGCCCTACAATCCTATGGGAGATTTAATTAAGACCAGTGCAGAAATCTCTAAGAAAAGAATAGCACCTTTAAGTACCTGTAGTTGTTTTTCATTCTGATCCTGTGAACGCCTACAACTGAATGTAGTGTAAGAGAAAACAAATGCCTAATGAACAGTACCTCCTCTCCAGACTAGCTCCCCATTCTTTGCTGATGCGGTGGCTGAAAGGCAAGACTCTCTCAACTTCCAGCTTTGGAGGGGCTTGTTTCACGGATATTCAGATCCCAACAAAACAGCTCGCCGAAGCCCTTAACTGTATTACAATTGGCCTCTTAATGAGCAGATGAACTTTTCTTTTCACCGTTTCAAGTCTGTTATCCAAGACTAAAGGGTAGCGTGGCTATTTCGTTTCTGACCTGCCTAACATATAATTAGAAGGTTCCTAGAGGTACTTATAATTGAATTATGGGGTGTTTCATGAGCATTCCTGCTAGTAGGTAGAGATGTGAAAAGCAAAGCTCATCTGGAATGCATGCAGGGAAAGCGGGTGATTTAGTAGGTCTGTATATTGCCTGAAATATTAGATTACAAGTATGAGTCAAAAATCTACCGGTTAAAATTTATTTTTATTAGGAAAATTATCCTAAGTCTATAGTACCAATTTCCGTGACAGTATAACTGGATACAGCTCGATTGATTTTAGTGAAGCTCCACTCATTTATACCTAACTCAGGTTAGAGAAGGGTCCAGTGAATTAGTCCCAGTCACATATTTATCAGACATGAAACATTCAGCTAATCTCCTGGAGCCCTGTAATTGGCTAACATAAAACATTACTGGATGATTAGAATTACGGTTGACTTTCAGATTTGTTGTCAAGTAGATTTGAAATGTGGGGAAATAACTTAAAGGATCCAATTTTGTGCTCTCTCGCCAATGTTTATGGATTGATTGTCAGATGCACAGTCCTTGTAGGGTAGCAACTCACAATTGCTCTCAGCAATACGTGTCCTTCACCTCCTGTGGAAACTGCTGCTTTTGGTGCACGGACAGGATTATTTAGCTAAATGCTAGTTTGGAAATGCTGGAGTATTACTAGAGGGGAAGGACAGCACCCTTCAGATACAACCAACGTTATCCTTTGCATCGTTGTGATTTTGGTTTTGATGGATGGGTGTCCCAGCTCCTCTCCTTCAAAAATGCTGCAAAGCCAAAAAAATTTTTTTTACTAATTTGTACTTTGACCATAGATAGCTAAATAACAGGCTATTTCATCCTGTCAAGAATGCTTTTTGAACAGGAATCAGTTAGCGTTCAGACATCAAGAATACTTGCCAGATAGCTTTGGTTTAAGACAAAACCAAACCCCCCCCTTGCAGTTTTATCAAAATACGAACTTGCCTTATCTGATCCAACTCCCTTTTAATACACATGCAATTTTGCCCAAAAGATGAACTGAAGAAAAGACTGAACAAAACCAAGAAATCAGATTATTTTGCCTTCTGTGGCAATCTCTGCAGAAACGTGGAGAAGAAATAAGAGGAAGGTTGAGAAGTAAAAACCTTTCCGGCTGCAGAGGAGGCAAAATTAAGGTCTCAGGCCACGATGTGATGCACAGTGGAGTTAGGGTCAGGGACCCATCTACCCCATTCCTATGGAATGGGAGTCATCATGATGGAGATTTGCAGTCTCTCGTTTAGAAACAGACTACTTTCAGTCTTTAGAGCTTTATATTTATGAATTTGTAAATGACAGCAAGAAAGCCTTTTTATAATCTAACTATCTGATCGGGGGAGAAAATATATATTTTTTAAAAATGGAACTGATAACTCAGCTGCCTTCAAGTACTATAGCAGAGGAAGAACTGGAGAGTATTGTTTTTACTATATCTATGGTACGTTCTTCACTAAAAAAAAACTTTATCCCATCTTTTAAACAAAGGGCATATTGATAAACTTGGCATTCCTGGTTTACTATACTGCAAATAAAGAGTATTTAAAAAATATCTATCATCTTCAAGTATAATGGCCTGTGAATGTTTACTGAGAATCTTCAAATAGTTTCTGATCCGTTTCCTAACAAAGCGCTGAATAACATCAATACATGGCCTATGCTGTACTCCAGCTGAATTAGATTAATAAGTTATATTGATTGCTTAGCAATGCAAATAGAACCTGGTACCCTTTTTCTGGCATCAAAAAACCTAAATCTGTTTGTATTGTAGCCTTCTGGAGAGCTCATTTGCTGAACGGTCTTCTTGTTGACGTTGACAGTCCCTCTGTCTTTGATATAATCAATATTTTAAATGTAAAACCAAATACAGGCTGGGAGTTTTAGACTTTTGTAACTCTAATAATTTTTGGTAGTGATTGGGTGTTACTCATTTCAATTTGAAGGCTCTTTGACCAGTAAAAGTATAACCTTAAGTAAGTGATACCCAAATGTAGTTGTCAGGTATGGTAATGGTAGATAGGCTTACTTTAAGGTTAAAAACAGTTGTATTTCTCAAACGTGTTTAGTAACAAATTGCATCTGCCTCATGTCTGTATGGTCTCTGACCACAAAAGACAGGCAGCAGGCTCTGGGATCGCAAGTTTTCCTTTACCAAGTGGCTGCCTGGTAACATGACTTGAAGCTGCTGTTGAAGCTCTTGCCATTCAAAAGGAACCACCACAGTGCTGCCTAAAGCATGAGTGGATTTTTAATTTGTAGCATAATGGCTCTATACATTTTGAAACTGTGAGTGATTTCAGTCGTGTTCTTTCTAATATCTCCTTCATGCAGAGGAGGTCACCATGCAAGAGATTTCTCTCCTCTTCTCCTCTTCCTCCCCAGCTGGCCCCTAATCCAGAGTACCTCATCCATATTATGTGGGAATAGAAATCATAATCACCTCTCTCTTTTTTGATGTATATACAATGCTAGCAACCCAGGAGCAAGTCTTCGTCAGTATTTTCCATCAAGTAAGCGAAAGACAATGCAGAGCAAAAAGTAGCAATGCAAAGTAGAAAAGAAAAAAAAAATCCCTCAATTCCTATTCTTGCTGCAATCATCTAGACATTCCCAGTCAGAACATGCAGGTCTTTCCTTATGTCATATTTCTTCAAACTATTCAAAAGGTGCACTCATTAAAATATTGAGCTCCTCTGTTGAATATTTTCTGTTTTTCTGTAGCTGCATAATATTTTGGCAGTTTTCAAAACACATACTTTTGTTAGTTCTTTACCCAGTAAAACGCCCATTTCTCCTGTCAGCACTGCTGTAGAGAGCCCCTGACAACCCAAAATTGCCTTCCTGGGTGAACACGTCCCATGAAACAAAGAGGAAACCACAAGTTCCCACACAAGACTTTCTTCAAAATTGTACCTTGTTTTCATCTGAATGAAGATGTACAATAGATATCAAGACTTTTGGAGATCCAGGTTGTGTTCTTGTATGCTTCTTATGATAATTTTAAGTATTAGTGACATCTCCATTCTATCAATCTATGAAAGACTTGATTCCTCTTTCTAAGACAAGGCATAAAATAGTAATTAACTTTTCCAAAAGCAGAGATCCCTGAAAACTTCCCCACTGACTTTTTTTTCCCCAAATTAAGAGTAAGATTTTTAAAGTTCAATCTATTACATCTACTATATTTAATAGAGAGAAGGGTTTAAAATTATTTTTTCATCATATTTCTGAAAGCATTATCATGGGATGCTCATCTAAGACTCTACGGTCCTTATTAGGTAATTGTTATCCTTGAGCAGCACCAATAAACTTTGTATGACCAAATATTTAAAGCTGCTTGTATCACAGAAGATGCTAAAGACTGTTTGAAGGTTTAATTCAATGCCCTGTTATTTGAATGTTCACTATATGGCTGACTGAACATGTGAGCAAGAGGTGATTTTTTTTATAAAGTGCAGGGGGACACCTCGTTGCTTCCAAGTGTGTACTTTCTCCAAGGAGTGTTGAGGAATTGGTCATCAAGGGGTAGTTTATCTCAGCTGCATGCACTAAGAAAAATGACGTCTTTTTATTCAGAAAATAAATTTGGAAGACCTTAAGGTGCCTCTGAAATGCATCAAACTGAACACCCATAATTGCAAGTTTTGGCTGTTTTGCCTTTGGTATTGCCAGTGACCTAAGCTGACGCTAGTAGCATTTCACTGACTGCAGCGGCCATGCAAAGCGATGAAGCTGTGTCATTCATTTTACTACTACTTTTAATTTCTTTGTTAGCTCTTTTTATCCTCGCAGACGTTGGATATGCCATGGTTCTCAATTAAACCGATAATCTTTCAGTATAGTCTTTTCAGCCTCTGTAATATTAGTTTATTGTCACAGTTAGTCCAGCAAGCAAACTGCTTTTCTCTCTTTATAACTGGGAATGTTTGCTACTCTGTTGGGTTTTTTTTGGTTGTGGGTTTGGTTTGGTTTTTTTTCAGGGCTCCTGTCTCCAGTTTATATTTCTCTCTGGTTCTTGTTTCTTTATTTAAGAAATTACTATCCTTTCCGTTTTCCAGTCACTGCCTTTCTCCTTATTATTTCTTTCTGGCTCAGTGCATTTACCTGCCAGCTGCTTCCCTTTGAATTTTTTCAGCTTCCTTTGTATTCTTTCTCCACCCATCTACCAGTATAATAATATATCCTGTTGCAACAAATGTGTCTGAGCCCATGCGCGGTACTTAATCCACGAATTTCCCTAAGGCTTTTCCGTGTACTATTTGCCCCGCACACGCCACTGTAAAATTACATTTTAATTTGTTAAAACCTCTGATAGTTATTCATGTTTATATCAAATCAAGTTAAATGAATCTGTTTTTTCCAATCAGAGCCTGTATGTAGAAGAAAATTGTAAAGGCTACCATTGCACCTTATTTGAAGGCTCACAGAAAGTTTTTGGCCATCTCAAAGCCATCAGTATTCATTTTCCACGCTGAGCCTTATGAATCTTTATGTTTATAACACTCCTCAACTGGAATAAATCTTCCAGCTGATTATCACAGCATTTGGCACAGTGCCACAAGCAGTTCTGGGAACAGTATTCAATCAGTGTGTAAACTAGTGAAATGCCAGGAACTTTTGAAAGACCATGAAGGATGATTAGTTAGTAAAGAATAAACAATGTTTGAATGTTGAGTATAGCTAGTAGCTAACACCGGGCTGTGAGAAGAATTTTTCCATGATTTAAAATGAATATATAACTTGTAATTTAGGCAGGTATTTATATTTTGTTATCTCACACTCCAACATTTATTTAATTGAAGCCAGGTATACGGGGTAAGACTTTAAAAGAAATAAACACTTTGATTATACTGTAACATGTTTGTATTATCAACTATTAACTCACCCTTTATTTATAGTTAAATAAGAAACTAATGGAATATGAAAAGAAAGATTAACAAAAACATTTTAAAAATCTTTAAGTATTAACATAATAAAAAATCCCTTTTAGTCTTACTGGAATAGTCATGCCTTAGATCGTTGCCATTTGTACTAAGTTTCAGTGCTTGATTTTATTCTCATCATGAGAATGCATCCTTTCGAAGTTAATATCGCTTGTACTATTGGGGAAAAGGATTTTTTTCTGTCTCTCTATGTTTGAAAGAATCTAGTTTTCAAGCAGTAATAGACTTCTGCATCTCCCTCAGAATTTAGTGCTCTTCTGAAGTGCTCGTCTAAATCCTAAATACCAAAATAATCCTTGAGTCTCAGGGGACAGAGTTAGTTCTATATACTTACATACTAAAGTTCTGGTTTCCACAGCTTCCAGCTTATATACAGTGATGCCTTTCATTTAGACATGCCCATTCCAGTGTTGATGGGATCCGTGGGGGTTAATTAAGAGTAGTTCATAATCTTTAGGATCTTAAATTTTCCCTTAAATATAATAGCTGACCTCATATGCAGAGCTATCCAGCTGAAAGACGTGACTTCTATCTCCTAGAGCAGCATTTCTGTAGATAAACTATTTTTCAAACGATGCACCCAACTTTGTCTCCCTGTTTACTAGCCAGGCATATCAAGAGCTAGGTGGAAAAATCAAAGCCTAAAGTCTTTTTATATTATTTGAAAGAGCTACGTTAAGTAGGCAAAGTATGTGCTGACAGCCTCTCAGACACGCTGTGGTAGCACGGAGTCAGTCTGTTGCTGCATCCTGCCTACTGTTTGGTGCATAAAAATAATATCTGCCTTACGTGTGACAAGAAGGTGTCAGGATAGTCTCTTGGTGAGGCTGGAGACGGGAGATGTCTATATGCTTCGTGCTGTGTCGTTACATTTATAGACAACTGTAAATATAATACATCTGAACTCTGCCACGCTACAGGAAAAAATACGTAGGCTTGCATTCCTCTCACAACAGCGTTTAGTTCTTTAAGTCCAAAAACTGCCCAGGGTCATGTGCTGGTTTTATTAGATCTCATGGTTTTATACGTCTGTGCCCAAAAGTTCAAATCAGCTGCGTGGCTTTTCCCATGATCTCATGATGTGTGTCAGCAATTACCATGCAGACAAAAGCAGAATCTTTGAAAAATATTTGGATAATAGAAGAGTTCAAGTTTTCTATTCTCAGGCAGAATCCGTAGTCATCTTTTAAGCAGTGCTTTACAGTAGTTACACTATATTCCAAGTGGGAATAAATATATGTTTTCTAAGGACAAGAGTAATATTATGACAGAAAACATAATAAAACATTGAATTGGCACGATGCAACAAAATAGGGGTAAAAAGAGGACTGTTCAGTCTGGTTTGAAATCTCTAATTTAATATACACTGTGTAGAGATGTTACAAAACTAAGAAACTCACATAAATTACAAGTGTGCAATGTACACAAAGCTGATGCCCTCCGGCAAATAAGATGTTTTGCCATGTATATCCCTCTTTGAAACATCTGCCTTTATTATTTATACACAGAAGTGCTGTATCTCACTTTTCTGTCTTTAAACTAAGTCTTGGTGCATTTCGGATTTGTGCCGTAATACCTTATTGCGATGTTACAATGAGATGAGAGCGGGGAATGGAAAAGCCGTGGGGTGTGTGAGCAGGGCTGTTGGTGTAGAAGAGGCTAAGAGGAAGACTTAGCAGCAGACAAAACAGACTTAAACCCAACAACAACTAAAGTATACTAAAGTATCTCAAAATACAAATACCTTACCACTAGATTTTCTTTCTAATGGATTTGACTTTTTTAATCTATGAAGAAGGTTAGAAGTGGTATCTTTGAATAGCTTCTGTACATCTAATTCTTGGAGATTGGGGTTTTTTTTTTCCCCTCATGATGTGGAAATGGTTTCAATCCCTTTTAATATTCATTTAATGTCAGTGCGATATATATTGCCCCCTTACTGCATTAGTAAAAAATGTGCTTATGTGCTATGATTCTCTTATGATAGAAGCATAAAATCTCAGAAGGATCAAAGTCCACCAACATTCACCCTCCTGCAACAGTAGGAAATTGATCATGTGAGAGATGCTCACCTAATGCTAACATATTATTATTATTTATTATAGCACTAACAGTGCGCTAGGTGCATTAGACGCCAGTACGGAGATGAGGTCCTTGTCCTGGAGTGGCTTCAATCTCTGGGGTGATCTTGCAAACACTTAACTATATGACTAACTATATATGCATGAAATCTTTCTGGCTCACATATTTAAGTGATTTTTTTTTTTTTTGATATTTTTTTTTTTCTTACATACAAGGCATTCCGCAGGGTCTGCAGCGCTAATTAAACTTAACGTTTCTCCTCTGCATCAGAGAGTGTGTGCATGCAAAAAGGGGAAAGGATCAAACTCTTTCAGTGCCTTTTGATAGTATGGAAGTTTTATTAGAAAAACATCACCCCTTTTCGATACGTGCCTCTTATTTCCCCACACTGCATTTCCCACTTAATCTTTTACAGCCACCAAAAGCCGTATTTTTGTTACGCACTTTTATTAAAACAAAGATCTTACTGACCACAGTGAAATTCCCGAAAGGCACTGCTGTTGGACCATAGTCTACAGAGGCAGTTATGTAAACCAGCTCAGAAAAAGGACATATATTATACTCTGTCATGTATATGTTAGGGTTACTCAGATGGCAAATTCTGGTCTTAATCCAAACTAAAATAAGTTTTGCCCAGACCTCCCTAAGACCTTATTCTTTTAACCCTTCTGTGTTTGTGTGCTTGCTTCTAATGTATCAAGGAGGTCTTGCAGAGCATCACCAGCATTTCTGCCTGTGATGCTGAGGTCTAGCAGAGCAAAGGCTGTCATCTTGTTATCTACAGTAAAATTATCAGAAGGTATTTCCACTTCTCAGTGAAATTATTCAGCAGATATTAATACTGAAGTGTGGCAGTTCTGTTAATTTGAGTTACCTAAAATCATACCTAAAATCAATTGAGATACCTAAAATCATTGTTAGATGTCATAATAGCTTTCATTTGTGAAACATCTTTTTTTCACTAGTCCCGAAGATCTTAGCAAATGTGAATAACTTAAATCTCACAGTTTTGGACACAGGAAGTTTAGAGATTGCCAGTCCTTTTTCAGATGCTGGTGAGAGAGGATGTAAATCGCTCTTTTTCAATAATTTTTATTTATCTTTGGATACATCCCTTGCTGGGTTTTCTGACTCTATTAGTTGGAATGCAGTGTAGTCAATGGATCGATGCAGTGGGACTGATCCCAGGGTGGATTTCTTGACTCCCACAGTTACATCCCGGTCACTAGACTCTGCTGTTTCTCACATACCTGATCCAAAGTTTTTATCCAGATGACAGTCATAGATTATTGAGTCCTGGCTGTGGACATCAGCACTTTGAAATAGACTTCTGTTTCCCATGTGGCTCACAATCAAAACCTCTTGTCGTCCAAGTTATGTTTTCTGTATTTAAAAGCAAAAGAGTAGGAAAACACAACAAACTAACAACATACAAAATATATTGATAATGAGAACAAGTTTATAATTGCTAAATGCAGAGGGAGATATCAAAGCTGTGTTCTTCAAACAGGATATTATTTTGTAATTAAAAAGAACTTCAAAAGACAAAAGCTAAAGACATGATCATTATAATGTGCATTAAGTGCAGTTGAAACACCATTTGAGTAAAACAATGCTTGGTAGCAGGGAGGTGTATTTAGAGAGACGGAAGAATTAAAACAACTCAGTGTCAAGGGAAGCAAGTCCAATTATATTTGGAGAATTATGTTTTCTTAATAGCAATGTTATAAAATTATTCTCTGCATTATTTATTCTACAAGTCTTAATTGATAAATATTAGGCGACAGATTCTCGCAAAAGAACAAGAGCTTGGTGGAACGTATTCTGAGCTTATTCATGCTTATCATAAAAATGAAAACTACTGGAGCATAAAGAACTTACAAAAAGGAGGCATTACTGTGGATTTAGTACAGTTGGTGTTTGATACACTGAGTTGTATTCATCACAGAGACTGTGTCAAGACATTGCTTACAATGCATCGGATCACTTTACAGGCCACAAGTAAGCGCGGCATTTAAATGGAATGATGCATTTGGTATCATTCTGAGTTAATTCTTATATAATAAAGTATAAAAAAAAAGCAAGTAGCGTCCATTTCTACATAATCTTTCTTTAAACTTATCCATATTTCACTGTATTTTTCTCGTCAGCTTAGAAAAGGCAAGTATAACTGAGAAGCCACCAAATTTTAAAGGGATATTACAAAGTCGTTTAGTGGGGACGTGCTATTCATTGACTGATGGCTAGAATGTTTAAGCATATCACAAGCACAAATGGGCTTATTTCACATCTTCCTGAAGCATTAGTAATACTCCCATTCATAGACAGCGACCAAAGAAATAGAGTGCGATTTGGTGACATGCCTGTACCGTGCGGGAATCTCGGGCAGCTGAAAACAAAATCCAATTTCTTTTACTGTTTTAACTGCTACTGTTAACATTTTAAATCGGTTTGGTCTCCTGCTAAGGGATGCCTCTTCCCCTGTTAAGCCTATCTACCCACCTAGACTCTGTAGTTGTGAGTGCCAATATGCAAATCCAGCCTCCTCTTCGGTATTTAAGACAAGAAGGGAGACAGAAGTGCCGGTGGAGCTCTGGGAATAGCAGTGTTGTGTTGTGCCTGTTGGAGGGTTCCCCAGTCCCATTACACACAACAGGAGCTTTGTCGCTCCTTGCTAGGACCGTTGCTTTACCCTTCTTGTGCAGGACATAGATCACCTTCGTGGGGTCACTCAACCAGCACGCAGGTGACTTGAAACACATCCCATGCTTTGCCTGAACAGGGAAAGGACATTTTGATTTATTCTGCAGGATGAGTAGTTCCCAGAAAAACCTTTTTATTAAATGTTCCATACGTAGGTAAAATAAGGATCCATGTATAGTCTAAGCTGTTGGTCGCCAGCCCCCTGCAGGTATATACTACTTCTGCTTGAAAGAATGACCTAAAATATATCTCTTTTTTTTCAAAGTTTTATCAGTATGTATCCTCATTAAAGGCTTCTTTTTTCGAGAATACTGATTTTTTTTTTTTTTTTTCTTTCCCATGCCTTTATGTAGATGATATTCTCCTAAATCACCAGTGTGGACTTTAGTAACTTGCTAGGGGTTGAGGTATGGAAAGAACGATTGAAGGAGATTCAATTAAGTACATTTGAAATTTTGGGCAAAGTTTACTTTTTTTTTCCCCACTCTTCAAAACACTGACAGACTGTCCTTGGTTCTGAAGCATCTAGTTTTCAAGGCTCTCACCTTGCAAATCTCTACTTATGTGCTTTATTTCTGAAGTGTGTACAGACCACAGTCAAAGCATAGGCATATGTGTGCGTAGGACTCGGATGTCGTCTGGCAGATGGTGTCATGGTACCTAGATTTCTTCAGAAGTCAACTGAAGCCTTCCATAATTTCATGGAGATAAGTAGGAAAGCAATTTCTGAATGCATTATAAAGTGTTATTCACTCAGAATTGCTTAGAGGGAATAACCAACATAGCATACAGAAAATTGTGGCTAACCTACACGCTCCATTGCTAGCTATGTGAAAGTTGAATGCCAGAGTTTGCCTCTTTATTTAACATTTACAAACCAAAGAACAAGGTATTATACCGTTCAAAACAAATATTTTTCCATGAAAGGAAAACACATACATCAAAAAGGGTAACACATACATCAAAAAGGAAAACACATACATCAAAATCAAGGAGCATAGCCCTGAGTCTTGAATCTTAATATAACTGTTAGCTCATTAACATGAAACTTGGCGAGTTTTGTACGTCCCAAAATGTCCTTATCTCTGCAGAGCTCTGTGCTGATTGCTGAAGGTGATTTTGAGACAAAACACTTGCATAACGGTGCGATCCGATTTGTCTTTGTGTCAGAGGGAACTATTTAAATGACTTGAGGGAAGTCAGCGGAATAATATAAGCACATGTTTGCCCATAGTCTTACCTGAAGATATAGTTGAGCTTGTATTACAAAGAATTCAGCTGTATAAATACCTCGTGCCATCTGTGTATGGCAGGGGAATTGAGCCAGTAGAAGCTCAAGACCTGTGTCAGTGTTCTCACAGAAGGACTGTTTATGAACAGATGTTATGTGGTGTTTTTCACAGAAAATGGGCTCTGGAGAGAGAAAATGTCTATCAATTACTGAGGTATTATGTATAACAGCAATTTTTAACCTTGAGAATGATACTTAAAAGTTCTCTGTGAAATATTCAGTGGCGCGACCACTTCCTTTGTGCAAAGTAACATACGCCCTTGCATATTGCACAAATTCTGTTTGATAGTGCATTTTAAGTTCTTTTGGAGAAACTATTTTAGCTATTGCAGAACTCATTATTCTCCCAGGAAAAAAAAAACCAGTGTCCTGACTAGAAAACTTTTTCCATTTGCTGTTCTTAAAATCCATCTGGATTTTCAAAATTGGATGCTTGTATATTATGCTTTGTGTTTCCCAGACCTACCTAATGAATCCATGGATTCAAAAACGGTGATTTCTAAAAAAACTATAAACATCGAATGAATGGAAAGAAGTAGATATTCTGGGCTAGCCTCCATCCAAATCTTAGTAGTTGTCAATAATTTGTTGAGGTCTTATAAGTGAATAAGAAATTTTCTTGAACCTCTAAAATCAGATAATATTCTGTAAAATTTAGCAATTATTATATAGATATATTTAATAGATTACCAGTGCGGGTTCTATTAGACTAGTCATATCTTACTCTTCATTTTTATCCCTTCTGTAAAACTCTTGACTTCAGAGGACCTTTGAACCCAAGCTTTCCGCTGTGCAGTGTTAAAAACAGAGCCCCCAGTTCCTGCTAACAATTACAGCTATCACTGCAGTTTACCAATCTGCTCTTGCTTCAGGAGACTAACAATATCTTGCAAAAATGCACTGTTATTAAATATTCTCACATGGGATGTCTGTGTGTCAGAAGACCCTTATGTGACCTATGGACAGACACCATGTTTTGCATAATATATATACCTTCATTTTCCTCTAGCTTTCTTATTATTTATTCAATAAATCCCCCCTTTTTTTTTTTCTTGCTGACAGCAGTTGTATTTATAAAGCTAAATCCAACACAGCAAAATGTTCATCACTTTATAAACTAAATGCTAATGTTTTATTTATGTGCAATGAACAGAGAAAAAAGAACTGAATTGATGTTTACCTAACAAGCTGCAAAAAAGTGCAGTAACATAATAGGGAAGTTCATAAGCATTCTGGCTTGTAATTTTTGGTGTCAACATTTGAATTGCAGAAAGAGCTTATGCAGACATAGCACGTATACAAGTGTAGTTTAGATCTACATCTATAAAAATAACATCTGTTTAAGCATACATTACATTTAAAAATAACTGTACAGTGATCAGCTGGTTAAGTACAGTTAACCAGATGCCGTTTTAAAGTGCCAGATGGAACAATGAAACTAAGATTGAAAATTAAAAAATACTGTGAAAGGTCAAATCAATTAAGCAACCTGTTTTGTTGGCATGTAACAGTTAAAAGTAAGTTTAAACTACTTAAGGAGTGAGCAATGTGAAGATGAAGCAGTTAATTTTTAACTTGCTGTTTAGAAGAGGGAAAGATAAAATGCCTGCCGTCGTTCCAGGGTCCTTCGACAAGTCTAGGGGGATATGGGGAAAATAGACGCGGTTAAGTAATGTTTGCTTTGTTTTGCTTTCAATTTAAAATAAATAATGTCTCTCAGGCTTTTAAGTAACGTCTTTTATGGCTGTCTGAGATCTTGCAACACATTTGCAAACACCTCTTTCTCCTCCCCTATGACCAGTGGGGGACTCCTTGGCTGAAACAGCTCCCCGAGCTTGTTCTTGAGCGGTGGGATGGTGCCCGGAGCAGGGATAGGGCTGGGCTTGAGCACCCACTGACACCAGGGGATGCCATGGGAAGCAGCCAGCCCTTTCATCTGGGCTTTCTACACCCTGTGTATTTCTGGGAACTAAACCCACCTGTGTTAGGAACAAAGTCCGGTAAGAGGTGTACTGTGCATTTTTGGATACAGGCGTGCTGCTGGGGTTCTGTGGCAAATGACAACCGTTTGTTAAAATTGCACCCAATAACAAGGCAGATGTGAGGAAAAGAGAACTTCTCCTCCTAACCTGTTCTAAGCACACATCGAGGAATAACATCTTTGAAATCTCCATAAGCCAATGCATTTTTTCTTCAGTCCCAAGCTGTGTGAAATTCGCAATCTAAATTTAACTGTTGGGGAATGGGGCAGTGGTATCCTTGCTGTCATCAGAAAGGTGTAACGATGCCTGCAGGTCTGCTGGCGGGTAAGGCAGCACTCGTGGCCAAGGAGAGAGAGAGTGTTGATTTTCCAACAGAGGTGACTGCTGCTACTTTTTGTTAATTTTTTTAAAATTATTTTTTCTTAGCAGTAAGCAATTATCCAATTGCCACAGCTCAGAATCCCTGTAACACAAGTATGTTGCTGGATAATCCTCCAGCAACAGTGCAGAAACCAGTGACAGCAGGAACTGTTTTGGAAACAGGGTTTAGGCACCAAATGTGGCAGAGCCGTGGGACTCTGGGTCGGAGGGAGATGCTCAGCTGCCTTGGGGAGGAATAGTCCCGGCAGCAACAGCGGTGCCATCCATCAATGGTCCGAGCGCGACCGCTAACGAGAAAGGGAATTTTTCCTGAATGAGTGTAAGGCTATTTTCAACCTAGGAACTTGATGTTGTTCCTTTGTTTTAGTAACTTTGTTTATATCTGGTTGGCAGAGGCGAGGGGAGGAGGGCAGAGCGCCGGGGCGCATTGCTCCTTCCTGACACCTTTTTTCTTGCTCCCACAGTTCCCAGTAAAAAAAAAAAAAAAAAAAGCCAGCTGTACCTCTCTCGCCTGCACAGCCAACTGTTTAGACCAAGAACACAATGAAAAGATTCTGTGGCTGTTAAAATAAATAGCTTCCCGGTAGGGGGTGGAATAGTATGGCTGTGCCTCGGAACTTCGTGTACCCTGCTTTCAGAAAGTACTGGGATAGGACACGCTATGGGGAGAGAGGAAACAAGCCTGGCTTCTGCACTTGGCTCACTTTTCCCCCTCACACTGAGAATAGTTACCCTACAGATCGCTGGTCCTGTTGGATTCCCTTTCATGGAAATATTTTTCGTTCCTGCTGGTTCAGTGGCTGATGTTCAATTATTTTTATTATTTTTTTTTATTTTTTTTTTTTTACCCAAACAGTTTCTCTTCGTTGACAGCATAAAGCAAACATTTGGGCTTGCTGTAAATAGAGAACATACCAGACCAAGGGCAGGTAGCTTGTGATTTTTAAGTAGGTTGCTAACCGAAGTTTGTAAATCTAGGAAATCGAATCATTATATTTAACAGACAAATGTGTATAATATAAAATCAGTGAAAAGATAACATAATAAGTACTTTGACTATTATCTGGGGGCCTAATTAGACTGGTGGAATCACTGTAGTCAGTGAAATTAGAGTTATACAACTGGGGGGAAGGGAAATCCAGCCCTTTAGCTGAATGAACGTTAATGGAGCCCTGTTGACATTTGCTGTCCCAGGTATTCAGCAGCTGTTCCTTTCCTTTGCAGAAAACAAGGCTTTGCTCTTGCCAGATCATATTTTCCTTAATTTAACCCCCTGGCAGAGGAAACAGTGGAGATACAAGAAGGGCTAAACCCCTCTTGATGGCCAGACCATTTCACCAAGCATCCTCCCATTACTGCTTTCCTCTGGTCTCCCAAGATGATACCCAGAGTAGGATGGAGCTTTATGTTAAGAAAAGGAAAGGCACAGCTCTGCCAAACCCTCTGCTCTGCATGGGTGTCAGGAGACCGCAAGCTTTCGAGAAAACCAAGGCTGTGCTCCCTGCTTTGCTCACCCCACCACCCCTGGCGCTGAGAGATGCTCCATTGGCAAGAAGAGGCTCTGGGGCAACCTGCCCCAGGATTGCGGGTACCTACAGCCAAAGTACATGTGAAAGGCAGGGGGATGTGTGAACTTGGAGCGGTGGTCTGAAGGATGGTGATGGAAAGGCTGAAGGATATAGAAGTGAGCAGAAAACTGTGTGAATTTTATTGGGATGTGTTGGGCTGGTGGCTCTTTTTGGGATGCGAGTCATTTAGCCTGAGCAGATAGTTACCTTGATGAAGGAAATAATTTTCAAGGAAGGTAACTTTTGATTGAATTTTGCCACCACGCTTAGGTGCAGCTGAGATGTCTGTGCTTGCAAGGCACAGTGCATCATTAGCCAAGTGAACTCACATTGGTAGAATAACATTTTAGCAGCTGAAAGCAGGATTGGGGCATTTTTTCCTCTGGGAATAGTAATGCCAGAAAGTTGGAGCCTCTGAGGGAGAGACAGGAGGTCTACCTGGCTGCAGGCTTCTCGCTTGTGTTTCTGTTTCCCCACGCACACCCAGTGCCTGCTCAGCCTTCCTCATTACTCTTCTCCTCAGTGCTCTCCTAACCTGTAGCTAAATCACCCTTGGCAAGTTTTCCTTCCCTTGCAAAGACGGTAACTCCCCTGTCAAGTTCTTGAGCATTTGTTTGTGCAGTGAAATCTGTGATGCTCTAAATCTCAATGTGCATCAGCTGGCATGCTCTGACATTTGGAGAGCCTCACATTCATTGTGTGCCAGACACACAACAAGAGGCCTCAGCACAGATGTAGCTGGACCCCAGGTTCATCTTCGAAGGTAGGGAGGGATGTGCTGTGGGTCAGCAAGTGACCTGGAGGCGTTTGGTGGGGGAGGGAGGGCTGGAAGGGAGCAGTGGAGAGCCAGCTGGCTGATTGTGCCGAAACCAGGACAAACAGTTGAATATCATTTTCTTCTGAATTCCTGAAGTACTGGGACATCTGGCTACCTGAAATACATCAACAAATAGGTCAGCTAAGATTGCAGAAGCACGCCTCTCACCGCAGCACTGTTATGAGAGAGACAGGGGACCCTGCCAAGAAAAGTCTTCCTTTTTGCAGTAACATTTATTTCCCTCTGAAATCCTCTGTAGGCTTTTTAACTAAGATCACTGGAAATTGTGTTAGTTTAGGAAGCTTTAATTAATAAAAACCCTACAAGATATTCAGGGGAAGTATATTTCTGGGGTGGAAATAGGGGAGCTGCAATGATGGTCAGCAAGGGCAGGTCTCTGCACCCTCCCACCCTTGAGTTTTCTGGGTACCTGCATCTCAGTGTTCTACACTTGCACCTTGCCTGGTCTAACCATCCCGTGGGGAAGGACCTCCTCCTCCGTTTTCCCATGCTTTCCCTTACACCGGCACTAATGTCTAAAAAAGTGCTGCTGTCCTTATTTGGGAGCACTTTGCACTATTTGCGTAGTCCTGGTGCTGACAACGGATGGAAGGTGGGAGGGAACTGACCATTCAATTGCTTCTTATTTCTATGGTGTGGACAGTCCCTTACATATGATCCTAAAATTGTCAAGAGTAGTGCGTGTGTTTCATCTCTCCTTAAGCACTTTCAGGACAGGATTGATTGTTCCTCCTGGCAAGGAATACCCCAAATGGTCCTCCACATATCTTAAAATGCAGTGGTTTGGTTTTTCTTTTATACCACTGGTAACCCTTCTAAGCCTGTTTCACCCCAAATTATATTTGCAGTTGTATTGCAGCTCCTATCCCTGATTAGGACAATGCATAAGAGCTGAGGTAAATGGCGCCACTGGTTGTCTGCTGGTTTAGAAACTTTTTAAAAAATATATTTTTAAAGCCTGAGAGGTCTTTACAGCTTTTTTTTGTCCCCCTCTCAAGCCACAGAAGAACAAATTGATCCCAATAAATAAAATTCTTACAATAAACATCAAATATGGAATATCAAACCAAATCAAAGTCACACTATTGTTGATTGTGCCACGTGAATTCTGGGGCACTAGGTAATGCCTTTTTTTCAGTCTTTCTTTTGCTAAATCAACATTAGCTAGCTACACACCTAATCTTGACTGAACTGTGTTATTTCCTGCCTCCCTGCCTTTCCTGTCTAAATCTCGCTCTCTGCTGAAGCAGCTAAATTTGCTGCAAATGAGGAATATTTTGGGACACGAATTTTCTTACAAAACATGGGGAGAAATCTAACGCTGTAAGCAAACAGCACTCTAATTAATGCAGATCGAGGCTATTGAAAGCATTTGTAGGTTAGTGTTATCAAAA
>VWZK01015657.1:364152-411665 GCA_013396935.1 Baryphthengus martii | reverse complement strand
TTTTTTTTTTTTTTTTTTTTTTAATTAGGCAATGGACACAAAACATTGTGTTTGAATGTCCTTCTGAAAATCCAGAAGATTTAGTTTCCTGTGCTTTTATTACAGTGCCTCATCATTCTGATCATCTTTATTATTGGTCTGGGATATTTTGAGGTGTAAGCAAAATAGGTGGCTATATATATATGTCATAAACATTCTCTAAGTACAACTTATTCTTAAACCCACTGTAAGAAAAGAATGCCATCATTCTTTTTCATTCCCTGAGGTTTACTCTTTGATGTCTTACATACCTAATCAATCTTTAAACCAATGCCAAGTTTGATTAAAGACTGTCAGATGAGGCTGGTACTTCTTACTTAATGTTTTTGCTGCAAGGAAGGAGAATCCAGATAAAGAAGTTTGGTGTTTGGACGCAGCAAAACCCTTTTTATGATCTAAAATTCTGAGCCGAGTAACTCGGTGCACAAGAATTCTCACTGCAGAAATGGGTGGTGGTTCTGGAAAAAAGATCTTTTTTTTTCCCAGTTTCCTTTTTCACCTGTGCAGTGCATACATGTTGGAGTATGACTGGAGGCATTCTGAGATTGCCTCTGCTATGAGAGAAGTTTGATTGGTTGGTTGAGTTTTTACTCAACGAATATATGTGTATTTTTCTAGCATACAGCTGTATTCTATTTCATTTCAGTGATTTGTTATATGTCTTTTGAGAACTCTAGCCTCTCCTGTTCTAGGCTGACAGGGTAACTCAAGCTCTTTTACTTTTAAAGTTTGGGCAGCCAAAAAATCCAAACATTTACAGTATTTTGTGTCTTGAAAGAAAGTTACCAGGAACTGGGAGAGGCACTATATGAATTAGGTTACAGATGGAAATCATTATTCCGTTTGATGAAAGTTTCAGTAATATTCTCCAATCTTGAGGTGAAGAAGGCTTACTCTTATGGCTCTGTGTCACAGCATCTCGTTTCCAGTGTGAAAGTAAATGAAACTTCACAGTTTCCGTTGACTTAGGCTTTGCACTGAGGGTTAGTTTGCACGCGAAATCGGTATCGTATGTAAGCCGGTAATGAGTTCGAGCAAATCTCAGTTGTATAAGCTGATGTTAGTGAAATCATTGAAAACTTACCACTTGAGAACTTCTGGTAATTAAAGATTGCTTCTAGAGGTTCCCCTGCTCTTCAGGAATAACCTTGTGAAGTGTTCATCTAAGGGCTATTCATAACCTGCCTATCTTAGAGTCACTCTTCGCTGTGGAACTAGGGACTGAATATGAAAACCGAGCATTTTTAACACATCTCAATCTATGCTGAGTCTCTGGTTGGTAAGCCCTCAAGGAAGAAACATACAATATAGGGAATTTGATCTCTAATTTGGATATCGTATTTGTAACACCTTAAAATTATGATAATGTGATACTATTACTGGAGGACTAATTGGGAAACCACAAAAACTTGGAATGCCTAAGCCAGTCCTGCATTAATGTTACTTAAGGCAAATGTATTGGGTTTGGGTTGGGAGTATTTTATAATTTAAGTAGCAGTTTAAATTATGTGGTTATAACTTACATGAAATGTATTGTGTGTGGGGGGGTGATAATTCAGAAGACTTGTGGCCACTTATCCAGCTACTTACCCCATGAGAATAACGTATGTTTTCAAAAGTCTTGAATGAACCAGAAGTGGTTAAGAATATCTATATAAACACTTCCCTAGCTCCCAAGAAAATGAGTGATTGAAAATATTTCATGTTGCTGCTGCTGTATTCACAAATTGAAGCTCTCGGGGGGCTATAAAACCTTCATTTTCTGATTGTAGCCCAACCCATCTTGCCAGAAGATACCCCTCAGAAATGAGCTAGATGACAGAGGCTCAAGTGCCATCGAAGACAAATGTCTTACTGGGTATTTTCTTTTTAGTAATCAGTATAAAACGGTCACAGAACTTCTGTCTGTTGAACTGAGGAAAGGGATTTCAGGTAAACTAAAGATCAGATGGGATATTGATAAAAACACCTCCTCTGGAACCAAAACTTGTCAGAGACAGAAAAAAACCCACACGCATTTTCTTTTTTTTTCATTAGGATGGTGATTCTTTCTTAAAAGCAAGTTCCTGTTCATCTGCCTACTACAATTATAGCTGGGTCAGGAAAAAAAAAAGTATACTGGGAGAGACAATTGCTAAGATAACCAAAACTTGAGAAGGTGGGAGAGCTCCCATGAAAACCTGCTCAGGTTAAGCACGCACAGGACAAAGGAGGAGCACAGAACACTGATGGGGAACGAAGCTACCGACTTTTCCCTGCTGTTTTTCTTGTTGATGTTTTGAATTTTTTCGATGATAGCAACCGGAAACACAATTTCCTGAGAAAATAAAAAAGACCTCTGAAACTACGCGGCTGGAAAAAAATCTGGTTCTCGGAGCTGTGAGAATTAGTGTTGCCACCCTGCCCTAAGTCAGGATTGCATCCGGAATTCAATCTAGCTTCCCCTTTGCCTTTGTTTTATTTATCTGCAGAATTGCTTTGTACAAATGTTATGAAAGAGCCTCTGCATTGAGGAGTTTTTCTGTAAATGAGCTGTTAGCGCAAGTAAACAGGATTCGGTCGGAGTTTGAAGGCTCCACAAGGCGGCACTGGCGCATCTCGCATCCCCACTTCCCTTCCCCTGTTGGGTGCTCGTTCTCCAAACATTTAGAAATTGTATTTGCACGCGGTTTGTCAAAAAAAACCTCTGTGCTGCCTCTAAATTTTCGTGTAACCCTGCAAAGTGGCGGGTTAGCAAAATAGGAGTTAACCTTGATAAGAGCCGTCAGTAATTTCCTATACAATAGATATTACGCGTTCTGGGAGCTTTAAAGCAGTGATAATGTAAATTGCCTATTTGCAGTGACAAACAATATTCTTCTAGTACTTTTCCAGTATTTCAGTGACTTATTTTGTGATAGGTACCCGGTTGTTACTTACACTTTCCTTCCTAGTCTTTGTTACGTGTTAAAAAAGTTACAGAAACGGGTTTGATTTGATTTCTTTGAGTTAACACATGGACTCAACACTTGTGTGCACCGCTCTTTTCCTCCCCCACACACTGATTACAGCTGGTGAGTGAGATGAAGCTACTCCTCATCTTTACAAACTTGACCCCAGCCAGCTGAGATCCAGGCCCTACTGCCTTTTCTCCACTTAAACACACACTGAACTCCATCAATAAACAGCAACATGGGAGAGGCGAGCAGTGGGCACAGAAAAACTAAGTGATTTTCGTGATGACAAATAATCCTGTTAGCATGAGCAGAGTTCCTGCTATTGATAAGGAGAGCAAGTTTCCCCACTTCACCTACTCAGGTAGTAAAATGTGACTGGAGAAATTTAGTGACAGTGAACACGCACTCTACCCCTCTGTCACCAGAGGCCAGCTAAGTGGGGTTCGCTTTGCGAGCCATGCAAGTCTTGTTGCCATGTGTCCCTATTCCTGATAAAGCAGGACTGTTTTAGTGGGAGAGTTTAGTTTAGCAGGGCTTGAAAGAGCTCTTATCAAACTTAAGAATGAGATCTATGCAATGTCTTTTTCTGTTACTGATGCTCTTTGTCATGATTGTTTTGAAACCCAGAAATGTAGACTGTACCTACTATTCTTTGGACAACTGAATAGCTTCAAATGTTGTGATTACTGTATTTTAACCAAGATTTCCTATTACTTAGCAGCATGAAAACAGATCAGGAGAAAGAAACATATAAAAGCTCTCCCTCCTAAAACCTTGCTGGCTCTTCTCCCTTGCTCTGTGGTCAAAAGTTAAATAGGATGTTCTGATTATCACCACTCCCAAAACAGATCAGTGGGGTTTTTGTTCAAAATAATTCCTCCTCCTCATGTAGCTGGTCTGTTCCAGCAAGTTCAAAATAGGGGAAGCTTGACCTTAGCTACAATCCTTACCCGTGTGCCACACATCCTGCGTTGCCCAGGGAGAACGGATAGCTGAGCAATCTGGTGGAGACTTCCAAGTTTTGCCCTTTCCACCAAAGTACTGACATACCAGGAGGAAAAAAGTCCATGAGGAATACGATATGAAGTTACTTGAAGATAACAGGAACCGCAAGTTTCGTTGCAATTTTGGAGCAGGACCCAAATGTGTGATAAATTGGCAAGGAAAGAGTTCCCACTGTAGATGTGGCAAAAAGGAGTCCTCATCTCCTGAAGTGCTAAAGGGAGAAGTCAAAACCTTTTACAGACTTTACCACATTCACCAGTGTATAGTGAAGGAAAACATTCCTCCCTGATCCCGATGCTGGCGATCGTCCAGAGCCCAGAGCACCCTGGGAAATACCACTTTCTGAACCCTGCTGTGCTACCTAATCACACAATGGGCTACATATGCCATCCAAGAAAATAAACACAGGTCTGGGAAGCTGTTTGTCCTGCAGGGCTAGGAATGCTCTTCCTAACTTGGCAGGGCAGCGTAATCCTCTCTGAAAGGGGAGAGCTGCTTGAACTCTAACTGACTAATGAGATTGAAGAAAAGCCCATCAGAAACTGGCACAGCCTTTGCCTTGCCCTGCCAACGCACGGCCAGGTGACACGATACTGGGTGCTCTTGCTGTGGCTTGTATTTGTGTCATGATAGAAGGTAGAACGTGGGCCTAGAAGCCAACAAGGGCCCAAGATGTTGCTGAGTGGCAGGCCATACCCCAGAGCTTCAGGTTGAAAAGAGAAGTTGGTAGCTTTTCTTAGTGTCTGGGCAAAATCTCACCAAGTTGCACTTTGCAGTGTAGACCATGGATGGGCTCCCCTCCTTGGCAGCTTCATTAGTGACTGAAGTTTCATACGACCGCAGACATGGTGAGAGCTTCTTGTGGTCCATATGGGCTCTGGGCTGAGATTCTGAGATCTGAGTGAAGAGAGCTGGGTAGAGGTGATAGAGGACTGAAGCAGTGGAAGCTTATTGAAGGTTGCCAGTTGGTCAGCAGCAAATGTAAATTGCGTCAGCTTTCCTGAGACCCAATCTAGCGCTCTTCTCTACTTGGCTCTTGAGATAAAAACCATTGAGAATGAGACTTGCATTGATTATAGTAGAAATTGGATCTGGATTTTAAATCACGTTATTAGCTCTTCTAGCAAGATGAACTGAGTGATACAATTTGATTAAAAATTGCCTTTCCACCTCCCTCTCTCAGTTTTGGAGCAAATGTGTGCTTCTTGGTAACAGGGAATGAAAGCGTTTCCACAAGGGCTTTTTTAATTACATCATTAATAAAATGCACTATATGTTACTCTTGAAATTTACAGATTTGCTGCTTTAAACACATCATATTGCTATCTGAAATACTTGAAACTCTCAGAAGTTTTTGCAAGTGTGTGTTTAGGTTAAGGTTAAGTTGCCCTTGACAGCATTTTTAAAAAAGATTTGAATTGTTGAATAACCACCTTTCACCCATCCCTAATTGTAATTTAAATGACAATATGCTCCAAATCAATAGCTCTTTGTCACACTTTGAAGATCAAGGATGAGATTTCACCCCATGAGTTTACATGGCAAAAGCTTCTTTTTCATAATGCTAAAAATGTTGCATCCTGCTGTTAAAGAAGTATAAGAATACCTGCTCTCAAATAATTAGTTTTGAATGAAAGCATTTAAGTCATACTTTTTAGCCATTAATTTGACACAATTCAAAGCCCTTCATTTCTGCACTTTGTTCACAGCTAAATATTACAATAGATACTTTAGCCAGTTGGAAAAAAAAAAAAAAAAGAATCAGTTGCAGCAAGGTATTTTGAACAACTTCAGTTAGGTGATACTGCGAGAGGTGGGATTTGAATAATTGTAGCTTTATTTTTGTGTTGCTTTCATTTCTATATAGAACCGTCTTTGCAAGTGGGAAATTGAAAAGCTTGTCATGATGATCATTATATGTATGTGCATTACTGTGCTTGTCTAACCAGTATGTACGGGGGCATGGTGCTGGTTTTCCAGTTGTACGCATAAAGACAGAGATTTATTAAAGAGGCTCCACTGAAACAGCTAAGTTTTAAATATTTTTTTAATTTCTATTGCAAGGGCCAGAACTCTCCAGTGCTTGATGTTATGAAATGCCGAACAGAATGATGTTCTTTGTCCCAAAGCGCGTATAGTTCTTATTTTTAGTTAGAAGAGCAAGCTGTTTTAGGAAGAATAAAGTCTGGTCTGTTTCTATGTTGTCCTTGGTAAACCCAATCTAGTCTGGTCTCAAAAATGGAGCAATTCTGTTTGTTGCCAGGGAGAATACATAGGTATCCAATGAGTCATGGTCAAACATACGGCCATTATTAGACCACAAACACAGGAGGAGAAAAAAAGATCTCATTTGGACCTGTTGTTACTGCTGAGCTGGTGAAGGGGAATAACAAATAACTGCGTGGAGGAGGTTGCTCTTTAGGTATTTATGAGGAGCTTCTCTCCCTGTGGGGATAGACTAGGGAAAAGCAGAAATATGCATGCTGGAAAATGTGACTAGGGCAAAGGAGGCTGCGTCATGGTCTAACTAACAGCATTTAGTGCATTTCAATGGCAAACTGGAGACAATGGAAAAGAGAAGATAAAGATGTAAAGGGCCTGAGTGAAAACAAACAACTTGATTTTAGTTTAGAAGAGAACAGGCAGTCAGAAGTAAGATGCAAAGAGAGAAGTGATTAAGTTTTGTGTTAGAGCAATGATGTCTGTAGCGGTATCGCAAATGAGTAAGAGAGTATTTATCCAGGCCAAGAAAAAGGGTTGTTGAAGAAACAGGACACAGGGTGCTGAGCACCACAATGCACAGTTGTGTTTTTGTGGCTTAGCGGAAAAGGTCACGTCTGAGAATTGTTACGCAGAAGTGTTTTGCAAGACTGGGCCCATATGTAAAGTTTTAGAGAAAAATATCAATTAAAGATGGAGCACAAGTTCTTACTTGTAACTGTGGGCTTCTACAAATATGGAGTAAACCAATCTGTGGAGTAAAGGAAATAATACATGTTTTGATACCGTCTTTAAATTGAAAATCTATAAGATTAAGACTTTGCACTTGGGCACGTCTTCTCCTCCCACGTTATCATTTAGTACAAGATTAGGGAACTGCCTGTTTTCACACGAACACCGAGTTTTGCCTGGATCAGTGTGGGAGAAATTCACTTTGTGGTGTTAAACTGTTCCTGCCTGAGCTGCTAGCGGAAGATTTGGAGAGCGTCGGGTTGTGCTCAGGGTCCCACTGAACCGAGCCATGACAAATACGTAGCAGCAGATATTGCCCTGACATGGTGCTTTACGTGCAGTGATCTGAACGTAAGGATATGGTATGGCTGTGTATGATTCTGGGTAATCACAAAGCTTTTCTGTACTCCAAGTTTTCCTATGCATAAAACAGAGGTAATCATATTTCCAGCTCTGACACTAACCGTTAGGAGAGGGGTACTTTTGAGCATTCATTTGTGAAAAATTGTATTTCTGCAAAATACTGTTTCTGTTCACGTTGTTTCAGGTTATTAATGCTATTGGTCATTGCATCAGTATACTCAAAACACTGGATTTATTGATGGCTTTTGTTTCCTATTTCTGTCATATAAATGCCTTACCAGATGAACAGCATGGTGAAAATGATAGGGTACTTCAGAATGGCTCAAAGTCACTGCTTCTTTAATAAAGATTTGGGTTTGTATGCTGGGAGAGATGGAATTCACACCCCAACCTATGCACAGCTGCAAGCCCTATTAAGTGAAACCCCTCCTAAATATAGATCCAATGGCCTCATCCCTGGCCAGCTTCCAAAGACCGTAGAGGCCTGTTTCCCTCCTTCCACATTCCCCTTCCAATGCACAATGAGCATCGAGTCACCGAACTTTCTTCCCAGTAGCTGGGAAACATGGGTGAAGAGTTGGGAGGGTCTGAAAGGCTCAGGGAAGGCTTCCTGCAAGGAGGCTAATTTTCATGTGTGCAATCAGTAAGTAAAAGGAAAGAACACTACAATCACTGTAGCTATTCATAAGCTATATATTCATTTTCCTGTGTATTGTCACTTTAAATGAAAAGGGCTTTCTTTTTTTTTTTTTTTCCAAGTAGCCCTCAAGACAGCATTCATGAGATGAGCAAGTCTGAGCCGTGCTCAGACAAAACATTTTAACGATCAGGAAAGCCCTGGTGCTTGGCAGTTGCTAAAGATTGCATGTTAAGAGTAAGCCAAATCATCAAAATGCAGCTTGAGTAGATCCAGCGATGGTGTATTATATTGCTACAATTGTGGCTGTAGAGTTAAGGTTGAATGGGCATTTCTATTATAAACCCCAACTGGTAGGGTTTACTATTTTGACCACATCAGATTATGTCAAGTGAAACTTCTTATATGAATCGACACCCAAATATGTGTAACCTTCCTTACAAAACAGCTTTTCCCTCTCCACCAAGCCCTCTTCCCAGCCTAAAACCTGATTTTGTACCTGGAGCATTCACTTCAAGCTCCAATGAATAAAAAAATTGTGGCTATTTAGTTTAAAAAAAACCTCAAGACCGCGCCCGATTGTCGGTGTGGGTTTTTCTCCCGGTGACTTGTCACAGTGCTTGGTGTCACTTCCACGCAGTGGTCATGCTGACACTGCAGACCAAACCACGCCGTTGCATCAGCTGGGAGTATGATGCGATCTGTAGGGCGCTCAGTGACAGCGTAAGCGTGGCTGTAGCGTGGCAGCGATGCTGTATTTCACCAGAGTGCCTTTTTCCCCTGGGAAGGGCTGTAGTAAACTCCACTGGTAAGAGCTCGGCGTTGGCAGCACATTCCGCATCCACAGGCAGAGAGCGTTGCCAGTGTGTTTTGCCAAAGTGCTCCGAGTGTGCACTCGTGGCCAGCGGGCCACAGATCTCCAGAGCTTGTGGCAACCAGCAGGGATTAGTGGGGCCAAGAATGTAACAGGATAAAAGGAAAAAATGAACTTGGATAAAACTTAATGAAAACATCCTAAATTATGTTGCATAAGTTTACAACACAGTTTTCTGGAAGGGACGGAAGCCTTTGCTTCTGTCACCGTTAACTAGTAAGTGTTAGAAATGGATTTTCTTTGTAGGAGAGTGACTCTTAACTTGGTTCAGGAGAGAAAGGAGATGCTCCAGTGGTGAAGGTGCAGCTGGGAAATCAAACCCCAAAGTGCCATGTCATTTCTTTGTGGTCATGAGGAGGTTGAGCTCACGTAGATCTTTGCTCTGGGGACCTGAAGTGAGTGAATGCTTCAAAGAACAAGGCCTTAGTCTGCGCTGCCCATCTCTCCATCTGGAAGCTGAACATTTACCTGTCCTCTGCCGAAGCAGATGGGCATGTTAAAGACAGCGCAGACACGAATGAGTCAAGGGTTCTGTAGGAACAGACAGAGGGGGAAATCCTTCCAATGACAGATTGACTGTTCTGCAGAAGACTTAAGGTGTTCGATGGTATCGTGATAATTTTTGTGTGTGTCAGAATTGCTAAATATTCAAATCACTGGTTTTTTTTTGCCAAACCCAGTGTGTAAAAGCAGATGAGAGAATGCTTTGCAAACTTTTAAAATCACCTACAGTGCTTAAGATGATGAAGGTAAATTAGATAAGACTAGCAAAGTTATTTGAACATAAACATTTATTTAAAAAATATCCTCTGCTTTGCTGAGCCCACAAACATTGTATAAATAATACACAGTTCATGAATAGGAATGAACAGACTTTTATCCCTCACTGGTATAGATCTGTATTCCGCACCTGCCAGGACTTTAATAACTCTCCTGAAAACAGTAGTATCTTTGCAGAGAGATCTAAAGAAAGTTGTTCTTGACGATGTGCCCCTGAAGCTTAAACTTCAGTTATTAATAGATTTGCAAATTTATTTAGGTAATTAAAAATGAGAATACGTGACTTGTTTAGCTTTTATAAATACGACAAGTCAACTGCCTAGCTGCTGGCCTGGCCTCTGTTAATGTCCTTTGGTGTGTTCATGTGTTTTTAGGGTCATGAGCACATTGTCAATCATATTCTTATTCTGCAAACACCACTACATGTGCTTAGCTTTGTGCAAAATAGTACCCAGTAGGACTGCTCACACATGTAAAGCATTTACGTATCTGTAGGAGCTTGCCTGAAATGGTAAACATTACAGAAAAGGACTAAACTACCATCTTTGGGGCTGTGATTTGAAACATGGCCAAACTTCAGAGGTGGCTGGTGTCGAACTGATAGTGTTAAAAGTTTACAGAAAAATCCTGTTTAGGATTTGATCTGAGCTTGCTCATCATGTTGGTTTGAATCTATCTTTCAAAAAAGGTGCTTCCTCTTTTTCTTTGCAACATTACCCTGGGTACTCTTGAAGGTCTGTCTCAACACCAGCAGCTACAAAGCTGCCTGTTAAAATGAAAGACTCAAAATAATGCACTGAATTTCCTATGCAGTTGGGGAATCAAAAGAGAAGAAGCCTTAGTAGAAATAGCTGTTCTGGAATTTGTTCAGAGTGCTTTCCTGTATCTGTGTCATCTAGTTTGGTCAAAAAAAAAAACCAAAAAACAACCAATAAAAAAAAACTATAACTAAACCCCTTGACTAATAAGTCAGCAGGCACATCAAGAATTTTAATCTCAGGCAGTGGGGAAGAGAAGAAAGTTTTGGAATCATTTCTGTACTAAAATGCAGCCCACATTCCACAAAACATTGAATATTCAAAGCTTGTTGTTAATGACTCTGCGTCTTTTGTTTGGGCAAATACCAAATAAGTTAGTTAATCATGAGCACATACATCATAATTTGTGTGGTATTTACTGTATTATATATTTTAAAATGGAAAGAAGTTATTAACTTTCAAGTACATTTTAATCTCAGTATTATTAACAATGAGAGACATATTTGTCTCTATACGTTAATAATCTGAGAGTTAGTACTCTATTTGATCAAAAGAAACAGTAAAATGATCTAGTAACATCTCAAAAATACAACCTACGTGTGCAGCAAGGGTGAGGGTGTAGAGCACTGTGGCTGACCAATTTCCCATCCACTTGGTTGCAGGATCAGGGTCGAAATCATAATAATACAGATAGAGTTCTTGGATGACTTGAGAACTCTGAGCGGATGAGAGGGCACTATTAAATGTGTCAAATAAAAAATAACACTGATGCATTTTTGTTTCTATTAGTGCATTTTTATGTACTTTTCTTACACTATGTGATAAACAGCTAAAAAATGCTCCCAAAAAGTTTCCGGTCTCGAAAGACAAAAAATATTTGGGCAGAGAGGTGTGACTGATGTGGTGAGTATGGAAAAGGAAAACAAGTTAGCTGTTGGGTTTGTCGTAGTTTTATTATGGCCAACATGCAATAACATGTGGATCGTGGCTGCTCATGTTGGAAATGAACATGCGTGGGACCAGCAATAAATCGGGTATCTCCTGGAATTTCAGTTGTACCTGTCAGATTTCTTCAATAGACACTTCAGGAGATGTCCAGGTCCCACCAGGTTTTTGCAAATGTATCTAAGAACTTCACTTCCAGTTGACTTAAGCTACAGAATGTTGTGACTTCTCTTGGTAACGCAATTCCTCAGCGGAAGGGAATGTTTATACCTGTTGCCCAGAGCAGGCGCGATAAATGAGCCCATGCAGAGCTCTGTGCTGTCATTACTTACACCGGTTCGTTCCACATTAGCTCACGGAGCACTGGTTTTTTAGGGAAGACATCCTCATGGTTGCAGCCTGGGTTATGCATTCTGTCTTGTAAATGGCTGCTGCTGCCGTGGCAAAGAGGCAGCATCCCCTTTCCATCCCTCTTTCTGCTGGGTAGATACTTGTTGCTTCCTTTTTCAATCGTTACGCAACATTCCTGTTTGCACGTTACAACAGATTTGGGGTTTTACCGCAGAAATAGCTGCATTTCACTAATGGTAAGACTGCTACCTCCACAGATCTAGTGTTTGCAGAAAGCACCACCCTGGAAACCAGGGAATAACCCAATCCTGCTCACGTTCAGAGCTCACACCAAAATGGGCATCCATAAGCATTGCAAGGGACTGCTCTACCTCTCGTTTTTCCATATCCTTTGGATTTTTACCCTAGTTACATTTGCTGCTCTTCATTAGCTCTATGCCCACTCATGAACAGCTAAACCAAGGGGATCTGATGGAAATCCTCCGTTTGACCCAGGGAACTTAGTGAGATGCAGCAGTAGGAGTGAGGGACAAGGAAAGGGTTAGTAATATACTAACCACTAAACTCATGTTAAGGAAAGGGTCTCCGCTTTATTTTGTTAATATGGGTTAGCAAAGGTGCATGAAGGCTAGTGACCCTTGGAGAAGTAGTGACCTGATAGGTGGTGGTAAGAGAAGAGCTCATAGAGACTCCTACTAAAACAGTCAATATCTTTCCAAAGCCATCTCCCCTGTAAAATAGCAAGTATGGCATGTTTTGAAATACTTCATCCTGTTACCATAAGAGCAGGAGAATCACTGTTCATTGCTTTGTGAAACATCCACGTAACCTGGGTGACATCTTCGATGTAGTCAAACTCTAAGGGTCAGAAAACTCCCAGAAACAAGGCCAAATCAAGCATTGTTTGTGCTGTTAATAAAATACCTGAAGCCAACATATCCCACTAACTCCCTGCAGCAGGGTGGCAAAGCACAGGGGTGGTGGAGGCTGAGTGCACCGAGGCTGCTCCACATCCCTCCTGGCAGGCTGGATTTCCTTTGCCCCCCTGGGAAAGGCACTTCAGACCATGTGGAAACTCAGTATGAATGAAATCCTCTCGCTTTTTGCATAGCTCTCCAAATTACCCTTGTATGAAAACAGATGCACAACTCAGCCATGGTATATTAAATGCTGCGTCTCTTTTTCTGCCTTACTCTCCTCGTGCCTTATTTCCCGTGCCAGACTTATTCTCCCTTTGTTTTTATGGGTTTTGCAGCAGTAGAACTGGCTGCTGTTTAACAAGGAGAGCTGCAGCTTGATTCAAACCTTAGTTACAGACTGTTTCTTTTTGTTGTTAGACACTGCCCGCCTCATACTCTACCTGGCCAAAGCTGCCAAGTTTTAGATTTCCTAGAGGAGGCTTTTTATTCTGTCTTCTTGTCTACACATGTACACACAACCTCCAATTATATAATAGGTGAACTCACTGTTGTGCTATTGTGCATTTTCCTCTTTTTACAAGCTAGCTGCACTGACACTTTTCTGTGTTTCAAGTCTATTGTTACCTCGTGCTGGGGCTGCAGCCCTGAGATTTCCTCGAATCTTCACTTTTCCCACACCTAATCAAGAGCTTATTTTTAGCATATTTTTTTTTCCCGCTTCACTTTTGAAGTTTCAAACCTCTAAAATACTAAAAATGGCCTGGCCGACATAACCTCTCTAAACATTGAAGCGTTGTGTAATCTTTGGGCACATTATCAGCCTCCCTAGGATGGCAGAAGAGCCTCATCAGTGGTAAAAGAGCTCAGTGTGTTTAAAAAAAAAAAAAAAAAGAGCAAGAGGTGATTCCCTTGGTGCTGCTTTCAGGCTCAGCTTTCTGAGCAGCTTCAGAGGAAGCTCCTGGAGGGAGCACCATGTTGTCATCAAAGCCGCCAGCGTGCAGTTTATATCTGACAGCAAGGAGGAGGACGGGGTTCCCCTTCCAGCCACACGTGCTGCGTGGGCACGAGGCTTCCCGAAGACGGGCTCTCAGCTGGTACACATCTGCCACAGAGCAGCTCTCCTCCTTTTCAGCAGATAAGGAGTGATGAGCATGCGGGGCTTGTTGCTCTCTCTGTTGAGAGAGGTTTCTTGGAAAAGCGACCACATATTTCTGATGGAAAGAGCAGGAAGATGAGATCTCTGCCTCCGAGTAGCTTCTAGTTCATCCTTCTCTGCAGACCACATACGAGGAGGAAGGGGAAAAACAACGGCAAACAAACAAAAATGGAGTGAGGTGGCTGAGCCCAAATTAGATTAATTAGCCTCAGGCTATTTTGTATGTTTATATTTAATTTAGGTTTAGCTACTTCAAAGTTCACATAGTTCTAGTTAATAACTTTACTATAACTTATTATTTTCAGATGTTGGCAGGTAGACAAGTTGTGAGTCACCTGGAATATGAGGCTAAATAAGTAATACTCACTGGCAGGGTTTTGACCATGACTGATTACACTTCTCTGTCTTCTGTGTTAGAAAAATATAGCTTCAGAAGGAAAAAAAAAAAGTCTACTTTTCTCACTTCTAGTGCCATTTTATGTTGAAATGTCCATGGGGTGGGTTAGATTTCATACATGGCTGTCTAGCTTTCAAAAACTTTCAATCTTTAATCTGCTGCTTAATGGTTAGTACATCCTGTAGCATACCAGATCTTTATTATTTCATTTGACCTCTTTTGTGAACCCAAGAAGGTCCACAAAACCTGTTTGTTTATGAGCAGTACGATCTAGAGGTTAGTAGTCTTAAATCACAGAGGGGAAAATGAATGGATAGCTCTTTACTTGGGATAATAAAATTGTTGTCACTCCAACTATAGATTTTTGTAGGTTGTTACATTAGTTAAATAAAATACTGCCTCATCAATGCAAATTCCAGTTCCGGCTAGTCCTGTTGTTGGCTACAGAAGCAGGAATTCATTCATATTGTTGGCTGTAAAAAGGAAGAAAATTGTGTTTGACAAGAGTGGAGAGTTAAGATCATAACTTTTCAGAACCAATAAGGGTTCATGGAAAAATATATACTTGGGAAGAACAAAACCCTAATCACAGGCATTGCTTGCTGGAGGTCTGCAGCTGTGACAAATGGTGTGATACTCATGAATATGCAAAGTTCTTTTCAGCCTGTAATTATAAGAATCATTGAGCCTATATATGCATTTCATAGGAAGCCTCAGTTGCATAAAGCAGCAGATGTATTTTGGTGACGACAATCAATAGTAAGAGAGAAACTCCTCGTGGTCCCAGAAGCTCAGTGTGGACCTGACAGGCAGATTTCCCAGCCCTTCTATGGATTTGTACTGCTGGAATAGCACATGTTTCTCTCTGCTTTCAGAATAAATCTGCTTTCCTTGATACCCAGACTGAGGCACCAGCTTTCTCCTCCCTTTTATACTCTCCCTTTATCTCATGTCCACCTTGGAGAGAGAAGACTGAAGCATTGCTTCCTCCAAGTCCTTCCTCCTCTAAGCACAGATATGTTTCACTCCAGAGCAGCACTAGCTCTTGGTGGGGTGACAGACCACCCTGGGTTATGTCGCTTGATTTTTCTGCTGGCGTTTTGTTTGAAGTGCTATGTTCATCTGGAGATGAAGTACCCTCAGAACCTATCATCTAACATCTCTTTCTTACTGATGTGTTTTGCAGATGAAGCCCCAGTTGGACCTAAGTCAGAAGCAGTGGCTGAAGACACAAACTCGCATGTGAAGGTCGAAGCTGAGTCCAGGTAGGGTTAAACTCAAGCTGCAGCTGGCAGAGGTGGGACTTGGGCTCTGCCTCCAGGCACTGCTTCTGAGGTATGTCAGGGGATTGCTGATGGATGGAGGAGATGATGAGAGATATGACTGTTAAAGATTTCCCTTTCACTGTTGAAAAAACTTAGAAATGTCTAAATTCAAGAGTCATGCAGCAAACCCTAGAACTTAGCCCAAATGAAGTAACCCCCCAAACCAAAAAACGTGATAAAGAAAAAAAAAAATTAATCTTGGTAAATTCAGAATCCAGTGAAACATAGGAGAGAAGTAACGAAGACACCTAGAGCAGCTTATCATGGAGGAAGATTATTATTGCTGTCTTATGTGTATCTGGGGACAGAGACAGCTGTTTGCACTTGCTGAATATCACCCTGGGACTAACATCTCCCCCTATCAACGTAAGCATATACTTTACGAATTGAAATACCTGTTTATTATCAATATTAAAGTAGCTGTGTTTATGTCAGGCTTCTTTTGGCAGTAAATTACGTTGCATGCGTCGGTCTTGATGAAGAGGGTTGAGTTATATTCTGTCTTGGAAAGGATCACCTCAGTGTTTTGCATCTTGCTTTCATTGCTACTGTGACTACTTTCAGAAGAGCTGTCAGGATTTTTCCATACCACATGCAAAGCTCTTCTGAAAATACTGGGCCCATGTCTATATGGTCAGTTACTGGCACTGTTAAACCCAAATGCTTATTCAGGTGTTATGAAGGTGACCCATCAAAATTTCTATAGGTTGGTTGGAGTGAACTGCAAATATCTGGAAGAAACATATGTGTTCTGCTCTTCAAAGATCATCTGGAAGGTACAAAGAGGTTATCATGACGATTATTATTGTACGGTGTAAGATTGTTTAGGAAATAGTTCTTTTTAGGAAAAAGGCAATAAAATGGATGTGTTTAAGAACAAGAGGATATTTAAAATATTGAAAAAAAACCCCAGCCACAGTACGAAGAGAAATCACTGGGTTTCAAGAAGCTACAGTGTGTGTATGTGTGTGTGTGAGTGTGTTCAGGGTATCTTGGCTCTTTGTTCTTGTTGGCTAAATGGGACAAAATACTTGTAGTTAGACAGCAGTATACTTACTTTCTAATGAAATACCTGTGGGGTTTGGTGTAGCCAGACTGTGTCTCAGTGTACAATCACTGTAGTAAGTGAGATGTAGGGAGCCACAGATTTACTGACTGTAAGCCTGTTTTTCTTCTCGAGAGGCTGGGATCTTACCCTAAGTAGACACCTACTCGGGGAAGGAAGGGGCACCTTACACCACCTCCATGTGGAGAATAGCACAGAGCAAAGAGACCAGACTTCGTGCCAGAAATGCGATTATTTTTTCCTAGGCTGAGGGATTTCCCAGCCATCTGCAGAAACTGAACCAGGACAGGGGAGGGGAGTGATGAGAAGGGACTTTGTGGTGCTTTGAGTCTGGGGAGGAACTAGGTGATAAACTCATTTAAAGCCAATAACAAATTAGTTTAGGCTTATGGTATTGCTGCTATTTGTCACTCCTTGCTCGGGACTTGGGGCATTTCAGAGCCTTTAAACTATTTACTTTTTGCATGCCGAAGTCAGATGGAGAGGTGTACATCTCCATGGCTAGATGGATGTGCTAAGCATGGAAAAATGTCCCTAAAATACAAATGAGTGACCTGTGGTGTAGCAGAAGGGGATCTTGTCATGCTGAGTGCTGTGCAATCTGTTGAAAGCAAGCCTTCATATTGATTAACTACCTTCTTTCTACTGCCATAACATAACTGAAATCCAATATGTTACATAAATAAAAATCTTTCTGGTTATTAAGGGGTCATTTATTTGGGGAAAATGTCCACATGAGTGTATAGTCCTTATTCATCCTGAATGGAAATGATAAATAATTGGGGTTTATGTGGAAAACCCATGGAGGGTAGAAGACCGCAGGGGTGGAAGGCTCCTTCAACAAGTAGGGGTCAGGGTGTGGTACTTGGTGTCACCGATTTTCACCCCAGCAGCATCTCTGGAGTTCTGGTCCCTGCTGGGGCCCCCAGACCAGGGGGGAGAGCCAGGCACCTCCAGCAATAGGCATTGGGCACAAATTGGATAGGTAGAGGCAAAGCTCTTGAGACCAACATCCACGGTTGATTTTGTGGGTATGAACTACACCAGTGGAAAATAATTTGTTGCCCACAGGCTTCAAAAAAAACCAACAAACCACCCTAAAAATACAGGCTATAGTCTTGACTGCAAAACTGCTACCTGGCACGTTTGTACATTTCAATTTCCAATAAGCCGCGTTCTCTAATCACAAGACTTCTAATCTTCTACCACCGAGTCACAGATTTGGAATTCAAATTTCCTCCTTTTTGTCTGTATTTAAAAAATAATAATAATCATTTTCCATCTATTACAAATAACAATACAGATCCACAGACTGAATGCTGAAGTTGTAATTCAATCTCGGGCTTTGGCTGCCATTCATTGATACCTCGAGCTGTGCTCTTATTATTTATGACATCAGCAGAAACTCTCGATTGAATTGCAGCCTTACATTTAATTAGGGACTATGTATTATTTTGTATGCAATATCCAGAATTAAAAATAGCCCCTTTCCAGAGTGTAATGGGGAAAAGGCAGCAAAGTTTGAATATATATTCTAATTGATATTTCTTGTACTTATTCTCAAAGTAATCAAAACGTATGTTAAATATTAATTATAATATTTTTACTGCATTGTGCACCCTGATTTATTGCTGCCTCTTTTGGTTCACTTTTTAATTACTGTACATTATAAGAAAACTAAGGGTTTTTTAAATAGAAGAGTTATTTAGCACTGAAATTAATGTATAATTCAATATCAATCCTCATAGCGAATGTTATATTAAATGTAATGAACAAAAGGTGTATTTAACACAGTTTGCAAGTTTTTTTTTTTTTACTTTTTTATTTTCTCTCCTCTCACAACATGCCTCTCAACTCTCTCCACATTTAAAAGTCGGGGACAAAGCTCATAAAGGAACAAAAGACTAAAATCAGGGATGGTCTTTTTTTAAAAGAGGTACAGTTTCAAAGCCTGGAGGAAAAAAAAAGATAGAAATCAAAGTGCTCTTGAATACAGAGAACATTTTAAAGGAAATATTGAACTGTTTGCTTAAAAATCTTACATTATTGCCTTCTTTTTTAACTCAATTCCTTTTTGAAGGAGAACACCAGATAGGGACAAAGAGAATATTTTCATGCAAAAATCGGGCACAGGTACAGAGGCACAGCCAGACATCATTTCAAGTGGGCACAGGAATTTAATTCAAGTTATTCTCTCCTTTATTCCACATTTAACAAAGTTGAAGGATTTATCCACCTCTCTGACACTAGTGCAGACTTCACTAGGTAACGTTTGTATCCAGTGGCAAGTAAATATTGGGCTGGATTTTTATGTCCACCTGAAATGGATTCTGGTTACAAACCTCAGCTGTTGTAGAAAATAAGTTTTGCATCACTGTGGAGCTCTGCGCAGAGAATTGTTAAGCTGTTACCGGTAAAAACAAAGAGGTTATCTTTGTTTATCAACCCAGGTCTAATTCAAAGGCAGCACAACCCATATTTTGCAAGGGTAAGTTCACCTGATATTTGGAGGCGGTAAGATCTATGGGTATTGGGAAAATGAGAGGCTGGCTAAAAGTGTTCTGGTTCTATCGTGGCGGGTGCTTCAGAAATCCCCAGTCGGAAGGAGGTGATGTAGTGAGGCCTTGATAAGTCTTTGATGTATTCTCATGGGAGAGTGGTGAAAGGAGGAGGTGATGCCTCCTGTCCCGAGGCAGATCCGAGCCCCAGGCTTGTGGTGGCTCAACCCACTGAGCCTGCAGATGCAGAGCATTTGGAGGGACAGATAAGCTCTTTGAAGCAATATTTACAGATGTGTTATCGTTAGCCTGAGAACCTTCTTGTCTAAGCTACATGACCTGGTTTCCTGAAAGGAGAAATGAAAAAACATGTTTGTTTTTAAATAAATAACAGATCCCTCTCTAAATCATCTAACATACTGTCTATTTATATTTCATAAGGACAAATGTTTCTGACAACTCTCATAATAGGTCTGTACAAGTATGCCATGTTCTTCCCAAGGAGGCTTCTTTGAGTGACATAAATTGCCATTAATGAAAATTTTAACAATTCAGGCTAAATAATTTTTTAACTTTTAATGTGCAGAGATGCAACACAGCATGGCAGGCCTTGTGAGATAAGACATTTGTTTTGGAAAGAAGTCACAGAGTATATTTATTCATAGACCAAAATAAAAGCAGCATGAACATTATTTTTTAATAGCTCTGTTTTTTGGGTGGCTGTATAGAAACACTGATGTATTCCTTCAGTAAATACTGGAATATACAGTGCTGTAGCGCCTTGAGGAAATCTCAAGTACCCAAATGTTAAAAGTACAGATCTTATAGCCTTAAACAATGCTGTTGATCAAGAGGTCACCTGAGAGAGTGGGACTGTATGTGAAATCACGCCACAGCTCAGTTCTCTGGTGTTTAATGACACAAACAGCCACTGAACAACCGGTATCGAGGAAAAATCTTGTTATTGTTCCTCCAGAAATCCCTCACCAGCAAAATCATAATATTTCAACCCTGAAACAGAGGTAATGGAGACATCACCCAAAGGAGCAGGGAGGACAACTTTCTTGTCACTCTTATCACTCCTTTCCACATCAAGCTATGTCTGGGTCCACTAATCTATTTGAAATTCCTATATCACTGTCATTTACCCTCCTCCCTGCCCAGCGCCCACTGATGTTGGCATTGACAGGCACCTGTCACTTCCAATGAATTCTGGATCTGGTCCACTGGACTTCTGCAAGGCAGGCGAGGGTCATTAGGATCTCACAGTGTTAGTTCCGGCTTTCCTCTTATATAATAGCAGCACCATTTGAGAGTCATAAAATACAGTTTCAATAAATGGCTTTCAGATCAGATAAACATTTCAGCTTTGCTCTGGAGTTTACAAGACCTGACAGCCATCTATTTTAAGTGTACAACAGACTTTCAACCGTTGTTGTTTAAATATCTAATAACCCTTACATAAGAACTTGGCACTAACAATGCCATCGTGCATTTGTTTGAAAGAGCAGTAAACTTCTCCCATGGAAAAGAAATTGTAGATATTGCCACTGTACAGTGTATTGGGCAGGCATCCTTATCAATTCAAGCACAGTAGATTTATTTTTTAATATTTGTCAGTTGAAACAAAAAAGTTCTCATGTAAATTAAGCGTGTGATTTCTGAAGCCAAGTTGGCAGGAAGTGAAAGTGCAGTTTATTGCTATAATGTAGAATTCTTTCTGTGTTACAACTATAGAAGGGACTCCAACAACTGTATGCATCAAAATCGTGCTGAATTTGTAAAATACAAATATGCAGCTCTGTTGTCTGTATATCCTTCTGAAAGACTTTAGCTCAGTAAAGCATTTTAGTAGTATTTACTACTCCCACTGAAGTTAATATATCTAATTGCAGACAATAAAACAACTGAGATTCTTCAAATTAAACACATCTTTAATTGCTTTGCTAAAATTGAACGGTAATGTCATTATGTTAATAAATACACTTATCTAGAAGACGGTGATGTAATCAAACGCGGGGAAAAAGTCACGATGGGAAACTGGAGCCTTTGTCATTAAGCGCTGTGCAGAGCCCCTCCAGAAGACTTAGGAAGGAGGCATGATGCAAGCGAAATGCAATCCAGTGGGGAAAAAAAAAATGGGGTAAAGAAAATAGACACGTCGCAGAGTTAGCTCTTAATTAAAATTAAAACTGACAAAACAAACCCTGCAGGCAGGCATCCATTAGTGCCAAAAGGCATAAGAACGTGGAAATTTGTTTTAGTGCGATGGTTTTAGCTTTGTGTGTTTCCTCTACCAATAGATGTTGAATTATTTGTAGTCTTCAGCATGAGTAGCGATTCAAGGGAGGGAAAGGGAGAAAACAGTTAAGGCTAATTGGAAGTAGGCAGAAAGCTTACTAATTGTAATGAAGTTGGACTAAGCCCTTACTAAATTCTCCCTGAAGGTGAATGACATGTGGGGAATTTTGTGTAGAAAGGAAGTTGAAGTTTCCATGCGACAGTCGATTTTGGGTGAAACACGTGTCACTCATGTTCTTCAACTGCCGGTACATCTCAGGTTATTGTTACTGAACAGAATCAATTATTCTGACTCTAATCCATACTTTGGTCAGAGGAGAGGACGTAATATTTCTTGTGAGTGAGCTGATGGGTCTGAGAAGCAGACGTTTTGATCTTGAGTAAATCGTTCAACTTCTGTATTCCAGTTTGTGTATGTGTTTAATGACAATGATATATGTATTTGCCTGATTTTTAAAAGCATTGGAATGTAAAGAAGAAAGTAGTATGACTAATGTTTATCATAGTGTGATTTCTATCTGATTTTAATGCACACACTAGTGCAATCTTGCTTTACCTTGTGAACCACAGAAGCAGCTGCAAGTGCCTAGATATCCTGTTTCAGTATAAGGGAAACAAAGTCCAAAGGTATTTTGACTGTGTCGTGCACCAAATTACTGATTTATTTTTGCAATTTCTTTTTTTTTAACCTATTCATATTTCACTTTAAGCAATACAGCCGGGCTTTCTTGGGGCTCTTGTGCCCATCTTCTGTAGTGGCTGCAAACAGAGATTGAAAAGTTGGTCTATTAGAGGGATCATAGGCAACATTTATCTGTCAAATAGACTTTGATACCATCTCTATTAGAGTGGAATGCCCTCTGCTTTCAGGTTAATATGGCCAGAAAAAAAAGCTTGTCCTGTCTCTATGTGGCAACTAATAACTGAAACTGGAGAGGGATAGTGATTTCTGTGTAGGAATATGGAAAGAGCAGAGCAGGACTAGAGCAGCCAAGGCATAGGTGCATCTCCAGGCACATCTCCACTGTACATTACCACATGCTGCGGTACAAATCTCGATTTCGATTGGGTGGAGAAAAAAATCGTCTTCTGTAAAGAGTCCATTTTCTTGAGTGATCAGATCAGGCTTCAGTCTGAAGACTTCTGTATTTGTGACTATGACCTTGTAATCAGATTTGAGGTCCAAGGACATCAAAATACTGAGGACTCATCTGACTATTTATGCCTGCAATGGAGAGCAGCACATCTTTCCACCACTTTGCCAGTACTACTCCTGGTAGATAATAAGCAGCAGTGTTTATTGGGGAAATAATCGATGCCAGAGGAAGAATTTGCCCAAGCTAACAGCCCTAGATCTGTTTTTCCCTTTCAGCAACTTCAGAAATAAGGGCATTGATGCCCTGTGCAAAATGGCCTCATTGTCCACCTCCTGGCCAAGCTACCTGGGGCCATTCAGGTGAGGAGTGGTTGGAAAGTGCCCACTTACTGCAGGGATGGGGAAAGAAGCTACTGCACCAGACCGGCCTCTCACTGCCTCCTTGTTCTGCTTTTGCGGCTGAAATGAGATGCAAGGATGTCTTGCCTGGGAAGCTGTCCAGATCCGCTCTCAAAAAGGTGTAATGCTTCACACTGCCTACATTAATATCATCCACACACTTTGGTCTGTCCCCATGCCCGGTCTCACCAGTGGCGCTGAATATAGCTTTTGAATATACTGGGACCTGGACAGGAAGGAATTCACAGACCTCACAAATGTGGCTCGTGTGGGGCTGAAATGGGTCGGATTTGGCTTAGGCATTAACCATCCAGAGCCTTCAGGAGCTCCAGCAACTAAAATTTTCCTTCTTTGTTAACTCAGATGCAGTGTCAGCATCTGCACATAGTTTTTTCTTTTAGGCTGGAATGACCTTAAAAGATCCCCAAGTCCATGCCCCTGCCCAAGCCAGCGTCAGCTCGCCCTCCTCCTGCCAGCCAGATCCCCAAATGTCAAATGCTTCTTGCTTTGGTGTCACCTTCCTCATAGCAATTGCTTTACAGCAATGTACAGATTATGCACAAGGATGTCTCATGGTGCTTCTGCAGCAAGGGGGCTCAGAGCTCTCCCTGTCATTATTGTGGATATGTGAGTTAAAGCTTCACTGATCTTCCTCTTTTTCCCTTGACTCCTTTAAGGCCTTTTTGAGTTTAACACTCACTGTTGTGTAAGACTTTCTGTTCTGTATCTCCCTCCTTCTGTGACTCTTTTGCCTTCCTCCTGAACTTCCAATGGCGTTGGCCTCAAAGAGCAATTCAAGTAGGAAAACAGTCTTGTAAACAAGTTGCTTCACTTCTAAGCAGAGAAAATGCCACTGTAGTGGTGACCACCGTAAAGTCTTACTCATCTGCAGTCACTCAGATCAGCTAGGTGAGTCCTTGTAGGATTTTCCCTTGCACAAGGGAGGACATGCTCATGGGTGTCTTTACAGAATTGGAGTCTTGGAGACACAATTTATTTGCTCACTTTTCAGAACATTTTATTCTTGTTCTCTTTCCTATCCCCCCAGTTGTAACATCTTTCTTAACATGTTCTTCAAATTATCTAATCCAGCTCTATGGAGCTTTGTGCACCTGTGAGTTCATTAAAACCAAAATGTACAGGGTAGCTTCCTCAGCTCACTTTAGACTAATTAAATGGTTGTTTTCATCAGTTCTTGCAATTTATTTTGCTATAGATAACAGGAGAATATATCAGCCTTGGAATTGTATTAAATATTTCCCTCATAACATATTGTCAACAAAAGTCCTGCTGAATTAATGACTTGTGTGCCTGTTTGAAAGTGGGATTGTACTTGTCTAATTGTGGCATCAGTTGTCATAGTGACTATCAGGCAATCCGGCAGCAAACACCCTTCCTTGGCAGGGTTTAGGTAAAGCAGCCTTTGTGCAGTTGTCAGCCCGAGATTTATGATGGTAAAAACTATATTTGGCAGCCAAATCAATGTGTTGACCACTCTTTGTGCTCCTGCCCTTACTTTAACTTAAACATTTGATATTCCACCTGAATATTAAGAGACCATATGTCTCCAGAGCTGTTTTGTTATTAATAGATTACTTTTTATAAACTGTGTGTAGGATGACTAGTTATTTGTATGTATGTCCAACAAATGCAGTTGCTGATGTTTTCTGAACACATGACTCCAAATGTCTGATCTTGCAAGCAAGTGGATATTAGAGGGTACCTTTTTATGCCTGCTATTAAAACATGTGGAGTGATCTATAAATTACTCTGTTGAGATAAACAGTGGATTAAAATAAGGCACTCCCATTCTGTCATCACCGTAATATTAATCATTGGGGGTTTGGTCTTTAATGTTAAAATGTACCTTTTAGCAGTATATGTCACTCCGTATTAAATTGCATGTTGACTGACAGATTTTTTAATCAAAATTTGTATTCTGATTTTTGTTTTCTTCATAATGTCACAACAAGGTAGGAAAATAATTTCCCTGATGTCTGTGAATATTTTTTTAACACTTGGTTTATTTTTAATTGTGGGAATTTTTTTTCTTGGTGGTTTTCTTAAGTTTAACTCTGACTTTTGTTTCACTTGAGCCTACATAAATACTGGCTTTTTCCTTATGGGATCAGTTGGTGAAGGAAAGGAATTGGAAATTTCATTCAAAAGATTAAAACTATGTAGAATTTAAACATTAAAAATTATAAAAATGTCATTGTGTCGGCTAATAGAGGGAAGCTTTCGTATGGCCACAAGTATGTCACTTGACTGGATATGTGTAAGAACCAACTATTTTCTTGACTCAATCTGTTTTTTTCCCATCATTCCAAATGAAGTTATGCTGGTGAATTTAACAGCATAGGTTTACTCTTTAAAAGTATTGGACAATCACAGGGCCATGTGTGTAAGTGTTTTTCTAATCCAAATATGCAGCTTTGAGACTGCCTATTTTCTTTCATAGGGGAAGTGGGCTACAGTTCTTCTTGTAAAACTATAAAACTAATCATTCGGGACAAGCAATCACAACCTTTTTGGTTTCATTCTGTGTTATGTCTCCAAAACTTAAAGACCAACTTCTCTTTTACCATATGTGGGTACTACTGCTCCAGAATTCACATCAAAGAGCTCACTATATTTAAAGCGGTGTAATACTGCATGGCAGCGAGCGCAATAACAATTTTACTGGTAAACAGCCTGAAACGCCCACTGCTGTTGACATTCCACATTTTTATGTGGTCAGAAAAGTAACTTCTTACTGGAAGATGTATTTTGTGTCGTTGTCCTCCAAAGCAATTAAAACAGAAATCTAGTCTGAGGGATTTGTAGGCGTATTTCAACTTCTATTTTTCCAACGTGTTGGATATGTTTTCCTTTCGTTAAGGTGATTTGACTTTGCGATCTACCATTTATGGGCTGTTTCTGTGTATGATTTCTTTGTTTCTGTTGTCTGCAAGAATTTTTGCAACCGTAGATTTGCCATCTCTCCTTCCCCTCTCCTATGATTATGTTGAAGATGACAGTGTCCTGACGGGAAACCACCAGCCAGAAGTAGCCCTTGGACCTCTGTTGCACGGAGAAGGTTGTTAATCTGTTACAGTTGAGGGTGAGGTCAGAAGCCAGGAGGGAAAATCTGAGGAAGGAAAGAGAAAGTGAGCTCATGAGAGTTGCTCCCGGAAGAAAGCCAAGCTTGGCAATAAAGAGGAGAACCTGCAAGCCAAGAAAGAGCTTTGTGTTTCAGACTGAACCCAGTACACAAGTGAGGAAGACTTGTCCTTGAAGGAGATGACAAAGTCACAAATACAGGGCAAAGAGAAAGAAAGGCAAAGTCTGGTAGCAGGTAGATTCAGAGGTAGTGATGGTTGAGGTAAATCAGTAAGTCCTGTACGGACAAAAGGTGGGTAAATTGAGAGAGGAATACTGAAGGAAGATTCTAGAACTGGAGAGACTGGAAAAATTGCCATCCTAGTTACAAAGAGGCATCCTGGCAAGGAAGCATTTAGATGTTATTAATTAAAGGTTATCTTGTGCTGCTCTTGCAGGGCGTGTGCTGAAAGCTGGGGCTGGAAAAGGGAATCATTTCTCTCAAACATTTTTGTAACGCTTTATCAGTTTGTTAACATTTGGTCCAAATGCTCCCGCGTGCCTCTTCCCCATCCCCCCGCCTCAAATCCCAGGCGTCCAAGCTCCTTTCACAACATATTGATAATAACCAACACAGTTGTCCGTCTTGGAACTAATAAAAGCTATAGACCGTAATAGATTTTTAAAGTTACATTTTGAGTTTAATGCTTATAACTATATCACTGGGAGCAGGTACTTGGCACAAATGTCTCCATTGGAGCATAAACACCTTGGCCTATAGCCTCTGAGACTTTATCAGTGCCGTGGGAGATATTTCCTGCTACGTACATGCTCCTCTGCAATGAATGAACAGCTTGCAACTACATATTAATCTACTTGACGACCTAGATCAAGAACAAGGAAAATAATGTTGATAAGTCAGTCACTTTTCCTTTTTGGTATACCCCTGACTATTAGCACTGGTAGATGGGCAACCAGATGACCAAAGACTTCGCTTTCTGACAGGGGTCAATGTCATTAAGAAAACTTGATTTTTTTAATTATTCCTGGACCAGACTGCACAAGTGTCTAGGTGGTCAGTGGGTCACATGCGGGAGGTAAGTCAGTTCTGCTGGAATTGCTCTCTGAGCTGCAGTGTTTAGCAGTATGGCAGCGCTGTTCTGGAAGGCTTCAAGAGATGGAGTTTCTGTGAATATACATGATTTACAGTGGCCAGGATCTGGACTATCATGCCTGATTCTCTAAGAAACTTCTCTGTGCAGGTTATTTTGTTCTGTGTGGCGTCGTCCCGCTAACCTCTGATCGTCGTGCCCTGGCTCTAAGCAGAGAGTTCAAATCAAGGCAAATAAACTCAAGCATTATCTGATAGAGACTTCTACAGCCCTGCAGTCGTTCTGCTACAACCTCTACAGTAACCTTAGTATACACCCTTTAGCCTTCCTGTTTATGTTCATCTTTTCCTAGCACCTCTTTAAATTACATACCTGCAGAGGCACTGATCACTTCAGTGTAGCCATAAAGGAAAGACATTGCTTCTTTGCCCTCCTGAGTACCTTGAAACACCACTGATTAATTTTTCACCAAAAACAGTCCACCCTGAAAGGATCGAGAGGCATTTACCACTGATATTCTGTAGGCCAGTGCGTGTGGATAGCATCCCACTCCCGCAGCTCTGACCACAGTGTGTTCCAGCCCCAAATCCTTCTTTTCTGCCACCCAACCTACTGTGTGTTTTATTCTTTGTTCTTGCCAAGCTTAGAGAAAACAAGTTTTCCCAGTTAAATAGAAGTCTCACAATAAGAAAAAAGTTTGAATTCAGAAAAATTACTGTTGCTGTTTTCAACAGAAACTGCTCCCCAATGATCCATATATTCAAGATGTATAGAAAATTAATACCTTAACACATATATTAGTATGTCAAAATGGCATGCCTACTTACCCATTTATCAGGTTAAAGGAGGAGACTGGTGTGACTTTAGATAGTCATTTCATTTCTATGTGCCTCACTTCTGTCATTTGAAAACAGGAATATGGATAATAAACAATAGCAGAATGTTATTGAGTCATTCACATTTACAAAGCCCTTTGATATTGTCTATGCCTCAGTTTTCTCATTTGTAAAACAAGTGTAATAATTCATGTATTTATAGCTTTAAAGGATGGATAATCTAATTTGACATCCTGCGGAGCAAAACCCCTAGCATTTCATTTAGCGATTCCTTCACCGATCTCAGTAGCTCATGGCCTAAAGAAAGCATGCTTTTAGGAAGACGTGAGATCTTAATTTTAAAAATGTCATGTGACCAATAACCTTCCACAACTCTTGGCAAACTGTGCCCTTCGTTAATTAGCTGGACTATTAAAGCTATGCACCTTACTCACAGTGTGATGTTGATCATAATTCCTAACTTTCTACCATGTTTTGAGACACCTTATAAGTAATTTATTTTATTGGACAATTTATACAATATATTCTTTTCCATCTCGCGCTCCAATTATTCTAAGATCTGCAGGTGGCCTGTGCTTTATGACATCCTTCTCCAATCACCTCCTTTGTTTTTTTTGTCAAGTCTCAGTCATACTGGCTGAGAGATGCCCAATAGATGTTTGTAAAACAGCACCAGTGAGGATAATGATGTGTCATTAGTGATGACCTGCTAGTGATTTTTCTCAAGTGGGCAGAGGAGCATTGACCAAACCATCAGTAAGAGGCTGCTAAGTGGAGCTCAGCACTGTGTCTGACTTTCCACCCAGTCTGTAGCGCTCTGTTATTTCAGGAGTCACTGGAGTGCGCAGAAAGGAGCATTCCAAGTGGTGGGAACCATCTGTTTCAGAGGGTGTTGCTGGCAGCTCGTTTCCTAGTTGCATCTCGGTCAGGATTGAGAATTTTCTAATTTGATGCAATGACTAAAATCTCCTCGTTGATTGTGTGTGTCATCCTCAGCAAATTTCCGGTGTTCTGGTTATCGTGCAGGAAGACAGCTGGATGCAAATACAGATGAAGTCAAGTTCAACGGAAGAGATGCGAGGTCGTGCTCGCACAGGCGCGCTCACACAGGCACACGCGTGCCAAAGTGGCGCTGCGATTGTAAAAGAGTCTTTTCCAAATCTTTCGAGGTATAATTCTATATTTTCCTGACGTTATGTGTTTTGGTCTCTGTGGAGAAAAAAGCCCAAACCTTGCTGTGAAATCCAGTGTGTCTGTTAGAGAAATACAATTGCCATTTCAAATTCCAGTTGTGGAAAACCTGTTGAATGGGAATTTGTTTGATTTTCAAGGCGACAAATAGAAGCAGTTGTCTCTGAGTGGATGCTTGGCTACTCTGTACAAAACAATCTTTTTTTTTTGTCCTTTTCAAAGCTCTCTTTTGGTCCTATCATGAATGGACCAGCTGCCTTGGAACTTGGATAAAATATTATCCTTTTACATATATAACAAACCAGTGGAACAGTAAAAATAAGATTGGTATAAGCTTGCCAAGGGGGATTCGGTTGAACCATTAGGTAAGACCTGCCAGATTATATATAGTTTCAGCTGTTAAAATTACATATTCATGTGTTTTCCATATATGTTGGCCTCTCTCACAGAGAGCTGTGGAATATTTTTTTTTACTAGACTACAATTAAACAACAGCAATTGAGACAGGGTATTCCCCAGAAATTGCAAGACGAGGAGTGCATGGTGGCCGGTCATTAATCTCAAGGAAATTCAGAGAGTACAGACTTGGTATGGAGAAACTATGACGGGACTAAAACACCATCTTTTTGTATATGCGTTTTGCAGATTTAAGTTTTGTACGAGGAATGTAATTGAAGTAATTCTTTACAGTCCAGCCAGTCTATGTTTGTCCAGATTATTTCTCCCTGTCCCCTATAAATTGATTTGAGCTGGTGCCATGTTACCCAGTGCTGTGTGAGTCGGTATCTCTGGGGATAATTCACTCCTATACTAGCCTAGATTTCTGCTGTTTTCCCTGGCATGTAAATCCAGCTTTCTGTATTTATAAAGCCGTGAGTCAGGCTCTCTGCTTTTTTCAATGAAACATAATGTTGAGTAACTGCTGGGATGTTTGTGTCGGCGTAGCTTTTCTTTCCTGAAAGAATTCTGCCTTATCACAGTTACCTAGTTGGTAGGACTTAAAAAGTTGTCTCGATGTAGCAAGAAGTTATTAAACAGAAGAATATTCTTTTTTGCCATATCTATGGGTAATTATCTTTTTACAGATCTCTACCACAAATCAGGGTGGATGGGGAGTGTGAAGCCTGTTTCTGGAATGCGATGAGTGCTATTTGAGGGCTGTGCAATCTAAATGGAGAGGTCACATTTTTGGTATAGATGGGTCTATAGTGCTGCTAAGTTAGGCAGGACAGCAAGAGAGTCATTCAAAGTGCTCACTATGGTTTACACTTTCTCTCCCACCCACCTCCAAAGTACTTATGTGACCTATGAAAGTTCTGTTTCTTCACTCACTTGAGTTAAGCGTTGACACCATCATCTTAGGAGACTTGTGCTTCAGATGCAAGCTGCATGTACCATTGGATGGTCAGAGCAGAGAATGAATGGAGCAGGCTTTCTGAAATCCTTCAAGATGAAAATCCACACAGGTGTAAATTTTTGGGTAGGGAATGGTGGATATCTATTCCATTCATGTCACCTTGGCGTGTCTCCAATTTAATAACCACACGTTATTTTGCAATTTTTCTCACACCAGAGCCATGACAATAGTCCAAAGATAAGTATTTAAAAGCATTTTCAAATAATATGGTAGCAAAACCAAATGTAACCTGTAAACTATATATTAAACCCTTAAGTTTAAAGAAAGCACAATAGGCATATTTTTTTTTTACATATAACCTATTTTTGTGATGGGTTGGGATCTCATAAGTATGCCTCTGTCTTTCTCCTGTTCCGTTAGGCCTATACGAATCTTAATCTGGAACCTTCCAGACAAGATCATATATCAATTTATATTTCTATTTTAAAGAAGTTTGGTTCTAACTTTGAGGGGAGAGTTTTCTGACTAGTCTTGGTCAGCTGTGATGATGGATTTTCATTTTGGAAAAATTGTGTTCAGATTTCCCAGTCTGTGGAAATTGTACTGGTGTCAATTAGTTTATGGAAGGCCTGTGGTCTCGGGCAAGAAAGTTCTGATGTGTCACCTATGCAGGCATTGATAGGAAACACTAAAAAAAGTTCGTGTTGAAAGAAAAAAAAAAATCAATTGCCAGAACTTTTGGGTTTTTTATGCCAGTGATCTACAAAGATTTATTTGGAGAAGTTTATTGACTGTGCAGACATTTGTACGGATGTAACACAAGTATCTCTTATCTTGATATCTTGTGAGAAGTTGGTCATAAACTCCTGTCGTGTTTATTTTCTTTGTCTCTTATTTCTTGGGTTCCAGTATAACGTAGGGTAGACACCACTGACAAACTCAGAATATCGGTTTCCTAAAGCTGAATATATACAAAATTCTAAATCTCAAAGCAACAGAACTTTAATTCCCTAGATTAAGCATTCAAATAATGAAGAGGGAGGAAAAAAAAATAAAGAAAAAAATCCCCTCATTCTTCTCTAAATTTAATGGATAAGCGATAAGCACCACATTTCTTTTACAGCTTTATCTGAGTGTCTTCTCAGAGTGTAAGTTATACATAAAATAAAAACCAGTGCAAAATACTGGAATTACTTTACAAACACTTTGCACTTCTGAGCCACGGTGTGCTGGGAGCAGCGCACCCGGAGCAGCTTTATTCTACAAATTACACTTTTTGAATATCACTGCCCCCTTTCACAGCAGGGAACAGTAGTGAACAGAAAAGCTACAAGCTAAATGTCCCACCAGAGGTTCTTGGTGCAACTAGGAGCAGCACTCAGATATTCTGGCTCCTGTTTCAATATCTTAATTACATAATTAGCCTTGCTCAAATCAGGTCATGTGGCATTCAGTCTGACTTCCTTTGCTGTCGTGCTATCTGTGCTATGCAATTCTCGTGCCAAGATAGTGTACGGAGCCTTAAATAATCCAAAATAATCTAGTAAGGCATAGTAAAATGTTAATTTAAAAAAAAAAATCACATAAACATATATATAAGGAAATTAACACTGTTACAGATTAACATAATCAAACAAAATATGGTTCATTACAGCTGTATATATTACCATGCATTTAAATGAATGCTGATTGAAGGAAAAATGCATTTTCTCTGCACTCAGATGAAACAGAAGAGCAAAACAAGTGAGCTTCTTTTAAGAATCTGTAACTAAGAAATTTATTTCATAGGCAACAAATGCTAAACGGACAGGAATAGTTATTTCTGTTAAAAGAATAAATCTGCTGAAATACTGTGAAACATTTTCTGTGCAGCAAGCCACAATATATACAATAATGCAGTAAAATCCTCCACCAAATATCTGTTAAAGGAATAAACCTGTCAAAAGAATTAATTTTCTGTGCAACAAGGTTATTCATTCAACAGGCTTCCACCATATGTAATTTATGAAGCAAATTATGCTATTCCAAAAAGGAAAGGGAAACTCATACAATGCAGTTTAAACTACAGCAAGATTGGCTAGAAGAATACAGCCTTAAAAGTCAGGAAATCACCCAGTAAAGCCAACTGCCTACACCTTCGATACGCAGCGACGTTTGCGGTGTCTACCAAATGCTTTACCATGACTGAGGGGACAAAAGAAAACCCCACGCTCCTCCTCGTATGAGAAACAAACCTGGCATTGAAATAGGCAAGGGAACTGTTCACATTTCTGATGGCTAGTTGAGAATGTACTTTCCTGGTGTCTTCCACATTTGCAGGTAAACAGGAGATGCAGCCCAGTTCTAGCAGAAATATCTGCCCAGTGAATCAAAACGTACCAAAAGTATTGCTGCTGGGATGATGAGCTCCTGCAGTGCGTACAACTAGCTGGTGATGCTTCTTTCTTGCTACTTTCATCCTTACACTATTCTTCATTTTGGTGCCATTGAATTTTAACTGTAAGAGACTAAGGAACTCATCAGCACTCAGAAAATGTAGTTATCCCTTCCACTTACTGCAGAAGTCCTGTACCAAATAGCATTAAAAAGTGCGACATGAGGGAGTGCTGCATTTTACCTGTGGCTATACCTTTAGAGTCTGAGCCAAATTCATCAAAATAAGCAAACTTTGCTGCGTGCCAGATCTATAAATTGAAAATCCCTTTGTAATTCTTTTCCTTGGATGTCTGTCTGGGGGCCACTGCAGCTCTCCGTTGAAGTCTTGAAGCCTGAAGTGTCATCCTCGGTGTCAAGTTTAAAGGCTCTGAAATACTTTATTTACCAGTCTTTGTTTTCATCCAACAATCTTCCAGTCCTGGGCAGATTAATTTGTACTATGAGTTCCAATCGTATTATTTTAATAACTTTTTGTTAACCTCTAAGCAAGTAGAGTATCATTCCTAAAGCAATGCTAAAGTTTCCTTAATAAAACCTGTAACCGGGTGAAAGTCGCTTTGCTTGAGCTTTTGTTACAAATCAGGATGGGTTCAGTGAGGTTCATAGACCTTCTGGCAAACATGGGCTGAATGTCAAGTGATGTCGGGCCAAGTATGACCAAATATGGACTGATTTATGATTTTGGGTGGAAATGAAGTGAAACCAAAGGAAATCTGGCAGAGTAAATAAGTCACTATTTACTTTTCCAGGGTATAATTAATGTAAAGCTGATAGAGGTGTTCAGGGTATTGGATTCCTATGACAGGGGTGATCCTATAGAAAGATCACTTTGTGGGTAAGGATCTTTGTGAGGACTGGAGAAATAGCAGAAAACATGTATGATAATTGGGAAAATTATAAAAAATGTCGCAGCCACCTTTACATTTTGAATCCCGCAAAAACGTTTGCTTATTTTAAACAGCAGCTCTAGTTACCTGGAGTACTTCTCATGAGGGAAACACAAGCAATAATTCACATCCAGTTAACAGATAGCCCCCAGTAGGGAAGCTCAGATGAAGATTACATAAAAAGATTTAGACTTTCAGTGATTGTCCATTCCTGGTCTATTTATTTACATAAATTTGCCAAAGCAGAATTAAAAGCTGCAGTTAAGATTCAGAAGCCCATATCTGTGATTGAGCTAGATGTGTTATTTGAAAATATGTACCTATCAAATTGCAATATCACTTTATTTTTTTCCTGCAGGCGAACTAAAGAATAAATCACCTCCCATGAAAATCCACTCATCTGTTTTCTGTTGGGTTTTTTTCCTCTCTTTTTTTTTTTTTCTGTTTTGTTTCATCTTGTTTTATCATTCAGTGACTGAAACTTGATCTCAAAAAAATGTAGGCAGATGTACAGAAGACTTATTTTTGCCTTGGCATGCTGTTTAAAATCTTACAAATTAACTCCCCCTCTTTTAAATCATTCTTCTCGAGGTGTTCCAGCCAGGCATCCGTGCTGGCTACCACATCCAAAATTCTTTGGGATTTACTGTTGGCCTGAAAGTATTGTGCAATGTGAGCTCATCATCAAGGAAATGGGTATTAAAAATATCTGTGACTTCAAATGCGATTCGTATACCCAGTGGCATTTGAGTAAACAGCAACATCACTGACGCAGGGACCCGGTTTGGCTCTATGACATGTGCTAAGTAGGAAAAGCAACACCATTTTAGGGAGGAACAGAACTTGAAGATTATTTTGTTTATATATTATTGACTGGGGAGGGAGATCTGGACTCCTAAGCAAGTGTATAAAAAGATCTGGGAAACAGCAGCCAGAAAAATAAATCACTGTTGAAATAAAATTTTTAAAGTTTCCTGTTCCCGAACTCCTCAAAAAAGGTCTCATTTTTCCTTCTGCTCATATTTTGAGTGTTGCAGAGAACTGTGAGCCATGAAGTGATGAATTTTGCTGATGCTATAGCCCAAGTTCTGCAGCACAGGAGTTTTTATTTACTGAGTGGACTCACCAGTTTAGTTGTGGTTGTTGTCGTTAGTAACTTTAAATTGCATATAAAGATTTCTGAAATGAGAGAATGTCCTGAGTGGCCTAAAATATTGAAACGCAAGCCATTAGTTGAGATTGACAATAAAGTCTGATTAATAGCTTGATTTTTAAAACAATTACATAAAAATATTGTTTGAAGTCATTCATTTTCAACAGTTGACACTTTAATGCATAAATATAATTACAGACTCTTTAAGAAGGGCCCAGTTTTTGCCTTGATATATATGCTGGCAATTGTGTATTTGAAATAGAATCATAAAATGTAAAACTTTTATATTTAATCACTAATGTCAAAAATTATTAGGTAATAACCACTGCAGGAGAGAATGTGGTAAAAGATACAAAGGCCCATATTTAAAGCATAATTTTTCTAATACTTGCTGTGATTTTAAGATGTCATGTCGTCATATGAAGGTGAGCGGGTCAGATGCAAAATTGACTTTTTCTTTTTTTTTCACGTTAAGTGATCAATTTACACTCATAGAGGGGTTAAGCTTCCTGGAAGACAAAGTCCTCTTTGACCAGACTCTAGGTACATCACTGAATGCTAGGACAACAGCAGCTTACTAGTTGGCTTTTTGCAAGTGGTGTAGATTAAGGAAATCAACCCAGCATGGTAATCCAACGTGGTGCTCCTGTACGGTGCAGGTGTTGTAGGAACATGGAGTTGTAGGAAGTTCTAAGAAGAAATCTATCAACTGACAAAATCCTGTTTCTTTAGCTCACACCTTGTTTGCTACAAGGCAGCAGGATTTTCCCCTTCAGTTATTTAATATCTTTCTGCAGGACCAACCTAAGTGCTTTCGTGATAAAGGGAAAGGAACTTTCACAGCTCTGTTGGAAGCTATAAATGTGCACAGTGGAGGAGAATCATGTCTAGTGTGTGCTCTTACTGTGTTTAAGACCCTTTTTAGTCAGTGGAGATGGCTATGATCCTTGTACTTTGCTGTTTGTCTCAGCAATCTTTTCTCAGATAAACAATAATTACTATGAAAAATACGTCTGCTATTTCCAGGCTGTTTGTGACCATCAAAAGAGCTGCAGCTTTTAAGTCACAGCCACACACAAATAATACCATACAACTTGCAGAGCAGAAGGCTAATGTATTAGCATTATTCTTTATTGCGGTAAGTTATTTACCATTAGGATAGCGCTCAAGGGTTTACAAGCCTTGCAGAAAGGAGTCCCTGCCCTGGACACCTCACAGAAGTGCTCTGCAATTAGATCTCTCTGCTTTCCTAAAGGAGCTCATAGGATCAGACCCAACAGACAGCATAGAGAGTAGGAGAGAGCAGTAATGCCCCTGCTGTGCAGCGGGATAATGGGCCAGGCATTTCTGCTATTACCCCTGTAGTGCCTCTGAGTGACCAGTTTTTAACTAGAGAAGCTGAGTTTGTGGTACTTTACTGTCGTTTTTCCTTTCCAAGTTTTACTCTAGCTTTGCAGGTCTTTGTTCAAACAAAAACTGCTTTTGAGCAACTCTATTTGCCTGCATAGGAGGGAGAAAGGGGACAGGAGTAACCAGAGCCCTGCATTTCAAGTGGCCGATGAGCCTCAAAACCTTGTAGCTCTTCAGCATCTACTGGAGCCATCCAGGGGATCACCTGTGCTTCCATAGGTGCTCAGTCTTCTATGGCTAGAAAAAGGGATAGAGACAAGTTGTAGAGGAGGAAATCCTTTTCTTAAAGCTCCAGGTACTCCTGGACTCCTGCCAGACTGGAAATAGGATTTTTGCTTCCCATAATAAGTGCGATCCAGAAGTGCAGAGGAAATTAAAATAAATTCACAGACAAAATTAAAATTTAGATTGAGACACCAAGCGTTATTGGTTTTTACCTAGAAGGCAGATGATGCTACATAGCAAACCAGGCAATGTTCTAAATGGTGTGTGTTATCATTTAATATAAGTTACTGAGAGTAATTTGAAAAGAGAGTAGACAAAGTGAAAGAGGTAGTTAAGACAATGTTTAGTTCAGTGAGGAGGACACGCACCAAGATATCTAATTAAAAGAAAAACCTTTATTTCTTAGTCCTATAAGTGCCACAGAAAAACTGTCCCTGATAACACTTTGACATTTTGCTGCAGCTCACAGCAGGAGTGTCCCAGGTAGGCACACGATCTGTTGTCCTGTTCTCACACACTTCCCCAGATCCTCTCCTCTCAGCCCTGGCAACAAGATGCCAGGCTAGAAATACCTTTGTCACCACCTTGTATGGCCTTTCTTATGTTCCTGCTGAAGAAGTGTCTGGATTTGCCAGTGTTAAATGCTATAGTTTAAATGGTAAACTTACGTTATTATTGAGTTATTTTCTTATCTTTTAAAATTATTATTATTTTAATTTTAAATTCTAAATTCTTCTGTATGCCTTTTCATGTCAGCTGGTGGAATGTCACTCGCCAAGAGCCACAGATAGAAGCAAACACCAGAATTTTGCTCTTGAGATGATGCCAATGAGACACTGCACAGAGTACTGTAGGGTGTTCGGTGATTTGGTCCAGAGATGCTCCAGTGACTTCTCCAATCCAGCTGAGGATCACTAGAGAACAACAGTTATTTCCGTTCTCACGCAGAGTTTTGTAGCAGCTGATCTACAAACCCATGGGGTTTTGCCTTATTTCCTGTTAAGAAATATGTGGGCGCCCTCCAGCTCTCTTTGCCCTACAGGGGAAATAATTTCAAATTCACTGCTCGCTGGTAGGAATGTTTGTTAATGTTTTAGCTGATGAGAGCAGTAGATGTCTTGCCGGCAGATACTTTGCAGCTCTCAAAGGAGATCCTCTGCTTGTAACAAAATTGTCTCAGCCCATTCTTGGAAGCATCTCCACCCTTACCTTTGCAATCTGGATGAGTCAGCTGAATTCAGTCTGACCTGATCTACTCAAAATCACAGAGGGCATGTTAGTACTCCTCCTTTTCATCACCAGGCTTATCTTCTCCAGTAGGTTATTAGTTCAGGAAAATCTATGAATTTTGGGAAGTAGCCAACGTAATGCCATTTTTAAATAAGGTACCTAAGAACACCGGGGAAATCAGTTCAACCTCGTGTCCTGTATCTTATCTGCACTGATCATCTGAAATTGATTATATGCATGTAAAGAAAAAATAAAAATATATATAGGAGAAAGAGTTCTGGTAATCAGACTAAATATATCCAGAGTGCTTTAAGCTCCTCACTCCTACATTGCGATGTGTGAGGAGCTGCTTGTTTGTTTGGGGTTTGTGCTTGTTTTTCCTTGTGTATTGTTACTAGAGCAGATGGGCTTATCTTTCCAGAAGGGCTTTTAGCAAAGTGCTTTATCAGATCACCCTTCTGATGTGTGGCACAAAAACAGCTTCTTTGTCTTCATAGCGGGGATGTATGGGAAAATCTCCTTCCTGGTTTCACATGTGTCCTTGCTGCATTTTTGTTTGATGCTATTGCCTTCATGGTGATTGGTGTGACAAGAGTTTACAGCAGAGAGGAGTTAGCAAAGCACTCTGATGATAAAATCTTCTGGTTTGTTGACGCTATGGCCAGTTCTTTGTAATTCATGGGTTTGTTCACAGTGGGTGATTTTAGCCAGTATATTGACAGGAATTTTTAATCTCTGTAGTATCTCTGGGATGATGCAAGCAGAAGGCGGCTGTTTATGTCTTTCACAAGCATCCTTCATCCCTACTGTGCTGGCTTTCTTTAGATGTGTGTTTAATATAAGGGTAGTTATCTCTTGCTGATCTCTACTTGGCAATGGCCACAGAAAATAAATCTATGTTGATTTTATTAGTTCTGTCAACAGTCCTTGATGTTATTGACAATGAGGTTTTGTTGACTTGCCTGCAGAGCCTTGTGGAAATGGAAGGAGACCTTCCTCAAGTTTAATATTTTCTTAGCATCCCATGAAGTACATCCAAAATAATATTCTCAGCAACAGGTTGTTTTATAGTCAAGTGGCCAGACCTGATTATTTTAGGTAAAATAACAGTTTGATGGGTTCATACGGTAGAGTTAAAACAGAGAGGGGTGATACAAAGGAAGAAGGAGGAGTGCTCTTTAATGTGATTGAAAACCTGCAATTTCATGGTATTCTCTGAGCTATTATTGCAAATATTGTACAGCATCTTGACTTAGAGGTCCGTGAACCTCTTGGTTGTTCTGTAGCAGCATTGTGCCAGATAAAGAGGAAGCAGTTTTATGCTCTGTGAATAATCTTTGTTAATACATTTTCCAGCAGGGGAAGAAAATAATCCTAATTAAGAAGTTACTTTATGCCTTACAAAATGGAAGGGCAAAAGGTTACTTGTTCCAGGGAAAGAACAAGGGAGTAGATCTGAGGGCTGACGGTGGGATTGGCTTGGATCCACCTCTCTTTAAGCTTAGTTTTTGCAAGCTCTCTGCCAGTTTGGAGCACAATGGACCTCTTTCCGTACCTAATGGCATGCTGGATGTCAGCCCTGGCCTCAAGAAATCTCAACTGCACAAACAGAAATTAGGTGTGTTCCTGTGCAACAAAAACACCATCTTTCTCAGCCGCAATAGTTTCCATGCCTTTCTGATTGCTTATTTGTAATTCGTTTGAGTCCATACGTAAAATACTTGCTCTGAAAACACAAAGCAAGCTATACTAGCACATAAACACATGCAATAGAGGTGGATTTCAGAGTCATATCTGTATTTATGTCTGGAATATTCACGCCTTGATCTAATCCTCCTCTTCTTAAAGGGGAATTTTTCAAAAGTTCTTAAGGACCCGTCATTGGAGCTACATCTTGAAAAGGGCACGTCTTTCTCTCACACACCTCAAACAAGGTGGCCTGATGTTTCAAAAGCTGCTCAGAATTCAAACGCTTTCTTCGGGTGCCTAAGTGGAAGAGCATCTCTTTTGAAACTTTGGCCACTTGTGGAGGTGTTTAAATGGGAAGATTTGGTGCTAAGTAGGGCATGTAAAAAGTTTTCCCTTGAAATATTTCCTTAGGGAAAATTGGGGTTTTGACTACTGAAATGTTATTTCACAAAGAGCATGCTTTCTGTGATAATAACGGGTTTTAATAAAAGAAAAATGACCACTTGAAGAACAAAGAAGATTCCTGTTATAAACTAAAATTTAAAGCATTTTAAATTTAAAAGTTAGCATTTGCCCTTTGGAAGCTTCGTTGAATTTTTGTTTTTTAACAGCATTTTCCTCAAAGAGGAGGCTGGGCAAGAAGAACAGTTCTTTCCAGCTCCAACGTAAAATTTTAAGGTGAAACAAGTGGCAAGATTCAAACAAACAGAAGAAAAATGAACCTGTCTTTAAAAACATCGCGGAAAACAGCTGAATATATTCATTCTTTTTTGTCACTAAAACCTGAAAAGTTTTCAGACAGCTGTCAGGAAGCAATGGGGTACATGTGCAGAAATCTGTAACTGAAAGTAGATTAAGAACTGGAGCATAAACTTCACTTACCTCTTGAGTAGGCGTTGAGCTCCAAGACCCTTAAAGGTTAACAATAAAATCTCAAATTGAATCCTCATTTTCAATATGAGACAATTTAAGTTATAAAACAATGAAGTGACATGAGCCTAGCGAGGCCAACGAGGACACTTAAACCAGGGTTGTCAGAATGCCCATGCTTTATCACCCATGAAAGGATGTAACTCTCCATGACATTAAGGATGCAGGGTTTGATGGAGTGTCACAGTTAGTTGACACCAGAATCATCCGAAATCGTAGACTCCCTGTCACATCCTGCCATTGCAGAATAGAAACTAATGATTGTGCCGCTACACCATCGCAGGCATGCTGGGGTGCTGGTAGCTAGTAAATTATTACATAGCTGTGAGAGTTGCCAACAGAAGTAGACTTCTAGAGCTAATAGCTAGGGGAAAAAAAGGGAAACTGTAAATGTGGGCTGTTTTACTTCAATAGAGTAGGTTGCTGTTCTGGGTGTCTGATGGCACCGGTGGTGTGGGGAAGATACAAGCTATGCTGGGCCACTGCATGAGTCAGAAATCTCTACTTTTTTTGTAGATTTGTGTGAAAGGGATAATTATGTAAGACAATATCAATATTCCCCTTTGGTCATGAAAAATGTTTTTCCAAAGACTGACAGATTCACAACACCAAGGTTTAGCTCTTTAAACAAATATATATGTGTAAAATAGAGGAACACTCTAAAAAGAAATTTGCAGGGAAAAAAAAAAAAAAAAGGAGGAAAATATTATTTACAAAATGTCACTCTGAATCTTTCATAGACTCCGGAAGCCTGTAAATTACAGAAATTTTAGACGTCTTTTGGGCCCAGATGCAATAGGCATTAAAGTCTATATCTATAAAATAATTTGATTTTAGATTGATAGCTTTTTATAATTTTCTCCAAAGGAGCAATATCAAAAATCCATGTGTAAGAAACACAGAAAACAGATGCACTGTATCCTCAACTAAATGATCTTTCTGAGCAGACTGCTGCCCAGGACACAGCTGAGCACAGAAATGAAAGTTTTATGGGTGCAAATTGACGGTATTTAAGCATAACAAGCTACCCAATTACACAGAGGAAAAAACTGACTGATTTGGGATCATCGCTGCACACAACCTGGCCGAGAGTCAGTGGTGGTGGCATCCTGCCGTGATAAAGGTAGTTGCTGAGTTGCAATGTTCAAACAGACCTATCACCCGTGAGACGTGGGAAGTAATCCTTCTCTCAACACTGCCGCACACCCCGGTTGGAGCATTTCTTTCTGGGTTAGGTTCCTTATGTCAAAAAAAAAAAAGACGCTGCTTGTTTGGAGTGAAGGCTGAATGCGAAGTCTAGAAACCCAGCCCTAGCAGGACAGATTGGATGAACGAGGTTGTTTAGCCTAAATAATAAGTGCTTGAGAGGGGACATGAAAGCAATTACAGAAGAAACAGCGGCAGGGAAGACAGAAACAATCTGTGCCTAATAGAAAGGACATGACATAATGGGCTTAAATTACAGCATACAATTCCGGTTAGACATCAGGAAACTTTCATAACAATCAGGATAATAAAGCACTAAGGTAGACTGCCTGCGGAGGTTGTGGGATCTCCACCGTTGGAGGCCTTCCAGAGCAGGGCAGACAGACTTCTGAAAGGAAAGACAGGAGGATAATTGATCCCATCTTAGGGCAGAGGGATGCACCATGTGACCTCCAGAGAACCCCGTGACTCTCTTGGTTTGAACTGTGAGTACCCTCCATCCCCATCCTTCTTAAAACTTGTTCCTTGGTCTTCCGTCTCTGTTTTCTGCTGGTTCATCTCTCAGATCTATTTCTGATTCTCGTTTAGAGGCTTGGCCTTATCCACTTTCATCTGAGAACACCAATTTAACTACTACCTCTATGCTGATGATTCACAGGTCTATCCATCTTTCTGCTTCGGGCCTAGCTCTTCAAAATAAAAGCTCAGCCTCTTTTCCTGCTGTATCATTGCAGATGTTTTGCTCTTCACCAAGTTCAGCACAGCTAAAAAAATCTCATTATAACCAATTCCTTCTGCTCCCTGCTTTTCCTTTGATCACATTGAATAACACTGGCAACCCACTGGTAACAGAGGTCTAGAAGCTGGAAGTCATTTGTACCTGGGACCTCACCTGGCTCCCTATTCCAGCCTATACTTGTATTTTATGGGGGAGAGGGAACATTGACCCCACAAAATGACTCAAAAACATGATGCCTCATCAGTGTCATCTTACTTTCTAGCCTTGACAAATGCAGGCTTTGCCATCTACCTCTTTTTTTCTGTCTTAGCTTCTGTCCCTGCCAGACTGGAGAGCTGCAGCTCGGCAGAGCAAGCGCCAGGCTTTGCAGATAGCGCACCGTACCCAAACACGTGTTCCTGTCTTGTTACACCACTAACAATTTGTTGTTCCGCGGTGAAAACATGCTGAATAATGAAAGATGCCTGGAGAAAGGAACACGGCGCGTACATGTACCTGCAGTGTGTTGTTGCTGTTTGTGTACACAACCCTGATTAGAGACAAGGGAGTGTCAGGCTTGCCTGGTGGATAAGCACCGGTTCCCCTGCCAAATGAAACTCTGTGGCCGCGGAAACACTGTCCGCATTTGCTTTCCAGAAGGTAAATACACCCACTGAATTCCCTCCGTGCGGTCCCGCAGCAGGGCAAACGCCTCTGGGAAGAGCCCGGCGCTGCAGCTGCGACAGAAAGGGAACATGCAGGACCTCAAGCCTCAGGACCCATCTCTGTACTAACTCAAACTCACCTTGATTTAAAATCCAAGGGATACTAAGAGTGTGTCCAGGTACACCCACGTACCTGATCAGAGATGTGCATGGACTATGAGCTTTTTAGGACTGGTTTTGCTGTTTGTGTTTGTGCAGGTGCCTGGTGCAGCTTCCTGACTAAGCTCCTTGGCAATCTCACAGTACACAAAAGTAAATTAAGTAAAAACTGGTTTTCAGTGGAAAATAAACCAACAAAACCTTCCTACCTTCCTCTTGAAAATGTGCTGTGGTGCAGTGTGGGGAGACATTGCTGTTTCTTTAGGCTTAGCTGTGATCATGAGCTTTGGTCACTCCCTGGGAAGAGCTAGTATTAGCCATGGATTAACAAGACGATTGTGTTTAGACTGTACATGGTTCTAACCAACTGCTTGTGGAGCAGCTGTGAACTAGAGTAGATGAAAACCACACGTGGTCAAATCAGGGGAGTAATGAGGTCTGAGACTGGGAAACCAAGGAGGGACAGCAGGCAAACAAAGTGGGGCTGTGCCACAAGCTTCTGAAGTCTTTAAGTAGCTTTGTTATGTCAGCAGCAAACAGGGGAATAGCTTTGCAAAAATTCAGATTCCAAATACCATTGTAATTAGCATTAGTTCAAGATTAAAGAAACCACCACTTCCGTGTAACAAATTATCTCCAATTTAAAAGCAAAAATAATGTATTTTTTCTTCATAAAAAATGCTCAAGCGGAAGCATTCTCACATTAATTATTTCAGTCTATTCGGAAAGCATATCCCTGCTTGCTTTTTATTATGCCTTCCAGCTCCTTCTTTGAAAAATATGTTAAGAAGCTGCAAGCTATTTTCCAAAAAAATGAAAAATAAATAATCTTTGAAGCAATTAGAGCTGAACGACAGAATGTATAAATATTTTTTTTACTTATTCTCCCCCTAGATTCAAATCCTCCATTTTCTGCCACCTCCTATCTTGGCAGCTGCAATTCAAGCATCTTTGCTTGAACTTTGGAGGCAGGCAAATGTTTCTCTTTCCTCCCCTAGAGTTGAATCAAATCGTATTCTGTAGATTTGACTGGCAAGAGCTTTTATAAGTGAGCTGAGGGTTACTCCTGGAGGCTAAATGCATTATTTCTATAATGCATTTGTCTTCACTCTCCTAGGAGTCTAAATACTTCTGAACCTTTCCTTACAAAAGTAATAATTAGTGGACATGTTACAAAAAAAAAAACTTTGCTTACATAAGAAAAATCGCAAAATTGAATAATAGGAACTATGGTTGGCAGTGTGGAATTATCTGGAATGTATTTTATTGTAAGAACAAAGAGCACTTTGAATGTCATGTAAATATCATTACAGAGCTGCTTTTTATTTTAATGAAGGCTTTGCACTGGTTCAGCATTGAGCATAACCACTCAACATTAGCGCAACTTTAAGGCAACCCGTGCTGCAGTGAGGCCGGCAGCTACGTGTGATTTTCAAAAGCACCTTCAGCCTCAGAAAGCTGAATTTAAAATGTAATTAAGGAACATTCGTCTATTTTCTTTGCCACAATCGAATCAATATGTAGCCCAATTAAACAAGAACAAGGAACTGTACAGCACTATCAGCTACAGTAATAAAAGGTACCTGTTTTCAATTCTCTGTAATATACTTTCTCCTTTTCGTTCTTTGCTTTTTGCCATAGGAACGGGAGGAAGCATCTAAACAGTTTCCCGTTTCTCTGGCACCAGCTGGAAGTAGTCACGAGTTGCAGGGAGATAATGTATTAATACAAAACTAACCAGGAGACCAAAAAAGCTTACATAGCAGTTTTCGTAGGTAAGATGATTAAAAGCGTTATGTATGACATTAGGGTGTAGGGCCACATCCTCATTTGTTTGCTTTCCCAAGAGGTGGATGAAAGGATGTGCAGGGATCCTTCCTGGAGGCAGTACAGAGGAATAGTCTCTGTGGGGCAGGAGAGTCTGGGATCAGTGGAAGGTTTTTCTTATCTAGGAAAAATTTGAGATCTTACTTAATGCAAAGATGTCTCAGACAATGAAAGTGGCACCTGTTTGGATGTCAGTGGGACCAAAATAAGGTGACTATGTGCAGAAGGGTAAGACTGACCCCAGAATCATGTCTACTGTTTGCTGATGCTGGAAGCAGTTACCCTGGGTGATGTGTGAGTTGCTGCTGTAGCCCTTTTAATGGGGTGTTTGCAAGTCAGAAATGCTAGTGGTCATCAGGGAGAGCTGGAGGCACTGGGCAGTAAATCACAGGTAAGGACAGAGAGGACCACCACGACCACCCACTTTGAACTCCTGTGCAACCTGAGCAAGAAAAAGGTCAGAAACAGGGAAAAAACTTCTAGGGAAGTTTCAGTTATGAAATCGCAGTCTAAAAACTTCTAACGACAGAGGATCCACTGCAGCCTGAGATGAGGCTGGCAAGCGGTCTGGCTGTCAGGGAACTTTCCAACTTCTTTCAGAGCATCTGTCTAATTCCTGCAGACTGTGATAAAGTTGCTCTGTGATCTCCTCAGAGTTAGGGTAAATGATCTTTTCCATGATACAGCATATTTTTCAATTTCTTTAATGTTTCCTATGACTTTCTATTATAATTGCCTAATTTTTCACTGTACATTTCAAAGTGTGGATCCAGAACTCAACACAGTACTCTCACAGAGGTAACAGCAGGCTGATACAAAGAAATGGGCCTGCTAAGTATACTCATAGTTAAGCATTTTAGGATGAGTTTGTTCTTTAGTTAATAGCTTAACATTTCAATACAATGTTGAATAGATCATAGAATTGTAGAATCACAGAATGCTTTGGGTTGAAAGGGATCTTTAATGGTCATCTAGTGCATGTTGTCTTCAGAACTAGAGAGTTCCACATTTAGAGATTGTGATCTTCATGTTTTAATTACTAGACATGTAACTGCATATACAGTCACATCTCTTAACTCAGATTTTTTTTACCTTCGGATAGTTCATGGTCAATCTTGTTCATTTTCAGTAACCCTTTCTCAAATTTATTTACCATTGTTCCAAATTTTGTTTCACATCTGAGCTTTGCAGCACTAATTGGTTTTCTCCCAATGTGTGCTAATGTTACATAGCGTATGCTCCCTACAAGACTGCACAAAATACTGCCTTGATTTTTTTTTCTGGTTTATTAATCAAAATGTCTTGAAGTTATAAAAGGAAAGCTGGTGATATTAAAAGTTTACTGACCAATGGCACATTTACACTGTGTATGAAGTGCAGTTGTCCCTGAGCTAGCTCCAAGCTACTAGATAAGGTGCCATCAGCAGCAGGATGGAGCTTAGAGACGCTCATTCAGTTTGTTTTCCTAAGTTTGTTTGCATCCTGTGATTCTGTAGCTATCACGAGGGTTTTCGTGCTGTACCTCTGACTAGTATTTACTTGACTGAGAACTGAATGTCCTCCCTTTCCTCTCTCGTGTCTGCATTCTTAATAATAAGTTAAGGTTTCTAAATTGTTTCTTGATCTTATCCAAAAACAAATGGCATTGTGTCTCCTTTCAGCCAATAGGACAACTTTTTTTTGTTTATTTTTCTAAACCTTTTATGCCTAAGAAATATCAGCTGTGTACTTTTCTTGTCGTTTTTTGGACAGATCTTTGGAGATCATAAATGCCAAAAGCATTTCTTACTTGACAGGGAGAGGTGGCATCAAGGTTTATACCTGCAAGCACTCTTGTTACTTGAAATGTAAAGAAACCTGCTCAAGCAGGAAGAGACAAGGTATCTTAAAATCATCTGCCAATGCCTTCACGTCATGGAAATTCCTGGGCAAAGAAATAGTTGCATTAGAGGTAAAGAAAGATGCATTTTCTTTGGGGATCAGTAGTGTAGGAGCAACACATATTCGCTCATCTGGCTGTTATAATCTAACTAGCTGTTTGTTATATTATTTACTAGGTTTCTGTAATCTAACCTTTTTATGTGCATGAGTTTTCTATAGAGTGCAGAGACAAATCTGCTCCCCAAAGACGCGTTAAAGAGCATGAGCTGAAATGTTGAGTAACGATAAATTCCTTTGAATTCCTTGTGTGCATTCTAATCCACCATGATGAAACTTTCATGTTTTGTCAGCTATTGTAATTTTGCTTTCAGAAACGCAATACAAATTCTTCCTGGGTAAGTGACTTGCCCATTTAGCAGTGTCTTTCAGAAGAGTATCGTTACTGTCGTGTTACAAATGGCATGTGTTTCAGTAGCACTCAAACATACAGGCTTCTTGCTGGTGTATATTTGAAACCCAATTGCTTTTACTCAGCTGAAGCCAAGTTAACTTTTTTATATTTCTTTCAGTAATTACCTTATGTTTTATTGCCTGCAGGGAGAGACCCGAAATTGAAGCACAGTTAAGGATGCATAGTTGAAAACAAAGATCATGAAAAGATAAAGGTCCTGGTTCTATGATCTTGGATTATAACAAGTCATAAAAAAAAAAAAAAAAAAAAA
>VWZK01015657.1:339397-364131 GCA_013396935.1 Baryphthengus martii | reverse complement strand
AAAAAAAAAAAAAAAAAAAGTGATTTGACTTCTCTTGTCTGTAAGAATCTGTCCATATCATGTTTCAGGTTTGTTTGTTTTGGAGCTGTAGAATTTTTATAAAAAACCCTCATCGGTATGACACATCTTGGAGAGAAAAAGGAAAACTACAAGAGGAAACAACCTGAGAGAGCATACAAAATTTTCTTTTCTGTCTGCCTTTCTCTTCCCAAACCATATTTTAGTAGGATACCAAAGATGGAAAATTTCCAGCAAGGGTTCAAATGGTTTCACAATAACAGAAAAAGAGTCTCTATCTCAACTACAGGAGTCGCTCTGCTATAACAAAATCCAATAGGCTGTATAAATGCAATATATTGCATATCATATATTCAATAACCACAGAAAAGCCAGCCCGGCTAAAAATAATTATGAAGCTCAGCAGCTGTAATTAAAATAATTTGATGGGAGATAGGAAACGTTTATGCATCTTGGCAGAAAAAGACATTTTGAGGATTTTGATTGATGTCTTTTATGTTTGTTCTATGTATTGTACAATAGTAGATATGGGCACCGCACCAGTCTGTTAACTAGACGTAATGCTTCATGGCTTACTAGGGCAGATGAAAGGTCAGACTGAGAAAAACTGAATTTCTTGGTGACTTCCCTTTTCCACCAAAAGCATCAAGCTACGTAAATGGCCAAGTCTTTCATGGGTGAGCCCTTATAGACTCAAAAATTGCAGCTGAGTTCGTTTGTTTGAGGGTCTACTTACACGAATCGGTATTCACCACAGCGACTAAATGTGGGCCAGTGTAGTTCAGTGAGAAAAACAAAAACTAGTATCAGGAGTCATTTTCTCAAGAAATATTAACCCCTGCATTGGGCTTTCTAACACTTCACCTGGTGCGTGGAAACCGTTGCAGCAAACAACTGATCTTACAAAGCCGATCTGCTCCCAACAGCTTCCTGTTGATAGTATAATTTTTTTTCTTCTGTTAAGATAAAGAATGGGCCAGGTTTTTATCAGGGAGCTGACTTCAGTGTTTCCAGCGAAGCTGAGTGGATGTTGTCTGCACTAGTGTAATCATACCTTACAAAAACAAGGAGCTATCTTCACATCTCAATTTACATTATTGATGCAGTATGAAATAAGTCCCGTAGTAGATGAGCACTCTGGGGATTCTCTTGTTTGTCTCAGCATGTTAAATGACTGCAAGGCATTACACATCAGAGATAGAACTGCTTAAGTGCATAATTCTTCCTCGTGGCTTTGCTGGGAGCTAAACGAACCTTCTTAAACTAATAATAAAATAATCTAAGATATAAAAATATGTTTCTTTTGGACAAATCTGACATGTTACAATGACAGAGTGTTTATGACTCACAGTCACCACCTCCGCCACCAGCACTGCTGTATTTAGAAGCAGCAGGCAGCAAAGCGAAATAGGCAGCCCTGAAGTTTCACATCAGGATAAAAGTAGCTAAATTCTTACTAAATGGGGATTAGATATTAATGAAGAAAAAAAATGGTGGTTTTCCAGGACTATGGCTCAAGGGAACACTCTCCTATTTCACTGAGCCTTGTAGTTGCGTCTGAGTTCAGATTGCAGTTTAGATATAAACAGATGAAAACTTCAGGGATGAAATATAAACATTCCCAAGTTCTTACAGTTCTAAATTAGGTGCAGTTCCAAGAACATGGGTTTTGGTCCTAGTGCTGTTTATATTTGATTTTTATGTGTCAAGGAGTACTTATTCAAAGGTGGAAAAAAACTAAACCAGGAAGGCTCGTCTCGTTAAGTCTGTACATTAGAGGTGCCTCACAGCATGCAATGATTAATTGGTTCTTAGAGGAGAAATTTCTACTCCCCCAAATGGAAAACTTTTCAAAGTTCAAGAATGTACTTTTCTGCATGCAGAAAGGATGAATAGGATATAGTCAGCTTTCACTGTCCTGCAAGATTTCTAGAAAAATATAGCATAACAAATCTGCCTTATTATGGCAGTAGGGTAAAGCAAAGGAAATGTCATTTATAAACCTCAGAAAAGACTCTCAAACTCACTATTTACAAGTTCCTTTTTAGTCATAGTCATGTAAAACCTTTAGCGTCACTTTAAATTAGCCCTTGTAACCTTTTTCCTATACTCTCTGTTACATTAACTCCTAATTCTCTTGCCAAAATTCCTGCAGTCACATGTTACCTATTGAGCTAAGTTAATAAGGAGGAAATCTGCAGTCACAGGAACTTATAGTAGCAGGAGCTGCTCAGCATCCCAGGCAAGTCAGGAACCAGGGAGCTGTCAACGGGACCAGAGCCCTTCCCAGGGCAGGGGCTGAAGGTGGGTTTTGAGCACACTGACAGGTAGATATGGATCTGCAAAGTGTTTTCCTTGAAGGTGAAGCACAAGGGTTTACAGGGGCCTGTCACACACACAGCCTCGTCGCAATCTCACCAACCTTCAGGAGAGGCAGGGAGGGCGAATTGATCCCTGTGGGATGCGCAGGCTCTGGCTCCACCTGAGAGCAACAAATAGTTTTGCGGTTTGATTGACGCAATCAAAGTAAGAGACCTACGGGAGCGGTGGAAGGAGCGGTTGCGTTGCCTGCGTCCAGTGGCCTTGATTAAAAATCAGAAGTGATGAGATGAACCAGCGTACAAAATTAAGTATGTCTGTCCAATTAATGTGGAAGCCTTTGTAAAAGAAGAAGTCTTAATGTGGGGGGATACGGGCTCAGAATTTAACCAGCCTGATGACCCAGTTTGACCTAAATGACTTACTCAGTTTACCTGTAGCTTTGCTGATTTTCTCTAGCAAATCCTAAATACGAGCTTTCCTCCCTTTACCTTTTGTATATATTAAGCTTCTGTTTGTGTAAATAACCATCTTACATATAAAACAGACCATGAAATGTTGTAGTATAAAGACGCATTTGATACTTTTCCTGTGATTTTGTTCCTCACCCAAAATATAACCACTCAGACATGTTTTTGGAATGATGCACATTTTAGCAGAAAAAAATATTTTAGAAATATGCTTAGAGTGTTGGCATTATTTCTCTCTGGATCCCTCTGGCTGTAAGCAAACTAACATTGTGAGCTTCATTGGGCAAAAGAAATATTACTGCCACTGTATAAAATATGTCTATTTGAGCTCTTAGTTAAACATTTCAATATTAGCTTAGGCTTTCCAGTTGCCATAATTTTAGACAAAGAAATTTGTGAAACACAGGGACTAACGGTAAGAGTCAAAATGTTTTCTTCCTATTTGTCATCTATGCACATTCTTACTACAGTTACTCAATTTTTAAATCTTTCATAGCTATTGGTAATATTCCTGGAGGTTTGATAGCCTTAAAATGGAGAAAAATTCTGCAGTGCCAAGAAAATATAGCCAAATCTGCATTTAAAACTACCATAATTAAATATTTAAAGGCTTCTCTGTCCCACTTCAAAGGATTTTGCAGCTCACCCTTAAATTTGGAAGTCTTAGATTGCCTTGCCTGGACGATTTCCTCTCTGATATCTTATATTTCGGTCACCTTACCAGTGGATCGAAAGTATCTCTGTTTTATACCACACTGCCTTTTTCAGTCTACATTGTTGTAATTGGTAAATCAGCCAATTTCTATTTCAACACCGATTTCCAGTGATTTCGGAAGAGGAGTGGGAAATTTTTACCTCAGCTAACCCTGTTACAAACCATGCCCCAGTTGTAGTCTGTAAGTCAACCAAGTGCATCTTGAAGGTGCTATTAGTTCTTTATCCATAAACCTTTCTTCGAATTGAGATGCAAAATTCCTAACAGAGAACATGGATTTTGAAAACACATCTTCCATTTAAATCTTAACCAAGTATCTTTAAATGTACCAAGTACCTTTATATCTTAACTGAGTACCTTCTAATAATTTCTCAGGGCGAAGATTTGGCTCACCTTATTCAGGAGGTACTCAGTTCATTTGCTCGGTAGCATAACAAAGAAAGCATTGATTCAGTCGGTCCCAAAGAGCTCCTGGATATTTCCCCTTCTCTCGTGCAGAAGGCAGTGCTGGATAGCCACGGGAAACAATGCCTATTTTGGTGCTGATTGCATTCTATGGAAGGTTGTAAATCAGTTCGCTATTGACTGTTTCTTGCTAGCAATGCACACCCACTTTTCTCTTACGAAGGCTGTGAACAGCTCCAGGTGAAGATGTCAGTAAGGATTTTCAGGTTAGAAGACGCTGCGCCCAGCTGGATCAGGCTCAGCTCTCCGCTCACGCACCAGCACATCCAACAAAAGCTCGTTGGAGATGGGTTTGCTCCAAGGGGTGCTAATCTAGAGCTCGTTGTTCCTCTAATCTAACTCAACCATTGTTGCTGGTGCAAATTTTTCTGTGGTGTATTTGTTTTTCTGATCATCACACCCAATGCTGTACTGCTGTTCCATGGTGTTTGGGTTGTCTTCACAGTGAGGTGTAGTGAACCTTATGCCAGGACAGGATGAATGGGCAAATCCACTGTGTTAGCCCCTTGCCAGTGTGGTAATCTGGTAGGGCTGAGCCTCTTCTCTATCCCTACTCCGAGCTCATCTGCTTTTCCGCATGTCATGATACTTGGCACCTGGTACACGCTCACAGTTCTGATTGAAAGGAAACAGCCTACAACTTTAATTAGCTAATCAGCCAGTGGGGGAAAAAAAAAAAAATCTGTAAAAGAGGAATATTAACAAAGCCTCAATGGTTGGTAAATTATACACTTTCAGTGGATCTAATGCTCTTCTTAGCTGCTCTGTAACTAAACTCAGGTCTACACGGAGCATATATCCTCCATTCATTGAAATGCATGGTTCTTTTCATCTCGTTGTAGGTGTGGGGTTTTTTTGTTTTAGTTTAGCTTTTTAGTCTCCTGATGTTTAAACAAACCAGATATCCTTTCAGAGCTATAACATTAAAATCTTTGAAGAAAGTACGCATGCAGAAGTAACAAGATAACAGCACTATCAGCAACAGGGCAGGTAACGACAGGTTTAGAGATTGAAATTATTGAGCTCATTTAGTGTTCCCACATCTTGCAGCAGGAACAAGCTGTCCTGTTCTAAAACCCTCCTCCTGAGTGTTAGTGATGCTTTTTTTTTTTTCCTCCCTGACAGTCTGTAGTTCTGCTGACTGCAGAGTTTAGCACATAAGGAATTTGACTGCCATGTTCGAAGTCTGTGCATCCTCAAAACCGACCCATTTCATCTGCCTAGGATTTTATCCTTTCTGACCTAGCACTGGCCTTTGTTTCGAAGCATTACTCACTATATTGTCCATTACAGACATCCTTCTTCTCTTTGATGGCTACACAAGCCATCTCCTGCAGTCTGATCTGGTGGCCAGAGGGTAAGTAAACTTTCACCAGCCCTCTTCCTTATCAACCAGATTTAAATGCACAGCGTGACAGAGGGAACTAGATGAGACTTTCATCAGAAGGTTTCAAAGCTCTGGTGTTCAGGTACCACAGTATCTTTTCCATAACACATCCTTGCTCTCCCTAATATCCACCTGTGGGTTTCAGTGGATAAGGCGTCTCTACCTGTTTCCGTCATCAGTGTTATTCAGAATTTGGCATTTTTCTTCATCTTTGCTGCCGTTGTTTTTAAGTGGAGACTAGCTGTGCCGATCTGCATACGTAGCTGCTAATTCCATACAGCCTGAGTATTTTTTGACATGAGCAGCATAACTTTTCTGCAAGGGTACTTGTAGGAAGTTTGTAGCCTTGGAGGTTGGGATTACTTTCAAACTCTGATGCCACAACACAGTTGCAGCCCAACCATACTGGGAGAAAAGTTAAATATTTCAGCAAAATGTCCATCCTCCCAATACCATTGAAAGATTATTCCTCTCCCCTCAAGACAGTGTGTGCCTCTATCATGATTTTCTTCTTCTTTCTTTGTTGTGTTTTTTTTTCTTCTTGGAAGAACAAGAAAAGACTTGGGAAATCCAGCCAAAACAGGCATGTTTGCCCCAGTGTATAATGGATCTGTGAGCATGTACCAGTAGAAAACCCCCAACATAAATGAGTCGCTCCAGAACAAGGCGGGTGCTTATTAAGCTAAAGACAGGAAGGAATGTGTATATACAGTAAATGCATATACCGTATATCCGGAATATTCACCTTCAGCAGTAATTTAGTACATTTTGGAAGATGTGCTGAGTCCACCACTACCGTCTGAGATCGGGTAACATATTTTGAATGTGATTTTCCTTTGTATGCATCTGTGTTACATGAAAGAAGTTGCAAAGTCTTGTTATACCAGACCCCCTTTCTGCAAGGCATTAAAGAAGGAACCTTGGGAGTGAATGAGTTCTAGAAACTCTTCCCTGTGATAGTGGAGGTATTTGACCTGATCTTACTTCCTTTTCTGTCTTCTGATGAAGTGACAGAGGGTAAAGGACTGGCTGTTCGTGAAAGATGTAAGACAGAAAAATATAGTTTAATTGAATATTTTTCTCTAGGTGATTATTTCAGCATGTACACACCTTGAGCCTCTGCAGGGACAAAATATTTTATCTTTTTAATGACCTTTAACTTTGTGCTTGGAATCACTTGCAGACACAGCTCACTGAAGCTGCAAAAGATAGATCTTGAGCATCAAGCTCTAGCTGTGAACGAGCGTCATTCCTGGAGTGGAGAAAAAGCACATAAATTTCATCCCACAACCATTTTTTTATATCCAAAGGATTTTTTGGGGGCAGTTACATTCTTTTTACTAGATAGACCTATTGAACTAAATTAAAAGAAACACAGATAGGTTGATCAGTAGACAAAAGTATAGATACAGGTATTTATGTAATGCATGCTCAATTGTCTCTGAGTTCCCGAGGCAGTTTTGAGGAGTTAATGATAGACATTTAAGAAAAACTGAATCCAATCAATCAGAAGACCAATTTCATTTTAAACTTAGCTTTGATAAGAGGAATATTTAGTTAGCTTGATAAGAAGAGTGTTTATTTCCTCTGCCACATTTGGATGGTGAAATAGCTGTGCTTGAATCCTGTCAACTGTCCTCTACTGGACACCAAAGCAGCTGTAATACAGCCCTGAAATCAGGACACTTTTCATCACATGTGTTATGGAAGGGTTGTTTCTATCTTGACCGTGCTGTCTATCTCTCTGGTGATAGAAAATCCCTCACACTCACCTCCTTGCTAGTGGTGGTGTGTCCTCAGATTCTGCTGCTCATTTTCTGGCAGGAGCTTGTGTGGATCTGAAGACCCTTTATCTCAGTTGTGTTCAGTAGGAGCTGGGAGGAGAGAGGGAAGGAGCAACACTCAGAAGCTTTCTGTGAAACCTCCTTTAAGTGCCTGTTATCTTTACTTCATGGATGAACAGTTATAGGGCTGCCCTTAACAAAGAGATGACAGAGTTTAATTTCACACCTCTCGCAAGCAGCTGTATGATTTCCCAAAGGAGCACGGGGACTGCAGAAACCTGCAGCCCTTGGTGGAGATGCTCTGCTACCATGGTGATGATGATGGGCATGGTGTAAGATCTCACTGGAGCCTCACCAGTCACTTAAGAACTTTAGCCTTGTCTTGCCCTAAAGCTTTTGTGTAAGTTGTCACTGATAAAAAGAAAAAAAAAAAAAAAAAAGAAAAAAAAGGAATAGACACCCTACTGCAAGGTTGGGAATAGGGAAGTTGATGTTCAGCTGCCAGACTTCCAGCATGGATAACTGCATGCTTTCAAAGCTCTCTCCAATAGAGACAAGAACACGACTCTGGAAGAAGAGGGTAGCCACAGCCGTGATGCAAGCAATCTCTATGATGCAGAGAGTAGTTTAAGATGCTAGCGGTAGCTATGATGCAAGCCATAGTTGCAGTTAGAGCCACAGAAGGGATCTGCTGGTTCAAGGGACCTTGCAGAGGCTGGTGTGCAGGGGACAGAGCCCATGGCATGGTTCCTGCCAGCTCCAGAAGACCAACTCTCCTCCTGCCTGCAGAGCTGAGCCTCAGGCCCCAGCGGTGAACTAGACAGACGATGTATGAAATCCCATGGAGATGGGGTCAAAAGTTTAACTTTCTACCCTCACTCCTTACCTAGTCACACAAAACTTCAGTTATTTCAGGAGTAAGAACTGAAGGTAGCTTTAAAGCTCTCTTCTGCCGATTTTGCTGCAGGGGTCCCCTTTGCTGTCAAGTTCAGTTAACATTTGTTTAAACAAGAGATGTAGATACCTGATAAGTGGCAGCACCTGGCTTAAAGATGCATTATGGACAGCAGAGAGTAAACAGAGCAGCTCTAAGATTCCAGTGTGCAGAGGTCAAGACAACATCTGTTTTGCCTCGTGTCTGTATTCATACTTAGTTTTCTGTTCTAGAAGTCACTCAAGCATCTAATAACTTCCTGCTCCAGGTGGTGTTTCAGCAAATTGTTTTCCCGCTCCAGTTCAGTCAGGATTTTTCTGGCTTCGGCAAAGTGGTTAAAATGCCTACGGACTCTGCATGCCACCCTGGCATAATTGCAGTGTCACACGTCTCGGGCTGGGAGCCAGCGACAAATGACTTCGACCAGGCAGGGAGGGGGATGGACATGGAACCAGCCATTCCAACAGGATATGCCAAACTGGTGCTGCTGTCAAACAGGTTAGAGCAGTGGGTCACCCAACCACCCTTTCCACAGCTGCATTAAATAATAGCTACCTAGCCTGGTAGCTTTTTTCTTAATGCATTGCCATCATCCGTGGTTGTGGATGAAGGCTGGGAAGCCCCCTTTTACTTCCAAGGCTACCAAACCAAATAGTATGTCAGACACGCAGCCTTGTCTCACATCTTGCCTTGCACCTGTCAGTTTTCCCCCATTTAAACTGGGAGTGTTGGGAAAGGCCATGGGTTAGTCCCTGGAGACCTTGGATTCAGCCTTCTCTCAGGGCCAAGGTGTAGATATTTTGTTCCAGTGAGCATCTCCTAAGTCGTTAGGTCCATTTAAGACAAAGCAGTTTCATATTCTGCAAATGACAACTTTGCATTCTGCTCCTAAAAATTAATAATTGAACATGTGTATCTGATACCGTATTTTAGTATTTGTGTTGCAAATACCCACCAAGATCAGGGCTTCCTTGCACTGAATAATGATACAGTGAAAAACAGATTGTAGATAAGAAACATATATTGTAAATAATTAACACCAAAGGAAAAAAAAAAAAGGAATAATATGATCTATCCTTCTGTCAAGTTTTTTTTCTTACTCATCTTCCATATCTTCTCATACTCATCTAGTTCATTTTTGCAACTGGGCTTTTTCATCTTAACCATTTTTAAAAAAAAAATAATTTTTTTTTTTTTTTGCCAGTGCTAAAGGGAAAGTTGGTTCAATAGCAAACACTATGAGCAATTCATGCTTTTTTTTATATATAGGCTTCTGTATACTGGTAAACAACGTCACAAACAAGACTCAGACAGATACCTGTGGCATAACTGTGTGTGTGTGCAGTGTTAGCCCCCTTTTTGCTTGCGGTATTTCCTTCAGCAGTACAGAAATACTTTAATCTTCCTCCAGTTTGGCAGTTGGTTTATTAAATGTTTATTCATTTTCTTTGCATTTGGGATGGAGCTGAAATTAGCACGTCCATTTTCTTGTTTAAACAAGAGAAACTTTAGTGTAAATAACATCTCGTCACACAAATGCGTTTTTGTCCTTCCACTGATGTCAGAACAAAATGAAGGATGATATTTGTGGGGAAAACAAAACCAAACCAAATGTCTTTCCAAAAACCAACAGAGGGGAGCACAAACCTCTGGGGTTTTGCGAGACTTAAAAAATAAGATGTTGTGTCTACTGCATCTTACCTTTCCAGTGAGAGCATGGCAGGTTTAAAAGCTGTAGAAATATTTTAATTCTTAGAAACGTCTTCCATGGACTCCAACAGCTTGCAAAGATTTGGGATTTAGCTAGTTGTGTTCAGTGTGTTCCTGCTGTTGCAAAAGATTGATTTGTGCTCTGGAATAAGGAGATGCCTTATTTATTCTTCCTCAACCTCTTGACTTTCCATAAAAAGTTTTTTTCAAATATAAACGTAAAATCTACCTCCTCCCTTTTCACTGCCCTTTGGTAATTTCCACCACTGCCACAGTGCTGCTCTGCAACTTGGCCATGGATGTGTTTAAAAGACATTTAGATGTGGTGCTTAATTATACGGCTTAATGGTGGACTTGGTAGAGTAGGGTTAATGGTTGGACTTGATAATCTTAAAGGTCTTTTCCAACCTAAATGATTCTGTGATTCCACAAGCTCCACTGTTCCTTCTGTTGAGTGACTCACACGACAGCTGAGTCTGCTTTTCCCACAACTTCTTAGAAACGGAAAGCTTGAGTACTCTGCAGGTAAAACATGAAGACGGTCTGTTTTCTCCTCTCTTTAGGCTTTATCATTTCACCCTGCTCTTATGAAGCACCATTTATGTTCTCAAAGTCATACCTAGGCTGGTTTTGGGTGGTTTCTTAGAGTTGCTGTGAAGGACAATGGGCCAGGTTCTCCAGTGGTCTAAGTTAGCATAACTCCATTTAAATCAGTGGAGCTACAGAATTGAGATGGTGAAATTGTTGTCAATTATAGTTGTGCTTGGAGGTCCTTCTAGAAGGCGTGCTCCAGTTCTAGCACAGCTTGTTCAGAAAGCCGTAGGTGCGTGGCTGTCTGTGATAGGCTGAAGGCAGGACAAACATGTAGTCAGGCAGCGCTGCCCAGCATCACGGGAGACCTCCTCCCCCTTCTCACCTGGTGTTTGAAGTCGGGCAGCTCTCCATCTGCGCTGGGGCATTGTGCAATGTGTAGCTGTGTGGTTTACCATGAAACATTGCCTCTTTTTTCCGCAGTTGTGCAAAGTTCAGGCCTCTATCTATTCAGACATTTAAAACAAGTGACCAGATGCTGAAGGCTTACAAAAGCACTACACATAGCCAGCTGTGCCATATAAATCTTGGACTTCTTTTTTTTTATCATCAAGCTGTGGTTTGTTTGTGGTGTCTCATTTTTCCATCAGCTAGACATTCCTGTCCGTGCTTCCCATTTATTTGTTGGGATCACATAAAAACGTAGCTTTATTTATGTGTATGCTCTAATCCAGAACATAAACTGCTGCAGCCGACTCATCATGTATTGTCTGAGGGAATGCACATCGTAAAGCGCGTACGTCACAGCAAGAGGTTTCTTATAACTCTGTGCAGTCCTTTTAACTGGATCTCTGCTTTGGCCATCTGTTCTTTAATATTATAATGAATATTTCACACTTATTGCTGCTTTTGTTTGAGAATCTCGCATTTCTTTTCAAAGGTGATTAAGTATTATTATTATCTCAGTGTTTCAGACAGTGTCACTGAGGCACAGACAAGTTGGGTGACATGCCAAGATGATGTGTTCAGCAAGTGTTAGAATTAGACTTGCACCTTCAACTTTCTGTTTCCTATTCCTTGTTGCTTCATACAGTTACAAGTACGCTTTCAGCCTGCAGTAACACATCATATCATTCAGCCTGTTCTTTGACCCAAATGGTATCATTTGGGTCGAAAAAATATTCTCTGGTTTGGCTACCAGCGTATGGGAGTGCCTGATACACTACCAAAACCTTGGCAGATTTCAGCATCTGCAAATGCTCTCTAAAAAAATCTTTCTATTAAAATTCTCCAAGTAGTACAAGTCCAGTGCTGACATTTCCAAGGGCTTAAGTTTAGCACTGAAGTGCAAGTAGGCGATGTCTGGGGCTATGTTTCAGTAATTAGTTGCCTACATGCTTTGACTGAAGTACCTGTAGAATCGGGCTATCGGTGAAAGGAAAGCTTTGTGATTTGTAAATTGCATTCTCAAATCAAATGCCTTAATTCAACCCTTCTGATGTTTTTGTTGGTGTTTCCAGAGTCACCAGTGTGGCAACTTAGCTGCATGGTGTTTGGATGCTCACAATGTGGTGTGCAGGTAAAGATGCCTGTACAAAAGCAACTATGTGCATTACAATTGTGAGCACTGAACTGGAAGAAAATGGAATTCAATCAATGAACATATAGATTAGGCAAACAGCGAAACATTCCTGTATGATGTTAGGAATGGAGTTTCAGCACAGCAGCTCAGACTTCGAAGGCTTGCTCCTGAGATATCTGATAAAAGCAGAAAAGCTTCGGTGATCATTCCCTCTACAGATACAATAACTAAAAATGGAGAATAACCCCAGTGCCACCAGGACTGGCCTTTTTGCCCTGTAGCTTCGAAGGTAGAGGGCTTTAAAATCAAGACCAGCTATATTGCACATGTTTCTCAAGGAAACAAAAGGCTTAAATTGTGTTTCCATTTCAAGAGCACTAATTACCAGAGTGCTTAGTGTGCTTCCAAGCATCATTAGCTCTCGTGGACCCATGTGAGTCACCTGCTCTTCTCCCACTTTGGGTTGCACGTGACTTTGTGTGACCCTTGAGTACGTTTGTCTAAGTCCTGTCAGCTTTAGATGAGAGACTAACCTCCAGGTACCTTCCACTCTATGGGGGATGGGTGAGAAAGCGGGTCTTGGAAAGGGGAAGTCATGACCCAGATACCCGATGATGTGGCTGGGAAGGTGAACATGGGGTTTAGAGTACAGCCAGTGACCCACTGATAAAACTGAAGTGATTCAGAGATTGGGATCAATAGCCCGAGGCTGCTGCTCAGCTTGTGAATTAAGAGTACGAGGTGTTGGAAGTGAATATATCATCAACAGTCATAGCTGAAATTTGTCCACATATATAGGAGCATTTGCCAGGCAATTTTGTAGATTAAATAAGTAAATAGCAGCATGGAGTGCTCTTTCTAGAGAATTTACCAATTGGAGAAGGACCAAAAACTGCTGAGAAGTTTGTTTGTGAGAAGATAACCACCTCAATGCTGCCAGTCAGCACCACCCTGCCATTGTGCCACCGTTCAATTAACGAAGGCCCGGTACTGGAGATTAACTGTTCCAAGTTGTGCATCCACCCAGCAAAGAGATAGTCTTGGTAGCATTCACCTGATGGGTGGCCCAAGATAAATGGACTCTCTGCATTTCTTTAGCAGTCCCTCTTCATGAATCAGTGCCCTGGCATCTGCTTCCAAACTGTTCCCATCCTGTTCAGAAAACTGACCTGCATATAGATTGGTCTTAATGATCAAATGTTTAAAAATTCATTGCACAAGAACAGCTGAAAGCAGTTGATTGGTTTGAACTTTATTGTATGCACCTTGATTCCCAGATCTGCAGTAAAGGGGAAGGTCAGCTGGTAAACATTTGAGCATTTAAAAATAAAAAGGGATGGATTTCCCGCTACCCGGCCCTTTTATGTTCAACCTCGGTACAAACCTGGATGTGCTGAGGTATTTCTCATGTGTATGATTTAAATCCACCTGGACACTGTGGGCCACATCTTCCCTCAGCTGGTGTAAATCAGCATAGTGCCTTTGAAGTTAATGAAGAAAAGCTAACTTTGCATCAGCTGAGGATCTGGCCCGGTGTTACTGTAACTTATTATTTCAAAAATCCACAGATATTCCTGAGAAACAGCAGAGCATTTAGAAAGACAAAGTTCCTGACCTGATTATTCAAAAAGCACAGTCTTTCAAGATATTAATTGCCCCGTATTCCCTGTGACAAGCTGCACTAGAAATCTCAGTATGAGGTCAGACTTAAAGTTATACGTAAGGGCTCAGAGGGAATAACATAACAAGAGAAACCAAAACGAGTTGCTAATATTCTCCCCTCTTCTTGGTGGTGGTCCTTTATTTTATTTTAAATATAAACTTCAAGTATATTTTTTTTTATTCTAATATTGAAAAATCAAGAGGTTTTTTATTGAGTACAAAAATGATGGCAGAGTGCGAGAGCAGCAAACGGTATCTTCATTTTATCAAAGTACTCACCACATCTGAGAACCTGATTAGAAGCAAACCTGTCGTAAGTCAGAATTTTAGGCAGATTGTCTGTGAAAAAGTTGCATGGATATATGGTCAGAGAGCTGATCCCAGGCACCAGAAACAGGAGGGCAGGAGAGAGGATTTGCATTTTGGGAACCTGATTGCTTTGTCTTGATTGGCCTTCATTGTAGGTGGGGGATACCCAGTTTTTACCTAACTAGAGGATGTGGCCAAGCAATAGCAAGTTGCTCAGTGCTGCCATGAATCAGTAAATAAACACAACACGTTCAGCGGAGACATCTGTAGATTGTCAGGCTAAATGGTCCGGGAGCAATAAGTGATGCACATTACTCTGTCTTTGATCCCGCTGCCCTCACAAGCATTTTTCTGTTAAATCAGGGGGACAAGCCTTAATCACACACACCTCTGAGGACACTGCAGCCATGGTACCCAACTGAGAAGGAGCAATTCCCCTTAGTGCTCTTCTGCTTTGGTTGTGCTACCGTGAGGCAAACGTCCCATACACCAGATGCAACAGCATCTCCCTGGCACTTTTCAGGCTCAAAAGCATGTGTTGGGGAATGTCAGGTGTTGGTGCTTAGGAGCTCCTGAGCACAAGACCACCTCAGTCCCATCTCAGCTTTTTCAGGCAGAATTTCAGTGGTGACAGGCGAAGGGCTGAGTTTCACCGTCCCCGCTCCCAGTGATGCTGGGTGAAAACAACTTTTTGTCTTCAAAGTCCAGGTCGGTTGTCACCAGCTTGAGCTCTAGGATTTATTATTGCTGTCTTGCAACAAATATACGGAATCCACTTTAGTTTAAATCATTCAAGCATGGCAAGTCTAATAATGATGTTTTAATAGCGTCTACAGTGTTAAAGTTTGTTGAAATCTGGTATCTGACACTAGCTAATATAAGCAGTATCATCCCCTTTTTAATAAAACTGTTACTTTAATGAGGAACTCAGTTGTACTTTACTGATAAAGACTAATGATTTTAAACATGACTTTCTCCTCCTGTATTTGTGATTTTCATTTTAACCAAGATTACTCTGTTATTTCAGCATACGAGCAGTAACGTTCTCCCATCTAAGTGCATTTTGTTCACCTCAGAGAATTTAGGTAACTAATTATCCCAAACTACTGAGGCGGTTACAGTTTGGTTCTTGTTCTATTGCATAGTAATATAAGTTTTCTGTAATGGAACAAAAATAATCCAAATTCTTCGCTCTGTATTCCAGTGGCTCCCTTTTAAAATGCTTGGTTATGTTGCCTGCGAATTTTTTTGTAATGAGGACTCTGGATCAGCTTAACAAGGTTAACATTGTTTTGGGGGTTGCAGATGTGAACTTTACATCGTTTTTAATGAAATCAAGCCCAAAAGAGGCTCAATAAACAAATGACAATGTTTGGAAAAGAGAGGAACTCATTTCCTTTGATAGGTTGCAGGGAATTTAACCGATCTGTGTTTATAATTACTGTCTGGTTTAGTTAGTGCGAAAGAATCTACTTGTTACCAATTTATAAATAAACAAACCAGACCTGCTTTTTCCCGTTCTGCAGCAGTCTTCATAGAGTTTATTTTCTTTTTATTTGACTACAGAGCACTTACTGTATGCCTAATGTTTAAATTGTTTTTTGTTTGGGTTTTTTTTTCTCCTTTGAACATATACTACTACTTTTGAAATTCTGGACCGTTTTGCAAAATTTGCACCTTGTCATTATATTTTCTATTAAATACTTTTACTCTATCAAAACGATCATTGTTAGTTAAAAATAGCTGAGGGGCGGAGGGTTGGGAGGGGAGAAATCTGTTGTCCACATTTTGATCCTTGGTAATTTACCAAAGATATCATTTTTCTTGGCAGTCATCTATATAGGCTAAGTTGCTACTGCTCAGTTAATTGTAAACCAAAATCAAATTAACAGGCGTTGCAGGTTTTGGCTGCTACAAATGTGGAATTTTAAGCAAATTAAAAATCCAACATTTGGACCCCCTAAAATGATGCAATTTACTATCGTGGAAATTAAAAACTAAATTTTCAGTTACTTAGCGCTGCAGGCACCTTTAATACATCTAATTTTTGCATAGTTCTTCGAATTTGTAGTCGTGATTTATGATTCCTTTTTCTTCTTAATTCTCTCCATGAAATATGCAGATTTCATTTTAAAATCTCTTTCTATTTATTTGGAAATGAAGGTTCATTTCAACTTTGCACCAGCCGTGGTTGTTTTTTTTTTTTTTTATGTACAAGGAAGTAATTTAAATTGCAATTTCTTGCTATCTCACAGTAGTCATGGAGGAACAGCATTATTTAGCAAGTAACCGGTCTTGTCCTTTGCATAACTTTGTGTTTTTAAGATTTTGAGAATTCTTTGTAGTTACCACCAGGTTTTTTTAAGTGACATCTGAGTTTACCTTTGTTTTGGAAATTGCGTAAATCTATCAGGAAATTCTGAAAAATCAATAAACTAATTTTATCGTTAGAGATGTGTAAAGCAGTAAGCACTTTCCAGATGTGGCTGAGGATAGAAGCAAAGAAAACTGCTCTGTTCTAGGAGAGGAAAAACTGTTGACATTTCTTTGAAGTATAATCTCTTTTGTTTATTTGGGTTTTAATAGCTTCCAGCAGTTAGCTGCATATTTTTAAACTGATGTTGCTTGCATACTTATTTTCTAAGGTTTGTGAGTGGCATTCATTGACTGCCATATGTTTAAAGGCTAACCTGTATGTTGATAAATGAATGAGATTGATGAAGAGAAGAGAGTTTTAACTAGAGATGGGCTCAAACTAAAATGCTCGATCTGCACATTACCCGAACTCTTGAAGGTATTTGAAATTCAAACAACCGAAGTTGGGTTTCACAAAGGTTTATTTCATTTCTGACTTTACTGCTGCTTGCTCAAGACTGTAGGTGCATAGCGAGAATTAAAATATCTAGCTAAGAAGTCTAACACTTTCAGTTCTATGTTATAAATTCCTTTTTTTCTCCAAATAGAAATTCTCCCCATCAAAAAATTACTTAGAAATTACCTAATTGTACAGTGCCACGAGGCCCAGCTTAAGCCATTGTACTTTCCTGGAAGGCCTCTTGTCAAACAAATGCCCCTGTACTTCCCTCAATCCCAGAGCAGGGAGCATTTTTGACTGGGATCTGAATGCTGCTCATTGATTCATGCTTGACATTAACTAGGATCTTAAAACACTGTTCTCACTTCCCTGTGCCAGAACTGCCAGAATATTACAGAATTACTTTGTTGATAGATCACTGGAGAGTAGGATTTGTGAATAAAACCTTTCTCTGACTTCTTGCATTTTGATGGAGTATGAGATTTTTTGGTAAATACGGAAAAGATGTTAGATCCTTAATTCCATAGGTTTTGGTGTCAAATAGGTGCCTTACAGTCCAACATCCACCCAAGTCAATGTGAATCTTCCCACACTGGATGAGGCCCATTGTCTCTCTCCACCTCCTTTAGCCCATCTGTAAAATGGGAGTAGAAATACTTACCTAAATTCACAATGACAATTTCAGACTATTGGACTGGAAAGTGCTACGCAAGTGTGAAACCCTAATGAAGAGGAGAGCAATTATCCCAAATACGTGAATTTGCAGTGTAAGAGTTTTTTTTAAAAAAGTCATTATGATTTCATGGTATAAACGTACCTATTCAAAAGAATGACTTTACAAATCATTTATTACTGCAATAACAGCTATTTTGAGCTGAGATATCAGGGCACAATCCAAAGCCCATTAAAGTCAGTGGAAAGATTCCTACAGATGCTAGTGCATTTTATGTCTGTCTTTAAGCACATGCTTAATATTAAACTCAAAGAGACTTAAGTGTCTATCAGAAGTTAAGTATTGAAACAGGCTCCAGTCCTTTGTCTCATCCTAGGCAAAAATGCTTCCTGTGTGAGGCAGCATGAGGCAACATAAATCAGCCACCCTGCAAACTCTTCTGTCTTCTTCACTTCGCTTTCTGAGTGTGATTTTTCTGGTGCACGAGGTAAATACTTGCACTGCTCAGAGTATTAACGTGGAGTTGGCATTGTACCTTGTAACTTACTGGCCCAGCAATTGCGTGCAACGTATTAAATATTAAATGAGTTATTAAAAATATTCATGTGACGAGCAAATTTAACACACAAATCATTATAGCTGGTCTAAGTGGCTGAAAAAGGAGTTGACATTGAAAAATGAAAACTATTTCGGAAAGTAAGTGGAAACTTAAAAAAAAACCAACCCAAAACACAACTATATACGAGCTCTTGACATTTCCTAATGATTTATGTAACATACTGCATGAGAATACAATTTAATTTGATTTCAGATGCAATGCTGGCTGTTGCCAAACGCCAGCAAGCAGTAAGCATTTCAGACTGAGAGTGGCTTAAATTTTTTTCTGCTGCAAAAATAAATAAGATCGACAACCAACTTCTCGCTCAGTCCAATCAATAATTTTTATTACTTAGAAGGATGCGATTGGCTATGAAGAGTTTTGTGGGGGAAAACCTCTTTCTGTAAATCCAGAGCAGCATTTCCGTTTCGAGAAAGTATCTCATTGTCCTAAGTGCTTCAAAAGTACGAACACTAATTATGTATGGTTTGGTACATTTTAATGGTCTGTGAGTTCTACAAATTAAAGTTTGGGGAGCTAAGCAAATGAGCTTGCATTTGGTTTTTTGGTTTGGAATCCGTCAGTAAACAATGCTCCTTACATATTAGTAATAAAATTACTCTGAATGATGCTACTTGAAGAGTTGCTCTAGCTACATATTAAGATTTGCTCTGATTTTCATATGTTTTCCATCAAGGAAGTCTGTGGTTACCTTCCTGATTCTGCTGGACTGGAAAAACATAGCTAATATGGTGTGATCTGGAGAAAGCTTTGATGCAGGGGCTTTACAAATAAACCTCCAGATGCCATATGGTTTACATTCATCTCTCAATTTATTTCCTATAAATGTCTATTGAATATTCCATTGAACCAACACATGTGAAACTAGAGCTGGAAAAGAGAGCGAGGTATAGAATGCTTTGTGGCAGCATGTGATTATCATATTTCTTTTCCAATATTGCTACCAGCCTTGAAAGCATGGTAAATTAGTCAAATGCGAAAGTTCTCAGAGTTAGGGTGGAAAATAAAGAAACAATATTTTAAACCTTACAAAAACAAACACTCCTCTCTCACATGTTGTAACGTATCTCTCACACTAGAGCTAGTTCTTCTCTGCAGCAAAACTAACTTGTGTGTTTGGTTTCTGTCATTAGAAAATTAAAGTCCGGGGGAGCTTAGTTATGGGAAAGAAAACGCTGTTAAAACTTTGCAAAGGAAAAACAAATGGAGGAATGAGAAGCCTCGATGTATATTTGGGCTTGATTAACTAATACCTTGTATCAGAGCTTCCTGCCCTTCCTTGTTTCTCTTCTTTCTAAAGTTGGGCAGTATAACTGAAACATGTCTGACTAGCACATCTCAGTCAATGGGCCTTTCTTAGGGCTGTATTTATTCAAGAAGAACTCCACTTCTCCAAATGTTTCTCATGGTAGTAGTGACGTCTCCAAAAGTAGCTCCCCATGTATTATTCGGAGCTTCTCTTATCTCTGGGAGCCCCCATGACCATGTCCCCCACCCCCTGCCAGGTGCTTGCCTATTAGAAGTTATATCTGAAAGTTAAAAGAGAAAGACCTCATTTAGGCAGAGATGAGGGAAAAAGCTTCTGTCGAGATGGGCTAATTTGTTTTACAGAGCTAAATTTTTCCATAACCCCACTTTAACGAACTTACCAGCTTGAACTTTCGGTTTATGTTGATCAAAGGACCGTATTTCTGTGCTGCATATAGAGGAGCTTCCTTCTCCAGTCAGGACAAGTTGGTTTGCATTTATTCCATACTTCTGTCTGAGACTGAATGTAAATTTGTCACCTACACAGACTAAGGCCTAAACCCCTCTTAATACCTGCTTATGCCTTGGCAAGATTATTAACTCAAATACCATAGGTAGGAAATCTTTTGCCCTTAACTCACTGAAACTGAATTTATCTGGAGGAGGCAATACTGCATATAGTCTGTGCTGCTCCTCCATATTAAGTTTATTTTACCCAAGGAACCTTCTATAAGTGAATCTTCAGATCACTGACCTAACAACATGTTAGAACATAACTGTTCCTCATCTGACTTTACCATACCAGATTGGAAAGCTCCATGTCAGCATCAGAAAGTCCTATCCATCGTAGCTGAAAAACAGGCTTCATTATAATGCAAGTTCCATAAATAGCAAAAACAGGAAAGCGAACCAGATGAAAAAATAAGGTAGCAAAATTTTTTACTCTATGCATCGCCCTCTTATGTTCCACTGAGACTAGAGCTGGGAAATCCTATATTTAACGTACTAAACTTTGATGTCTTCTACAGGGATATTCCTCAGCTATGTTTGGGTGAAGAGACGAACGGAAAAAAATCTCTTTGTTTACTCTCAGCCATAAAAGATATTAGAGACACTTTGCATGTATTTTCCATGGCTTTTTTCTTCATTATTATTATTGTTATTATTATTGTTATTATTATTTCAAAACAGAAACTGCCAGATGCTTCTAGGCAGAAATCTGAAGTTTCCTTTGAGAAATAAGATATTGGATTATTAAAATTCAAAAGGCCAGAAAAATAGACTCCTACATAGTCACAATGGCCACGCACAGGTTCTGACGAGAGTATTGTATTGCTAAGAAATTTGTCAAAACAACTTGAATTTAAGAGAAAAACAAACTGTTGGCAAGCAAATTATATTATATACCAGTGTGGAAATGTCACTCCTTTTCTATTAAACTCCAAATGCAATAAAAAAGCACTTTTTACTGTTCCCATGTACAGTAAATGTAATAATTTTCATTTTTGTGAAGTGTTATCATTTCTACTAAATCTCCTCTCGGTGACTCACCACAGTTTCATTACTTGGCAGTTTGTATCTACACTGTCCTCTTGGATGCAAAAAAATATAAATAAAATTGAAAGCTTTCAGTATAGGATAGAATGGAGATTTTTATTTTTTTTAAGGTAGTAAGTAAGAAATAACAATTTTAACACATTCTTAAATGTCCCATCAGTTCTGAGAGGCGTGAAGCAGGTCTGTGAGGGCGTGAGCCCTCTTCATCCTGCCTGCCAGCTCCCCTACTCCTGCCCCTCAAGATCTCATCCTGGACAGCCTTTCCTTTTACTTTGTCCTTTAGTTGTTAAAGCATCAAGTAGCTCCCAACTATACAGGCAGCATGACGTTCTCTATTTTAAAAATACTCTTTCACCAAGTGCCAAAGGAATCCTGGAACAAGTATATTAAAAACCAAGGCTCCAAACCCAAGTCTTTTCTTTCTTTGGATTCCCATCTCCCTGCTGCACGATCTCGAGTGGGCCCTTGACTGACACCTTCATTTCAACCTCAAAGCTGTTCTGTTTGCCTACATCTCCAGCTTTGAATCTCTGGGCAGCAAAGCCGTCTAAAAAATACCGGTCCTGTTTGTCCTTGCTCTTATTTTCTTCCCAAAGAAAAATCCTGCTGCAGTTCCCATGCACTGAACGGTTGGGAATGAGAAACCATCCTGAAAGGCTGGGTGGAGCTGGCATCCCAAAGTGGACGTGTCTCCTACACTCAGATGAGGAGAGTGACAAGTCAGGGGTGCCATGGCTTTGCTTACCTATCTTCACCCGAACGGTGATGGCTTGCGTTGACAAGAGGAGGTGTGTTCCATGAAATCCCCTTCAGTCCTGACGACATAACCGAGATAACTGGGTTATGGCATTACAAATGAAGCTTATATATTTTGCACAAAAAGCCTGTGTTTGTGCCCAAAACAGTGCCGTCCATTGTTTTGTTTTTTTTCTTTTGGCAGTTGTACGGTATTGGTCAGGATATGACTAGAAGACAGCACGGAAGTAATGTGATAGAAAGGCTGTGGATGTGGAACAACAATTGCTGATAATGTTGCTAAAAACAAGGCTTTCTTATCAAACCAAGCTTAAACAAGTTTGACTTGCGCAGAGCCCTGGGGTCATGCAGGCCTTCAGCATGGGTGATCTTTACCTCTCCCATTGCTGCTCTTTTTGGCCAGGAGTCTCTCTCCATCGTTGTGAAATTTCCAGGGAAGAAGCGCTCTGGCATTTCCCGAGCTGCTGTTTGGTTTCCACAACACTGTAGCTGTTGTGTAAGTTTGTACCTCTTGTTTTGTACCTCCTAGGGTTCGGTCATGTGTCTGCCGCTTAGAAATAATTATATGGGTTATAAATGCTTTCTTACGTTCTTCCATGATGGCCAGCCAACTTTTTGTATTCAGCTGGTGTATTAAAGACATTCTAGGTGTTTCTTCATACATGTTCGAGGTTTTCAGACACATTCTTCTGTGATCACGTAGGAGCAATGGCTCTGCTGCTGTCTTTATCCGAGGTGGAGCCTGCCAAAGATCTCTTCCCAGAATGATCTTGTTCTGCAGATACAGCATGGAACAAGCTCTCCAGCCTGCTGGGAACTGTGCTGTCATCCAGATAGTTTCCTTTGTTAGAGAAAAGGAAAAACATCCCAGAGTCATTCCCCGCACTACCCATTAGACACATGGGTACGGGAATAGCCTTTTTGGTAGCTTCGGCACTTAGGAATGGAAGGGATGAGTACCGAGATGTCTCCTGCCTCTCAGAGCCACGGAGGAAGGTGGCATTGTGCCCAAGGCAGAGGAGTAGGGAGAGAAAGGAGCAGTCTATCTGTTGACTGTAGGTAGATGGGGAGGAAGAATTTTTTTTAAGCTTGCAAAACCATTAATTCAGCCAGAGTTTACACTCTTACCTGCCTCTTTTGTCACTTAGTCTGGTGCTTTATTCTCTATGATCCCAGTTAGCTGTTGCTTAACAGTAGAAGCACTGAAACTCAGAAGAGACTACATTAAGCTTCTCAAAGTTTGACACGCCCAGAAGCTGCTGGTTTTCACAGTGTTTTGTCAGGTCAGTGTGTATCTTGCTGGTTTCCACAAGTCACATTTCTTCTGCCCATCTGGCCCACAGAGCAAGTATGAATTTTCGCACCGTGGCAGATGGAGACAGGTAAAAAGAAGAGAGATAATGAACATAGCCATGTCCGTCAAAACACTTTGACTGTTTTCAGGTTTAATTCATTACATAGCTGAACTTTTCTCTCCTTACTCCCAGAGGACTATCTGCTGGAGTTGTAGAAGGCTTCTGGGGTTACACAGGACTTTTTTACTCTTCTGAATCTCTTGCTGAAGTTAGTTGAATATCTGTGGAGCACAGAAAGAGAACTAAGATGAATGTAAATCTAAAGCTTAAACTGTAGACCCACTTCTGTGTTGGGAAGATCATCTGCTCCCTTGAAATGTAGCCTAAACCAATGAGATAGTTAGCAGGACATGGACTGGAGTGGAAGTCTACCTCCTATCAGTGGGAGACATAAACCTTCATAGCCTGGTTTCACACCTACTCTGCTGTTCAAATCTTCCTTACCCTCACTGACCTCAGGCTTTAATAAATTGTTAGTCAATGAAAAGTTGGTCACTTCAGAAGAGAGTTTCACTTGGTCTTCACATCAGGCCAGACTGAACCACTGTGGTGGGCTTTCCAGAAAGCCATCACTCTCAAGGAATTTGTACAAGTCCTAAATTTTCTTTATTTGCGTTTTCTTTTCAGTACTAATTGAAGGGATAATACTTGATCAGCAGAAACAGGAGTTGTCTCCCAGAACACAGGGCCAGAGAGATCTGATGGAGAGGGCACGATATATTTCTATGGACCTTTTCAAAGTGGAACCACACTTTAATTATTGATTTCCACTGATGTGCAAAATGCTGATATCCACAGTCATTTAGGTCACTGCTCTATTATTTTATTTTTTAAATAGATTTTTGACATGACAGGGCAGATCTCTAGTTCTCAGCCAAAAGAACCATCTCAGTAACATGCAAAGAACTGTGGGTTTGACTGAAATCCAGCTGGAGCGTAAATTTCAAATCCAATTAATTGTAAGCAGTATCTTTAAGGCATTTGAAGAACTGTGTCTTGCTTAAAATTTCCTAGTCTGTAACACATATACATTATATACAATAGTGCATATTTATATATACAAACTGGAGAGATATATATGTGTGTGTATATATATACACACACCAGGTACAACACTATATACACAATTTTTGAACTTGAATGAAAACTATTGTAAGCTGTAGGAGTGTGTACTAGACTGTGGCCGCTCACATGATAAACTCATGATATGGCAGTTGTATACTTCACGTAATCTGTATACATCAAGTATTCATCTAATATCTTACAATAACTAACATAAAACGTGTGGTTATAGGATTGGATTCCAGTCATGTCCAAACTGGGATAATTCAGGCCCACCCATGCCCATCCATTTTGGCCCATGAGCTGCTGGTAGTTACCTCATGTGGTTTTGAATTCCACAGTACCAAAGGCAAGACCTGCAGTCACGAAAAACTAACTGTTTTTTCTTCTGCTAAATTAACCCCAAAACCCGGTATTCCCAGGAGGCAATCACTGCACTTAGTTAAAACAGAAGAAAATGAGTGCCCACCCGCCAGAAACCCAAGGAGTTTGCTAGAACACAGACAAACCAAATTGCTATTATTCATGATCTACATTATCATTTAATGTGTAGACATCAAGTGCTCTAGAAATTTGACAGTTAGATTTATGAGTAGATTGAGAGAGAAGGGCTCGTCTTTATAACAAGCAGCAAATGGGTGATTTATAGCCATGCTAACAAGTACTACTCAGAGATGCTGGTGTGGTGGAGTGTTCAAGCCAAGGCTCCAGACCTGCACAGTAGGCATGCCAGAAGTGTCATTTATGGTTAAACTACAAGATT
>VWZK01015657.1:318833-339344 GCA_013396935.1 Baryphthengus martii | reverse complement strand
AAAAAAAAAAAAAATATATATTTTGGGGGCCAGCCAGCTCAGTTTTGTGTACCCATTGCTTTCAAATGGCCCTCATAGCACATCTTCCACCCATCTCTTCCTGTTACGGTGCCAGCTCTGCAGGACACGAGTTACTGCGTACAAGGTTTTTCCCTGGGTATAATCCACTGTGTCTTAAATTCTACTGATGTTTAATTGACAGTGGACCATTTCTGGTATTGACAGTGTGTAGGATACTGTGTTGCAGCTCAGCACCACAAAAGTCAGAGAAGAGGCTGAAACACAGGTTTGCCATCCTACTAAACCTGTTGTTCTCCTGGCTAGCACAGGTCTCTGGAGCAAGCAAGCGGTAGCAGCCCTGCCTTAGCTCCCACCACCCAGCCAGGATTCTGGGTGAGCTGAAGTGGTTTCCCCCTTTTCCTTGCCCTGCTGTAGAAACTTGTAGAGCAGCGCAGCCTCTGCCGATGTCTGACCTATGTTTGGCTGCTAATACAGGCAGACACCTCATTGAATCCTATTACAGAATCATAGAATGTCAGGTTGGAAGGGACCACAAGGATCGTCTGGTCTGATCTTTCTTGGGAAAAGCACAGTCTAGATAAAATAGCCCAGCACCCTGTCCAGCTGAATCTTAAGTGTTCAGTTTTGGGGAATCCATCACTTCCCTGGGAAGATTATTCCAATGGCTGATTATTCTCATTCTGAAAAAATTTCCTTTGGTGTCTAATCAGAATTTCCCCAGGAGTAACCTGTACCTTTTACTTCTCATCTTTTCCGTGTGATTCCTTGCAAAAAAGGGAGCCTCCATCTTCTTTGTAGTCACTCTTTATGTACTGTAACAAATACTGACACCGCGCTCAGTGCATAAAAAGATTATTTTAGCAGTTCTTGCCTCTGATGCAGTCAGGAAAAAGGTCCCCATTGCTACACGGCTGGGTGAGGAGCCAAAGGGCCACAGCCACCCAAAATTCTTCTAACCCCTCAGATTTTAGGATGCTGTTGTGGTCACTATCCAGACTGGCAATGGTGGTATTGTCTTGCTGTGCCTTTAATTTCCTATTCATGAGTCTGGATTTCCAGTGCAATTTAGTTGCCTTTGTACTGAGATAAGCAATTTGTTTTATCTTTGCAAGAATGGTTGTCTTGGACTTCCTTCCTAGTCATCCCAAGGGTGATGACATATTCATATGACATCTGAAACAATGTATGCAAGATTACCTGACCACAATTTATCGGGGAAATGGATGAAAAATGCTTTCATTTAACTGATTAACATTTAATTAACATTGTTAATTAACATTGATTTTAACTTTTTCAGCTGAAGTGTAACACTTAACATTGACCTTAACTTTTAAAATCAAAGCTAGGTGCTACAGAAGCCTGGAGAAAACCATGATTGATATTATGCATTATAATCTAGCTGTATGTGATCTGTGTTGAAGTTATGGAGTAATGTGCATTGTACCATATAAAAGTCTAATGATAGTTAATGTTAGTTAATTAAGATGAACACTGAATGGTATTACCCTGTCTCATATGGGTATTAACGTCGTATTAGAGTCTAACAAAATATTATTTTAGTTAAAACCATGTATACTGAGTCGGTCTAGATTCCCTCTCAGAGAAATGAATTCTGAATCCGATTAAACCGCCTATTTCAAAACCGTATGATGCTCCTGGATCTCAACAGAGCAAATAGGAAAACAGGCTATAGTCTAATAGGATAAATTGGTTTTCTTTATTAAGTGAAAATAGAGATAACTTTATGTTTAGAAATTCTAGAACCAAGGAGCAGAGATCTCTAGCCTGCTATTGGAGAAAAATTGCATTACATTGCTCTGCTCATAAGCTTAGCAAGCTCCATTTTCAACTGATATGGTTTTTCTCCTGCCTTTTCACATCCTCCCATCCTGAACTCCTAATGAGCCACTAATCCAGAACGACATTTCTACTGCAGTACACAAAAGACACGATCAGCACCGCACCGGATCCCAGGACAGAGTGATGTCGGTGAGCTCTTGCTTTGCCTCCGAGTACGACAGGGATGAACTGAGCATTTTTTGTGATCTCGGGTGTATTTAGCTACGAGAAGTTACAGCCCCTTCAAGGGACACAGGTACAGACAGGATTTCTCTCCTTTCCTTGCGCTTGTGAGTGTAGTGCAGGGCATCAATTGGATCTTGATAGTTTCAGGCAAAAAGCGGGATCTAAAGCGAGGTAGAAATCTGCAGAAATGCAAGTGTACATATATCCCTTAAGCACATGAATATACATGTGATGATATTAAATATGAGAAGAATTTAAAGAGACCGTATTGTACCTTTAATTAGCATGTGGTACTTCTTAGCATTGTAAAAGAGATGAGCCCTGTTAAGTGATCTGGAGACAAGCATCTGGTTTTAGTGCTTAGGTTGTGAAGGGCATTTCTATAAAGAGAGGAGGAGTATAAGACAGCCAAACTCTTCATACAGTCGTATGGCTTAGTCTTATCAGCAGAGCCAAGTGGTCACAGGTTGGTCGATGCAGCCATGGAAGGACCAAATTTCCCAAAGCAAACACATATTGTTATAAGAGCCTGTGGAAAAGGTGGTTTGAAGAGGAGATGGGAATGGGAGTGAGAGCAAAATTCACGCTGGCCGAAGCAAATGAGGAAGGCGAAGAGCGTTTGAAAAGGATTTTGAGGTCTGTGGATGGCAGACAAAACTTATTTCTTGCCTTTTTCCTTCTGAGCCAAAGTCTCTACGTCTGAGCACCTTTCTTCAGTACCCTTCACTTCTGTGGGCATTGCTTGCATATCATTGACTCCAGACAGTTTAGGAGCATGTTGCAAATTTTGCTGAAGCCCGTTTGGCCAAGAAATTAAATTTCCACTACAGTTCCAAGCATATTTTTACTGCCAGGATAAATGAGTACTTTCTGCTTCATGGTAGGTGGCAAAGAAAACTTGTTTCTGTTTTCACAAAATGGAGAAAACCAGGGCATTTTGTCTTGGCAGAAGGTGGTACCTCCAGCATTGCAAAATATTCCTGCCACATGATGCTCTCTATACTGTGTCTCTCACAATTACCATGTGCTGAAGGCCACAAGGAGTCTTTTAGCTATGACTGTAATAGAGAATTTCAGGAAGAGAAGTTGCATCAATTTTGACCGTGTTTGTGTCAACAGAAACTTCACAATGAGAAATGGCAACTGATTCTTGAAAGCGCAAGCATTGCAACAACGTCCATGTTGAGTTTCTGTCAGCTCTTACCTCCTCAGACTGTCCCTTGGTGTGATTTTTGAATGGCACTGTAAAAGTACAGGACCCAGGTGCTGTGCTACAGAAGATAATATTCTGAGGGTAGCATCTGACCCCTCTGTGAGCTCCAAAGGTAACTATGCATTTGCCTGTGGGGCTCTCTCATAATTAGGCTATTCATGAGCTATGGGGGTTGCTTTCTACTTGTGAGTGCCTTTTTTTCCCTTTGACTTATCTTTGATTCCTAGGAATTTATGCACTTTTATTCGCTTCAGAATCCAGTAATGTACAAACCTCTTTTTAAGATCTGCAATATATGCATTCACCCCATGGGATGCCTCCCTGGGCCCATATTTGTTTTTTGTGTGTAAATATGCACAGTGGCCTCTGCTGCTCACACATGAGGAGGGATCACACTGAGGTGACTGATTAGGAATCAAAATTAAAACCACCAATTGGCATTAAAGGTCACATCTTTATTAGAATTATTCATCCAAGTACAATTAGCTGCACATCAATCTGTGGGGAGGAGGAATGAAGGCGCTCTGTGAGTCTGACCTGATCCTGACCCAACTTGCACCAACAGTGTGTTGTTATCTTGAATAGAGCTTCTTCCAACTTTTGGCAGAAATACAACACATCTTCGACAGCCTCTATTCTCCCCCTCCTCCCAAGAGCAGCACAAAGGAGGGAAAGAAGACATTAAGATTCTTGGTCTTGAGGGAATGAGCTGTTTTCTTTTTTGTTTTCTTTTTTTTTTTTCTATTTGGTTTTATAAGTGACTTTATTTCTTTTGCTGTTGGATGAAGTTCCATCAATATGCTTGCTGTGGATGGACTGCATTTCTGTGGCTGCCGCTCTAACACAGTTACAGGGAGATGCACTGGAAAGAGAGCAGGGAAACAACAAAGCAGTGGGATTAGACTGATGAGTTCAAGAGTTTATTTGTGCCAACCTGTTAACATTAAGGCTTAATCCCCAGGGACCGCATGTAAACCCTGGTAAATGAAATCTAAGATGGAAACATGCACAAGAATTTGAAAAGCAAGTGAGCATCAATTTTAAAAAGTGAGAGGAGAGATCAAGTAGAAAGAAAATGAGTAGACCGTTCACTGGGGATGTGAAGTAGAAAGCACTGATGAGCCCATTATTCTGCACTGGATGCAATGCAAGCACTCCTTCACCTGCCTCCAAAGTGGCCAACACTGGTGGCTCCCAGAGACAGTCTATGAGGTTGCACAGACTCTCGTGATGATTATTTATGCTGCAGAAACAGGTTTGTTGAAGTTTACGTGATCCAGACTTGGAAGATAGTAAGGTTCGTACGTAATACCCCTTATTAGCTCAACAGATATGGTTGTATAGGTTATTCTTCAGAGCTGAAACGGAAGAGACAAACCTGCATGTGCCCAAAAGCAGGTCCATTTTCTTTCAAATATGTCAGTTGATCTAATAAAAGACATTACTTCTCCCAGCAAGTCTTTCCTTGAGATCATTTATGGGAGCTCTTATATTCCTGTAACTGGGGACTTCAAACCTCTTTAAAAACATTACCTTAGATGGTATCACACCATCTTTATTTGGAAGGTAATTAGTATTATTATTTTATCATCTTTAAAATGTGAGGAAACAGAATTGAATAGACATCCAGGATAAAATAGGAAGTCTGGAGAAGAAACCAGTCCCGGTCCTTCTCCTTAGCCACTGCCCTGTCATATGGAATGGATGTCAAATGTCTCTCCAGAGGTCAGTTTTCCTTTATGTTTTCTTTTATGGCACAGGAGTTAAATAGCAGAATGCGTTCAGGTATTTTCCAGGGCCATATGATGAATTTGAAAGTTTGTCCTCAGCATGGTGAAGTTAAAGTATCACGAAACTGCCTGTACGAAATGGAGTGAAAGTTTTAAGTGTTCCTGATGTATAATTGCTCTTTATTCTTAGATGAGAATTATGATGTTAATTTTAGAGGTTTAAAAAAAGAAGGTAACTTTCATTATCATACTTAATGGCCACGTATTATTCAGTGATCTGCAGCCTTTCTACGTGCTCTGTCATTTCTGATGTTTGAAGACAAAATACACTCTCTTCCAGAGAGGGACAGAAACACAGGTAAACACAAAGTCATGCACAGGTACTATGGTACAATCTCTTCATATCTGTTTGTTGATGGAGGAAACAAAGGGAGGGAAAAGATGGTGTTTTTTGAAGAACAGTTTGGAATGAGTTTTCGAGTTAGTTCACAAAAAAAAATATTTGCAAGCCTATCATTTGTTAACTGGATCTGTGCAAGCGGCTTATGAGCGTGGCTTTCAAACTGTTATTTCTTATTGTCTGTCTGAATTCATCTTTCTAACCACAGGGCTCTTAAGTGATGCAATTCCCAAAGCTAAATGCACATACTGTGTGTCTGCAGATCCTCATAATGAGAGTTGCTACCATGTGCAATACCATGTAAACACCTTTCTTCTTCTAGTTTCTAGAAAAATAAAAAAAAAAGAATGAGATAAAGTTCCCATTGGTACATTTCAAATGCAAGGAATGTGTCAAAAGTCTCCCGAGAAGTCGGGTTTCGTTTATGCCACAGCAGTGAAGAAGCAAAATGTGTTTTCTTTCTTTCACTTTGTCAGAATGCAGCGCTAAAGTCTGGGGGTCAGGACTGGTGTCAAATAAACAACTTTACTGTTTTGAATTTTTTAAAGGTTGAAGCTCCAGATAAAACAACTGCCGTTTGCACACAATATGCCCTGTGATCACATGGCATGATTGATGATAAGTCAAAACAAATTTTGTTTATTCAGCTTTCAAGTGAATATGGTGCTCAGATTTTTCTGTGGTTTTGAATGTTATTAGACAAACAAGGTGCGCATATGGGATGTAGTAAAGGTAGAGGCCTTTTTCACCGACACCGTGTTTCCTTTCAGCACTGCTGAGTCATCTGTAAAGCAACCCCGGGCAGGCGGCGTCTGGCACAGCGGCCCTTTCGACCGTGGGGACATTTTGGTGCTATCTGAGATTTAGCTGTCATTTGGACTGTTCCTCTCTCCCAGGAAGGTTGTGCACTGGGGCAGGAGGCTTTTCAGCTTTGGCACAGGGCTTGTGGGAGCCGGTGAGTGCAGGAAACAGCAGGGAAAGGACAAAACTTTGCAAATCTTACACCAGCGCTTCGGTGCCGCGGCATCTGCCGGCACAGGGCTGCGGTGAGCAACCTCCTGCTTTGACCCACAGCACAACCCTACAGCCGCCATTTGCATCAGGAACTGCAAACGTGATTTACTATTTACCATAGGGCATCTCTATTCTCCTCTTGGCATACAGACACTGCCCAGGCATCGCTATGGAGCTTTCCTTTAATTTGAAATGCTCGTCCCTGCGAGGTGTTTTCACACAGGGCTGTGTTTTGCCACCCTTCCTCACGCTGAGTAGTCCCTTCCTTGCAGTAGGGTATAAAATGGATGGAGGCATGAAAGGCAGTTAATTCAGCTCCTCGTTGCCTCCTCTGGGGTGTGAGCCTGACCTCACGGCAGCCAGTGGGACACCAGCATGTGAGGAAATGTAAGTGTGGACCCTGATGGGAGGCAGAGGCACGTCGTCTTTCTGCGTGGTGGAATTTGTATTTGTCTTCATTTGTGTGCAAGAAGTGCAGGGAGGAGGCCACAGCATTTCGGATGGGAGAATTTTATGGTTTTACTGCTGAGCTAAAATAGCAGGTTGAAAGTATGAAGGGAAAAGACATTGAACTGCACAGTTATTTCTCTGTTGTCTAAGAAGGCTGTACTATTTGTTTGCTTTAAAAATTCAAGTTTTCTTATGATTATGCTTGAAAATATAAGTAAGCCAAACCTATATTTTTCAAAGAGGAAATCCAAGCTTCTTTTTTTTCTATTGAAATAGAGTTCAACTGAAAGCAACAATTGTTTTCAATTTTTTTTTGCAGGAAATATCATACCAATTCATTGGGAAAATACAAATGAGGTCATTTTTTCGAGAGAGTCAAAGATTCCCTTGAGGAAGCTCAGTAATTTCCTAACACCACTATAGTTTATCCTTGGCCTTCCTTAAACATATTTTTTAAGAATTCTTAGCATAACCCCTTCCACTGAAACTCTTTGTGTTAGAGTAAGACATTTGTTATAAATATTAGTGCATATAATTAGATTTTATTTTGAAATCTTACGTATGAATATTTATATATTGGGATATCATAAATTGTGAGCTACTGAATGATTAATATTTGTTTATTTGTGAAAAGAGTTAATGCTATTTAGAGAAAAAAAAAAGTTGATGGCTAATTTCGTCCCACTTAGTGTATTGTAATTATATGATTACCTATAGAAACTTCAGAATATGAGTTTTGAAAGATCAAAGTTAGTGAAAAGTCAGCATGTAATTAGTTTCTTGCTTTGGAGCATTAGGTAGAATTACTGCAAAGAGGCAAAACTATCATTTTATAGAGACCCTTAGGAGATTTATAATGATGGTAGACAAATATATGCATACAATATCAGTTGGTGTGCTAAAATTTAATTTTAGTGAGGAAATGTGGTTGAAGGTGATCACAATACATGGGGATGTTCTTATTTTAATATTGGTGGATGTTATTATTAGAGAATCATATCAAAAGATATGTCACCAGGGAGAAAATATCATTTATAAATCACTAATGAGTAGCAAACAGTGTTTAGCTTGGAGGTATAAGACATCTTTTCACAATGTGCATTTATGATCAAACACAAAAGATCAAGTGGGGGAAGAAAACGAACAGTAGATCTATATTTTATCTTTTGGTTCTCAGCAACACTTTTGGCGGTTAAATGGGGTTATACAATGGACACGTTGAATTGCACCCTCTCTGTAAAGGCAGAAAGAGCCCTTTTTATGTGTAACAAAGAGCTCACATTTTGGCCCCCAAATGATGTCATCTTTTAGAAAAATTCTTACTAAAGAACACCCCAGTTTTAAGATAGTTTGTACTCCAGTATTTCAAGGGAGGAGGAAGTGCTGCAGTCAAAACATGGGGTCACGGGAGGGTTGAGGTTGTCAGGTGCTGGATTTTGTCACTCCTTGAAGCACAAGCCCTTAGATGGAACCACTCTGCTCTCCAAAGTGTTGATTAATGGCCGCCAAAAGTGTTAGTGTGTAAATGTGATTCTTCTACCGTGTGCTGACCAGTCCCTTACATCCCTCTATGTCACAAATAGAGATGAAGTGCTCCATTGGGTCCACCTGTGCACACATGGAAGTCCAGAGGACTTTCAGAAGAATTTCAGTGGGTTTGTGATTGAGCCTATTATACAAGAGAGGATATTTTCTTTTCTGGGTGGGAAAAGACAGGACTCCTTTTCCCACCCAGAACATTACATGAATGTGATTTTAGCGTGGAATTGAAACACATAAAAAGTAGCCAGTGGCTAACCATTTAAAGACCTAATGGAATAAATGAGTTGAGAGCTGAAGCATGAATGTGTAGGCAAGGTATTGTTGTAAGAGACAGTACAAGGATTACAGTCAGAAAAAGGAAAAACTGATAGAGTTTGAGATGGGAGTCAGGAGAAATATGCATGGCAATGAAAGAAGAACTTGGGAGAAGATATAAAGAGTAAGAAATACAGTAGTACCTTCAAAGAACGGAAAAAAAGGTGGTGGTGGCCAGCAGTAGCAGCATTTAAAGGTGGCTTTTTATCCTTTCATAAAATGTTACTTGCTCCATATCCCAAAAAAAAACAGAGGAAAGAGAATAGCTTTTGCAAAAATATCATATTGATGAACTAGAGGAAAGAGCTGAGCCATTATCCTAAATGGCTTCAGATCCAAAGGTCCAAGGGAAGACGGAGTTGTGTAAATAATTCAGACATTCATTTTAGTGCCTATAACGGTGAACCATTATTTGAGTATTGCTACTGTATTTGTCCAACACGTATGTAAGATATGACATGAAAATCATCATAAAAGTACACAGGACGTAAAAAGTTTACTTGTGGAAAAGGCAAGGATTTTTACTGTTTTATTTCTTGTCTATTAATTTGATCTAAATGCCTTGATCTTTATTCTTTCTCCTTTATTAATGTCTCGTCTCATGCTGGAATAAATTATCACTTGCTGCTATCATGTAACAAAATAAGTAAATATATATCAGGGATTCCAGAATTAAATTCTTATTTGCAGTGGATCAAAAAGTGAAATATCTCCTGTTTGCCTTGTCTTGCAAAACAAGATACAAATCCTGCGTCTGTCCCTTTGGGTTCGGTTTTATGGCTCTAAATTGGATCTGGAATATATCCTTCATGTACCATTTTCACAGTCACCTCCACCTATTGCTAACGTCTGTAGGACAAACTAGTACACGGAAGATGCTCAGCTAGAAGCATCCAGCCTCAGCGTGAAACAAAAGGATGCCTTCACACCCACGCACGCAGATCAGACTGAAGCGCAGTGAGGTTGCTATCGCAGCGAGCGAGATTCTTAAACTAAGATTAACCTTGAAGCTCAAATGAGATAAAAACAAATAGAAATTTCTCCACAGGAAGAAGAGCTTATTATAAAGGAAAGTATTTCATAACTCGCATAACTTTAATTAAGAGAAAAAAGGCTGGCAGGATATATTCTATCTCAGCGGCCATATGTTGAAATGTGTGTTCAGAGAGGTGCACAGAAGGTGCGCACGTCTCATTATTAACTAAGTAGATCCATGTGTACAACTTCCTAGAAGTGCTGACAGTATCGCTCGTGCATTTACATGATGCTCATCCTTTTGCCCGTGATGTAGCATCATGTCGGCGCTGTATTGAGTGAGCTGAGCTCTGCCTGTATACATCGGAGCAGCTCTATCCTGTAGCAGATCCATGTGACTGGAATGGGGTTTCTGAGAGAAAGAAAAAAAAAAAGTGAGGAAGGGATAAATGAGTGAATGAAGTGGAAGTAGAGAATTCTTTTGGACAGGGAGGCATCTGGGTGGCCTTCTTCCAGTAAGTGAAGGAAACAGGAGAGTTTATAATAATCCAGTGCTTCCAGCCAAAGTCAGGCCACCTTCCCAAGAGACACTATGGTTTTGATAGAGGCTTGGGACTATTTGAGGTTTCAGTTGGTCTTTGGAGCCATGTGTTTCATATTTGCTGTTTGGATGCTGCAGATAGGTCAGATGTTTGGAACAGAGTATGCAGAAGATGTAGAGGACACTGTTGGTGAGAAGTTTTTCTGTTGAGGAAATCTGCCAAGGTTTCCTCAGTAGTATCGTCAACACTATGATTGATAAAGAGGTAAGAAAGTTGTGTCTGTTACTGAAGCTTCTCTGCATGCCAGGATCTTTGTGTGCATCCATCGGAGGCATAGTCCTCGGTTTCTGAAGCAACAATGAGAAAATATCCAATTTTGACTGGAGATGTCTGTACTTGCATCTTGGCATAGAGTGGCATGAAAAAGGGAAACTGGCTTAAAGCTGATCTAATCAATAAATCACGCTCTGGAAAAGAGGAAGGATGGAGGAAGGAGAAGCAACTGTGAACAACTGGTTTCTCCTGTGTTCTTTGGATAGATGCACCGATTTTGAGTAAACTCATGTAGGAGCAAACTACAGTCAGGTAGACGGTATGTCATCGGGACACGTTGTAATGAGGTCAAGGAGCCTCAATACGTCCTCAGCCTCATCTCAGGCTGCTCAAGGAAGCAGCTGATGAGATTTCTCACCGTTAGAAATCTATGCAGACATAGGCTTAGTCTTGCCTGTATATAATCTGACATTGCCCCAGTAAATTGTATGATCCAAGCAGGGCTTGTAATGGAGGTTTCTTTGTTGATCCAGAGACCTTGCAAATAGAAAGGCGAATAATTATATGTACTCTGTCAATTATCTGTCTTTGGATCAGCTGATAGCCTACATATGAATTTATAATGAATCCAGAAGGAAGCTTTGGCCTCAGTCTGAATAAGTAGCAAAGCACTATGGCCTGGACTTCACAAAAAATTTCTGAATCCACAAAAAAAAAAAAAAAAAAAAAAAAAAAATTACAAGAGGAAGGTGCTGCATCAGTAATGTCCACTAGAAACCATGACTATTTTGTGAGTGGGATAAATGACTTAGGGCATGACATAAGCCTCCTAATAAGAATTAGAAGTATTCCATGGAGTCAGGGTGAAGGCAGGCTGGTATAAACTGTTCCACATGTCCCCTCCAGCACTGACACCCTCAGCACAACTGTTTTTTGGAAAACTGTTTAAGTTGTGAGATAATTGCAAGAGAACTAAAAGAAAGACAACTCTGGCATCTCAAATCCATCCTCAGAGATCTGGATATGCACTGCTCCCCATAGCACTGTGCCTGAAATCCCTGGTTCTAATGTACTTGTAGCTTCTCATTGCTTAAGCCTCTTTAAGGCCAGGAAGGACCTGTGAATACTGCTTCCTTAAAAAGCAGGTCTTTCATAACCTCAGAGTGTCTTCAGGGATTAAAATTCCCATAGCTACACTTCTTACCGCTCCATCACAGGGTGCTTGGATGAGATTTTTAGGAAAAAAAAAGTGGTCAATTGTTACTGACCAACACTTAGGGCTACCTCACTGTATTAGACAGCATTGAGAGATGGTGGGGACCACTTTGCAGAGACCATAAAGGTGTGCAGAGCAGAGTCACTGGCCTTGTAGGCATTTATCCCACACACTGTCCACAAGACACAAGCTACAGTGAAGTACTTACGGAGAAGTGTTCAAAGAACCACTGCATCACACCTTGTGATTACCCTGCATTGAAGGGTAAGAAATGATCCCAAAGTCTTGGACTTCCCATTACCACAGTGGTCCCTAACCTCCTGTGAAGCTTGGGGTTGTGGTATTCCAGCCAGCAGAAAGCACTGGTACTTTCCTTATTACTACCTGTGTGGCAGAAACCTCGGTGGCATCAGAGGTCTGATTTCTGCCCTTCTGTTGAATGGGTAAAAGAAACCCAAACAAATTTTTCTAATCAACTTGAAAAAAATAAAAGCTGAATGAAAACAGCAAACAGGGGCTAGAAAACCTTCCAAAGTCAGCCTCAGCACGGGGATGCTTCATTTCCCCAGCGGCTGGAGCTGGATGACTACTCTTTGTTTAAGTACAGATTTTCCCTGGAAAGCTTCACGAAGATGTTTCCCATTTAAAGTTAGATACCCTTTCGCTAAATCCTTGTCTGAGGGATCAAGAAGGAAAAAATGTGTGGAGGCCAACAATGCATCTGACATTTTCATACATTCTTACGGTAACAGAAAGTTCCCTCATCACAACAGCTCCATAAAGGTCTATCTTGTGTCATTTAGGACTGACTGTGGGATCTGGCATTCGGAGTCTGTCGCCAGTTTAGAGAAGTCTGCCTCAATCAGCGTCACTGCTGGCCACAGCCGGCTGTGTAGGTTGCTGTCAATCCAACTGCCTTTGTTTTAAAACGATGTTGTGTTTGGGGGTTTTTTTTTTTTTTTTTTTTTTTTTTTTTTTTTTTTTTTTTCCCCTTCTAGGGCAACTACCATATCAATGTCAGGGTCTGATGCTGCATCTTAGTCAGACCTAAGAGAGATTCACACAGGCTGATCATCAGTGATTTAGGTTATTTCCTTAAATGAAAGTACTCTTTTCTAACATTATTTCTCCAGGCTCCTGCAAAGCTCAACAGAAAACCCTTCTTTGCCAAGTTACCCTGACTGTGAGTCTGAGCCGAGCAGCTGATGGCATATAAAAACCCACTCATCCTGTATTCTCACCTTGCAAACAGTAAAATTTCCCTGCTAATACACACATTTCAGTCGCTTTTGCTCTTTATTGCATCAGACTGCAGCACTGTGACAACGCTCCTCAAAAGTGGTAGGAGGACGGCAAGGGCCGCTATCTAAAGCAGATAGGACTGGGCTTCCAACTAAAGTCCTTTTGCACTTCTCTATTACTCATGTCCCCTGCCTTTTCAATGAAGCATTGGGTGTCCCTCAACAGTGACTGTAGCCTTTGACATCTCCGAAGCGGGGGGAGACTGGGTTATGAGTTATGCGATGCTGATCCTTTCCTGTTGGACTAACTGAGCTCTGGATAAGTCAGTACGATATGGTGTGGTGTAGCTGGCAACCGAAGTTTAATGTTGTGAGCCTTGCTTTTTCCATACCTGAAGTATTTTCCTTCACTTTAGTTGCAGAAAAGAGAGAGAGTCTTTCCAGGAGATTGGCTTTGGCTGAGTACTGAGTCCAGGGTACGAAGAATTGCAGGCACGTTGCATCTACTTGTGTTTTTTCTGTTGAGTTTGGTTGTGCTGTGCTATCATTTGGTGGTGGTGCGGGTAAGCAGCAGCCACGGGTCACAAAATAATGGTTCTTACTATCAAAAGCAGAATTAGGGACACCATCTGCTTAAAAGTAAGAAAGAAACAATGTTAGTGTCCTTTGCAAATGAGAGGTGTTTCCCATGTCCAGGTCACACCATGTAGGTGAGGTGGATCAGACTCATTACTTCAGTCTGACGTCTCACGCTTATTTCCCTTCTGCCACTTTGGGCAGAGGAACAAGTTCAGACAAAATAAAAGTCGACCTTTGCCCACCCATTACTCTGTCCCAGCCCAAAGCAGCGCTTTCCTGCGCTGTGAAAGACCGTCTCGGTTTCATTTCCATGCTCCCCAGTGCTTCCCGGTCCATCGGGGATGGGAACACCAGTGCCTGAGCACTGTGAGAAAGCTGTTCTTGACCTGAACCTGACCAGAAACAGGAAGTAATAGAAATCTCACCAAAAAAATCTTGTCTCCTGAGATCTTCATCCAGGGGGTTGTTTTCTGAACTCTCTTTTCCTGGTGTAACCACTGACTTTGTTTACACCAGTGTAATGGAGCACAGCCTTAATCATGGAGGTTCCCCTACAGCTTTGCACAAGAGTCGAGCTTGAGTGTGTGTCCAAACCAAATCTACAGAGCTTTTGAGCTTCTCCCATGCCTAATTATTTGTGGGCTTTGGATATATACCAAGAAATTAGTTCATATCCATCTACAATTTTCTCTTTGTTTGATTGGCTTGAGGGCTGGAATTAAGGAAGAGAATTACCCAGAATAATGCCATCTGTATTCCACATAAAGAGAATCCAACCAGAAGCAACAATGCAGTGTTTTTTAAACTGTATGATATGATAATACATAATGACACACTGCACAAACTGACACATGGTTTCCACGAATACCAGTGAGGTTTCTCTTCAAGGAAAAAGTAATGAAATGGAGCAGACCTCAATCCAACCACAGCAGTACCAACCTGAGCATCCACCAGGGACATAATCAGAAATCACATACTCACTGCTGAGGAGCTATAATTAAACTAGATTTAATTTTAATGGAAATTCTTCCCAGAAAAAAAAAATATACTGAAGTTCCCCACCCCCATCCCCTCTAATGTTGTTCCACTGTTTCAAGCTTTATGGAAATAGTTACAGGATTTGTGTGTTTTGCAACCCCAAATGTTTTCAAAACAAATAGAACATCTTAAAAAATGAAATTAATAAATCTTTTACATTTATACTCAAGTCAGTCATGCTGAGGTTGTGTGGGTTCATCAGCATCAGATGCTTCCTGCTGGCTGGTGCCTCCACCCAACACATGTTTTAAATAATAATCAAGTTCAGCCTTTGCAATTATATTTTTGTCTTAATGCTGTTGTATGGTAATGGTACTTTTATCTCTCAACTTTATGTCAGACAGTAGTACTCCTATCTAGGGATGTGAAAACCTGATAACTTTAAGAGGATTAATACTGACGAAATGCGCTTTTATTAGTCAGGATTTGTTTTATTAGTACCCTGCAGTTTGATTAGGACTAGGAAGCAGTCAGAATATTATTTGCCCAAGCAGAGAGAAAATAACACCAAGCAGAGAGTTAAATTTATATCCGTTTATTGGGCCGGTGCTCTCACAAGCACAGCAGCTCTTCCTGGGTCTTCCTCAGTCCCTCTATTTACAAAGGCACAGGCCTTTTGGAAACAGAAAACAGAAACCCGGAACAGATTCTCTTGTACAAACACATGCAGCTCAACTCTGCTGAACACCACCTTCTTCATCCTTCACAGAGGGATGACCCAGACCACTGAGTCACTTTCCACAGCATGTTCACGTTGTTCTAGTGGTGTCTGGAGAAGCTCAAGCTACTCTTGCGCCCAGCATGGAGCTACCCCTGGGCTAATCCTGTTCATTTGAAGCTGTTTCCCCAAATGTATCCTCTCTTTCACATATTCCTTCATGGTTAAACTTGAGCATACTCTGATCAGACATAAACCATTGCATACCTGGGGACGTAAAGGCGCAAGCTGTGCGGTGCTTTTCCCACTGCTCAGCACGCCTTCCCACTGGTACAGCGTTGGGCAACACTTTCCAGGAGAAGGCTGGACCAATCCACCTGGCAGTGACACTCTGTAGAGGGTCTTCATGTGGAAGTGATGAAGTGTTGCATGGAAATATCTGGTTACCTTCTCCCTCAGATAAAGTAGCTCAGGCTGAGCTGCGTGTGGTAGTCAAGCTAACCAGGTTAAAATGAGGCACTGCTGCCCTTTGGTGGCACCCTCTCCTCTGGGTGATCATAGGATAGCCATCAGAGAGTGCTTTGACAGAGGGAGAAGGTTAGGCATATTCCTGACAACTCCCTGGCAATGAGGCTGGCATCTGTAGGAGTAAGAAATGCCTTTAAATATATTCCTACATGTGATAGGTGCATGGAAAAGCCATTTTTTAATTTTTTGGCAGAAAGGAACTGGAATGCAACTGGGCAAGCTACAGACCCACGCTCACCCTGCCAACTTTTGTAATAATAGGAAGCTAGTTACAGTAAACAGTGGTAAATAACACACTCATGAAATCCAGTGGGGAATAAATGATTTGTTCTTATACAGGAAAACAAAAAAGGAGACATCGTTTTATTTTTTAATGCTATTGTGCTCCACCCACACTGTCTCCAGTATATCCCATAACAGTGTTGGCTCTTGAGAAAAATGCATATAATGACTGGACTCAGTCTTCATGCACAGAAGCATGACTGGATAATAAAACAAAGATGCTGGCTTACCAAAAAATTCACATTCAACTCTTTGTGACATGTTCATTCACCATTCACTTTCTCCATTTTTACATGTAGAAAGAGTTGGGTGACTGGATTTGTTCCTGACTTGTGCTGGTGAAAATGAAAACAGAATGAGCACAATGATATTTCTATCTGTGCTCAATATATATAGTTCATTACTTGCAAAATATTTATCTGTGTTTCCTCCCACCCACTACTTCGTTATATTCATTACTGCCTAGGAGAAGAGGTAGAAGACGCAGGAGATATATGAAGATTGGAAAGGATGTTTACTTGAGGGAGATTTGCTGTGAGTTATAAAAAAGACTTTTTAAAAAACTACTTCCCACCCCTTTTCTGGAAGTAAGCAACAAGTTTAGTTATACCGATAGATTATTCTAGTGCCTGTAAAGGACCTGTTGCCTTTTCTGCTATGAGCTGTTTGTCATAATTAGGAAGATTTTATTTAGGCTCTCTTACTGAAATGTAAGCCTCCATCTTCTTCTCATATCCCCCATGAATGGGGAAAATAGTTTATTCCCTGCCCCTCTGCACAGCCTTTTACATATTTGACATCTTCTATTTCTATCCTGACCAGCCCCATTTATCTCCTTCCTCCCCTAGTCTTTCACCCCCAGTGCTGGAATTATTTCTGAGTAGGCCTCACTCACTTGAGTACCACGCTGAAGACCAGATAATGACACTCAAGCTGAGCTCTCCCCTCTGAGAATGATGATCACTCCTTTTTCATGGCAGGGTGATTTATCTCATCCACTTTGTGACCTCCATGTAGAGCAGGACATGTCATAGTAAGATAAGAATCTAGATATCATGAATACGCAGCCTTGCTCAGGGCAGGACTGGTGGCTGGATGCATGGCAGGTCCGTGTCTGGGGACAGGAAGCTGGTTTGAATACCAGTTGTACCTGCAGATCAGCCTTTACCTGTGGCTGGAGGACAAAAGTGACAGTCTTGAAGTAACTCACAAGGCAATGCAAGAAGATGAAGCCTCTTCTGCTTCTCCTTTTACTTCAGCCTCGCGGTTACAGCCAGGGTCTGATCTGAAAACATGTCCTTCCTGTGAGGTTCAGACCACAAAACTGACTGCTTGCCACATTCCCCTGTTGTTTTTTCCTTGGGTCGCTGTATGAATGTAGTTTATCACATCCAGCCCTGTGCTAAACGTGGTTAGTGTTTGAGCAATCTATGAAGTCAGAAGCTTCCCATGGAGAGTTTTTCTTTGCTTCATCTGGAATCCACCAACCCATACGAATGTACACAGCATGGTCCCTCAAAAGGTTGTCCCTTGTCACCTCTGGGAAATTTTGCTACTTCATAGCTGAGCTTTTCCACACAGAAATGTGTGGTGTCTGGGGGAGAGGGCAGGTCGTGTTGCTGAGCCCCAAGCTCCCTGCTCTCCTGAGTTTCTCTTTAGGCCAGAGAGAGGAAATACCGCTGAGGTATTTCCTCCCAGTGGTCTCCTGGGTTCTTCCCAACAAACAAGGAAAGAAGCCTAGAAGATGGGGAGATGATACTGCTGTGGTAAGCAAAGACACTACCGTCGCTGCTGCGGAGGACACGCCATCACTTACTGGAAGACGAGGTGAAATATTGGCTGGAATTAAGGGAAAAACTCTTTAGGTCTGGGATTTCATCCAAATCACGTAGATGGTGGATCAAAAGGAGCAGTCAGGACTCTCTGTGTCGAATCATCCACTTGGAGCAAGAGCAGATCAAGGGAGACAAGGGTGGCTGAGCAGTGTCAGGAAGGACCATGTGTCCCATCTTAGCTGACTGGGAGTCCCTTCCCATCGCAGCAGCATTTCTCAGCGCTGTGGTGTGCTCTGGGGCTTACTCCCTTCAGGACCATTTACTGACCTCTCAGGTAACTGATCTCCCATTGTATGAGGCACTGAAGACAGGCTAATAAATAAATAAATAATAAATAATTCAGAAATAATCTTTTCTCACATAAAAATCCATGTTCCTGGGGAAAAGTACACAAAGCTAAGGCCAGGAATAATCTGTTCAATTCCAGCAAAAGCTCTGATTCCCCTCTTCTTTTGTGTAAGTCACAGACTCCCTTTATCTCCTCCCATAACAATCTCATGCATAATAAAAACAGGGCTTCCTCTGAAAATCTTTTGTTTTCCAAAAATACGAAGAGTTCCAGGGAGAGCCTCCAAGATCAATTTGCTATCTGATTCCAAACAGAGCTGAACAAAATCTCTGGTTTTCTCCACTGCCAAATATTTGTGGTGACATGCAGGATCTGCCCCTAATGTCAGCAGGAATATCAACAAAACATTTCCAGCATGTTTTCACAAATTTGCCATCAGTTCCCAGGCCATTTGGTGAAACTCTACAGACGTCGTGGGTTTGCTTTGTTAAAACCATCCACACGGTTTTAAAGAAAATAGCATCCGATGACTTCCCACCACCTTTCTTGTCTTTTTACAGACTCTTAAAATACTGTGTGATTCCTTCAAACTGTTCAAATAATCACTCCTGCTTTGATTATAAACAAAGAAAACTTAAATTTGTCGCTTCAGCCAAATTCAGGAAAATCAGATCCCCCTGCTCAGTTGGAGAGGAAAAGACAAACAAATGTAATGAAGCCAGGCAGCTGAAAAAAAAAAAAAAAAAAAGGAAAAAAAAAAAAAGCAGCACTGATTAATGGAGAAAAACAACTTGCATTGTGTTTTTTTTCTAGCTCACTTGTCCTTCTAGCAGCAGCCTAAACACAAGGCAAAAGTGAAAGTGCAACCGCTCCTCTGCTCCTTTCCTGCCTTCCTTCTGGGGATGGTGGAGCCGCGCTTGGACATTCTCCCTCTGGATGTAGGTGCCTCCCTAGCCCGACTCTTACCACTGCCTCCAGCTGGTGTGTTTTCCAAGAAAACAGCAGCTGCTGCTGTTATGTTCCAGGTGAGGCTCAGATGTCCATTGCATGCTCACAGCTACCCTTGACATCTCCCTGCTCCTTCATAAACGTGGAGTGGTAGGAGCTGAGATTGTTGGGAAATCCAGTGCTGAAGTAAGTTGACTGCAGCCAAGCTTAGGAGCAGCTGAGCAGGGATGACCCAACAGCATCCTCCCCACCCCAACTCTACCTCTGGTCCCAGCCCTTGTCATCTTGAAGCTCCTCTGCAGTTTCCCCAAAGGTGCCCTCTGGAAATGCTGTCATGGGTTCAGAAGATGTTCTCAAGGTGGGGGTTTACCATTTCATGATCCGTGTCTTCAGAGTGGGAAAGAGACTCTCGCCATTTGTAACTAATTTTCAATGTTTTTGCTGCCACAAGTGCTCCAGGAACAGCCTCTTAGGCTCGAGTCTAAGACACCAGTTTAAGGGACAACACATGCAGCAAGTTTACAGATCTCCCAATGATTTCAAATATCACTTACATCACTCTAGAAGACACGAAGCTCACAAGAGATAATATAAACCTCTTCCTTGCTGTAGTTCCTCTTGAGATACAGCTAAATGCTGCAGACACATTACTGTGACTGAATGCATATAATAGGTATTTGTGCATGCAAATGGCCGGTTATATGTGAGCAAGTAATTACCTGATTTGCATGCCCAGACATGGTAATTCAAATGTAAATTAGCTGTGCAGTTGCAGATATACTTTGCATGTACAGTTGCCTATTTATATCAAAAAAATGTGTATTTTTGCCCAGCCAAAAGGCCCTTTTACCTCACCTCAAAACGAGATGTACGTGGCACACGCTTGCATCTGCCCAGGGGTGAATGTCATCTGTATGAATATATTTGTGAGAACTACTCTGCCCAAACCGGGGCTTAACTTTATTTATAGAAAGCAGCAACAAAAAGGGTTTCTGTCTAACGCCCACCCAAATCAACGCGAGTCTTGCTGATGACTTAAATGGGCTTCGAATCAGGCCCAGATGGAGCAAAGATATTTCTTAAATTATTTTTAATGGAAGAAGTGTCGTGCACAAATACGTGAATAGATTAGCAGAGACATCTGCAAGTCTCTGTAAACCGGTGGTGATTATACAGCTGCATGTTCACGGCTTTCAAGTTCCCTTATCAAAACTTGTGAAGTGATTTTGATGATGCAGAAATCAATAAAATATTTACTTAGAGGAACATTTTGCTTCTGCATTTGTAAACTTCAAAACCAAAATAACACATGAGCCATGATTATATTTTCCAAAGTTAATAATGATGTGTTTTTCTACAGCGCTATTGGTATATGCAAATAGTTACTTCTTTTTTTT
>VWZK01015657.1:306660-318826 GCA_013396935.1 Baryphthengus martii | reverse complement strand
GTTTCTTTTTTTTTTTTTTTTTTTTTTTTCTTTTTGATACAATTTCATTATTTGCATTGCTACTAGAGGTTCACCAATAAAGGCGAACATCGCATTAGGATTCATGACAGTTTTCACATTGTATTATCAATATGTGGAAATAATTGTCTGCTCCGGGATTAAATTACATTATTGTGTATCTTTTTCATGCCTAATAAATAATGATGGATGGCTTTTATTTTCATCACCACCTGCAACCATTTAGTCACCTCTTGATTGTCGAAGATAAAATAATAAAAGGCAAGTGTTATGTTGCAAGCAGAAGAATGCAGTCAAAACAGTTGCATGCCTCCTGTTTCTGTCGTACCTTTTTCGACTCCCTAAAGAGTAATAGCTGGTGTTCTGGGAAGGCTGGCAACCTGCAAACTGGCAAACAGTTCTCATAAACTGGGCAAGGGGGTAAAATGTGGAAAACGTGGGGTTTTTTTTTGCTCGTAAACCAATAATTATTTCTTAGTGCATGATTCGTAATCTGAAAATGAGGTTTTTGTTCTGCTGTGCAAATCAGTTACATGCAGTTAGAATGCAAAACAGAGGCACATGCTTAGTGTTTAGCCTTTTTAAATAGAAATGAAAACAGCCTGAAAATGGTGACGAAGTTTAAAATGCTTGCAAGGTAATTTTGAAATTCAAAGAAAGAGAACCATGCATAATAAAAAGCCCACTCTAACTCATTCCATTGTTTTTTAATTTTTTTTTTTTTTAAATTGCCAGTGTGAGGCTTAATAATAAAAATAAATGTTGCATATTTGGGGAAACTCTAACGATGAAGTTGTTTGCCAGTGTTGCCGTATTTATACCCAGGCGGGTTGGATACACAGGTGCACGCACAGGGACACAGTTTCTGTCACTTTTTACACCATCCTCTTTTCTACTAGGTCAAGTGTAATCTCGAAATTGTTACAACTCCTACCTGCACATTCTGAGCCAGAAACTCTTTAAGCTGAAAACAAATGGAGTTGACATTTTTAGTTACAGCTTACATTAGCTATTGTCACAAATCTTTAATCAAACTCACCCTCTTCAGCTATCTGGTATTGTTAGCTGGGGCCGCTCTGCGTGGAGCGCCATCGGAGCCTTTTAAAAATAGCACGGCAATATTTAGAATGGAAAGTTATTGCTGGATAATTTCATTAACTGCGAGTGTATCAAACTGAGCTCGAGACGGAGCTCGCTCTTTTTTTTTTTTTTTTTTTTTAACAAAATAGTCGGTTCTGAGTCAAAGGTTTATTCTCTGTGTGCAGTTTCACATGCTTGGCTCTATTATCTTTAAATCACAAGATGACAATCTTCTCAGGCATACCAGAGAGTCAACCAAAATCCAACAGTAATAGATAATCCTATCAAATGTCAAGTTACTGAGGAGAAGTGGTTTGAAAAATAGGCCAGCAGTCCATTACTTGATTTACCTTGAGAGGATGTTAACATTTCTGTAGCCTGCCTTCAACAGGGTATGCTTTCTCTGTATTGCTAAATTGTTTAAAAGCATGTTTCAAGCGTTTAGAACTATTTCTGTTGTTTGTGTTTAAAACTATACTTTGAATTTTCTCCTATAAGCAGAAAACGCTGTTTAAAATAATAAATACTTTTCCTTCAGGGACAAAAAAACACTGGTGTTTGCTGCAGCCCTCATCCCTTAAACACGCAAACACCAACAATATCATCCATTTACTAGCCCAAATCTGTGGCAGAAATTATAAATTAATTTCACTAGTAGCTAAAGAGTGGAATTTCTTGAAGTGTTGCCTCTCTTGACCTATGGAAATGCCTCGACCGTAGAAAATTACCCTCAGCAATCATAAGCAGGGACCCAAAGGGCAGTGCTGAGTGCTGATGTGCTGGAACTGCTCTTGTGGCACCGGCCCACTCAACTTGAACACATCAGCCCTCACTTGCAGCGCAATCCAATGCATTCAAACTCAGCGATAGAGAGACGCTGAGCAAAAAATCCCTTAAAAATAGTGACCACACTGAACAGAAGAAGCTGTCTCGGAAAAATTCCCCAAAATTTGGATTGACAAAAAAGAAGCTAGACTGGAGAAACTACCTGTCTACATGCTGACACATTGGAAGTTCAACAGAACATACTCTGGAGACATCTTTCTTTTCCCATTTTCCTCAGCCTTAGCACTACCAACACCTCCAATAGGGAGCAACGGAGGTGGAAGAATCAGGGGCAGAAATACCAGCTTCCATGAGAACATTCCCATTAGTTACAGCAGTTGCAATGCATGAGAGATTTTGCCTCTGATATATTTGCAGCCTTTATACATCCACTCGGTATAAAGCAGCTCCATTTTTCCTGCCTGGCACTTTTGGTTAAAAGGCATGCGCGAGTACACACCTACACACACAGAGGGAGCAAAGGCCTGACTCTGCAGCTGAGGTTTTGCCTTCTGCTGCACAGACGGATTCTGTCTGGGACAGAATGAAATCTTGCACCTCCGGAGTTGGAGCTGCAGGGCTGACACACGTGCCAGGCTGCAGGCAGCTGCATGACTGCGGTTTTCAGAACTTTACTGCCCTCTCCAAAAAAATAGTTCAGTTGAAAGTGAAAAATAAACGCTCTCCAAGTTCCGCCTGCAGCCAGAGGCAATCACTATCTTTCTCATCTGTGCACTCCATCCATGCCTTCATCAATAGAGAGGTAATTTTCGGACTCAGCTCATTAACGCCGAGCTGTTGATGGAGCTGTAAACACTCCACCCTGCTGTCATTCCGAGCCTGTTACCAGCTATTCTTTTCTGTTTAGCTGACCTGCCGTGGCATTTAAGATGAAAAATATTTGGTTTAAATTCACAGCAGTTGCTCAATTCTCTGAAGAGGGCTGACACTGGTTCTGACATCCAAAAGCACCGCAGCACGGAAAAGGAAGCAAACTTTTTTGGCTGGAGTTCTGCAGAGAGGGTGGGACGTGCGGCAGCTCGGGACACCACGAGACACAGGCAACGCAATTTTTGGCTTCAGATTAGGCTTCCAGCATGTAGAACGTACACACACATAATATAAACAGGCAGCAAGATAAGGAAATGACAAGGAGGCAGAAGGAAAATAGGTTTAGCTAGCAGATGTCCTGGTCAGGAGAGAGGGCACTTTTTGTCCCATCTGCACACAGTAGATACAAAATCCTACCACGCAGACTGATTTGGGATTGCTGGCGACCTCAGCAAGCGCTTCAGACCGCAGTGTCACTGATGCAAGAAGCCAGCATGGGAGAATCGAGCCCTTTTAGGCCATGGCCCAGTCTGATTTTTGCACTGCTGCAAAAGGATTCTGTTGATGACTGAAGATACCTTGGTACAGCTGCTGCTGCAACTGCTCCCACAAGCAGTTGTTTGTGTCTCACTGTTCATCAGGACATTTCGACCCAGGTGCCGGTGTGTGTCAGGCCATGGCTGTGCAGTCTGTTCCAGGTTCCCAGTCTTGGTGAGAGCCAAGTGGAGAGAGTTAGATGGCACCCACCCACAATGAGCCAGATTAATCCCTGGGGTTACCTTGTTTCAGTAAAGAGAGTTACTGAGCTGGACACAAAATTGTGTCTCTGCTCTCATCAGTGTTGTCTGTTCCTTCATTGCAGGGCTGGCAAAGTCACCCATGTTGGAGGTGAGGGATGGTTACAGAGAACGATGGTTCGAGAACTGCAGTTCTGATGTTTCTTGAAGGCTCTGTCATGAGTATGGTATATGTAACTCAGTATGGGGTTCTCACGCTTTACAGGCATAGATGTATCTGGGCGATGAGGTGCAGCAAGTGACAGAGCTAGGAAACATCCCCAGAAGATCATAAACAAATTTGCTCTCTTGATTCCAAGAGAGGATGTGCTGCCTGGCCTGAAGGAAGCTCATGAGCATCCCTGCACCCAAGGAACCAGCTAGAAATTTTTTGACAGTTTTACCTGGTACGCAAGAGGGAACTCTGCCCTGGGCAGCTAAGACTTGAAGTTTTAATTCTGTCTTTTTCCTCCTCTTGGCTTTGACTTGATTAAAATCAAACTGAGGTGGCAGGGCCAAGGGATATTAACCTTCACCTTGAAGATACGAAGCCGATACCTGGCCCTGGCAATGCCTCCATGTGCAACTGCATGTACAGACCCCTCAAGAAAGCAAACAGCAGCAAGAGCCACACAGTCTTGATGCTGTTAGGAAGCAGATATCTCCAAAAGGCTGAGAATATGGTTCAGGGATCCTGTGATTCGGGGTGAACTGAATCTGCATGTTTTAATGAAAATGTCTATCATCCACATTTTGTTTTCTTTATAAACATTTGCAGAGTATCAGTAGCCAATCTAAATCTCTCAGCAGACGAGTACATACTGTACTTCAGCCCTTTTATTCTGGAGTGCTGCAGAAAACATATTAGCTGGAGCCAGCTGATGTGCTCTCTCCATGCATCTCAAGGGCAAACCCCTTTGAACTAAGCATGATCTTCATGTCCCTTCCGTACTTCTTTGGTGCTCTTTTTTCTGCATCTTTAGAAGTTCATCAAACCATTCCTGCTCCCCACCACGCTCAGGGACATCTCCTTTCCCAGCTAGCTCAGGAGGATTCCTGACCACCAGGCACAGCATGGCTCCCCAGGTGTCTGACAACACCTCGGCAAGAATTATGCCTGGGTTCAGGAAAGAGATTTGTGAATAAGCTCTTCTTAGCAGGACTACAGTCCATTTTGCTTCTCATTGTGATGCTTTCCTCTTTTAGATGAGGATCATCTTGACCAGAGACAGGGCAGCATGTGTGTGGAGGCAGCAGGAGCTCTTTGGCACATGGCTTCAGGCTGTGCAGGCAACAGGCTCAGCTGTGAAAGTCCAGACTCCTATGACAGCCTCGTTATTGGAAGGTGAACCTGCTGTCAGATGATCTTTTGTCTCTTTTAAGCAAAAGTAAAGGATCTAAGAAAGCACTTTCTTGCTCGTTCTTTGGACAAAGCCATTTAGACTGAGTGTCACAGCTCTACCTCACTACAAAGACTACAAAGGTATTTTTATCTTAATTAGAAACTTTCCGTGGCCTACTTTCTCACAAGCCCTTGTCCAGCCAGCTTGTCATCTCAGTCATCATCCAGGCACCCTCAAAACCAGACCAGCTGGTTTCACAGCAGTCTTGGCACCATGCTACCCAAGGGCTCCCACACGCCGGACCGAGTAGGAGCGTCAGCCTTGGGAGACCAGTTTGAGAAGGTCCTTGGCTGACAGGAAGAGACCACGGCAGAGCCCCACGCCTCCCTGCCGGAGGCTTTGTCATTCTGCCACACGAAGGGAACAGCTCGTTCCCAACTCCATCGGCATATGCCAGCCCAGGCCCCGCCGCTTGTTTCTCTAAGGCTAATGCAGCAGGAGCAGCCCAATTCGTTTTGACAGAGAGGTTGAGTAAGTGGCACAGATTTCACATGTCAGCCTTCGCCTGCCTAATCTTAGAGTTATCCCCTAGCCAGCGACTGGCGAGAAGGTTCAGCGTCGTGTGGTGGCAGCAGTCAGTACGCTTCAAAGCACGTGCTGCTGTGCTAAGGCTTTTGTGTGGCTGCTTTACACCATCTGGATCCGAACTCAAAGGGCTTTCCACACATGCAGAGCTGTGGAGACAGGCTAGAACGAGGCTCCCAAAGTATGGGCTTCTGCAAAACCTTTAATATGTTTGTGTACAGGGATCCTCCTATCTGTCAGTGGTCCCTATTTTTCAGGTTTTCCCTGTTAATGTAGTTTGTTGGTTTTATTTTTTCTTTAAAAGGAAAACCTGTTTTCCTCATAATGGTACCTTAGCCCTGCTTTCTGCACTAGTTGTAAAGAAAGCTGGCAGCAGTTTCCTTAACATTTAAGCTGGGGAAATTGTCAAGGCTTCAGCAGCTTGGTAAATTATCTTTTGTTTCCCTGACTTCTGCTATTGCGGTATTTTTCAGGGCCCTGAGGGCACTGGTAAGTCCTTAATGGCCCTGATCAGCCTCACCTGGTGACTCCACCCACTCCCATGGCCCAGGAGCCCATTTAAGCTCAGACAGGGGCCTTTACTTCTTTCTGTGGGCTGTGCTGGTGATTGGTGGTCTTCAGCGGAGTCATGAACCCACCCATCCAGACCCAGAGGCTGATTTCCCTGTCTGACCTCACTGTGACCAGGCTTTCTGATGGACCTGACCACTACCATCTGCAGCTCTGCCTGCTCTTCTCACTCAGGTACTGTAGAAAGGGGCCATGGCTGGTGAGGGGCCCCCTTCCCACCATGGGCTGGCCAAGGTGTCTCTGTTGGCTCCCTGTCCCTTAAGGAGCAGCCAGACATTGCTTGATAGTCCATGTAGTCATTCTCGGGAGAGATGAGGTTGCATACAGGGGAAGAAAAGCTCAACTTCTTGAGGATGTGCCATTGGATCTAGAGAAAGGAGAGGGAAAGAATTGGAAGAAATGATGCATGGCAACTCCCTTACACCAGTGGTATTGGTGCAACTGTTTCTGGCTGCTGGATAAAGTTAAACCCAATGTCTCATGAGTGTTAATTGCTGTGTGGTTTATAGTAAATGGGCAACTGCAAAGATCCTAAAAAAAATGAAAGGCCAGGCATAACAGAGCAGTAAATGTTGGTAGTGTTTCAAAACTACTGCAGTGGGAAATCAACTATCGGTGACTTCCTAAAAGAGTAGGTATGAGGGAAGGATGCTTTGTGCATACATAGCTGATGTAAAAGTAAGGCTGGCTGCTGCCGATACAACATTCATGCTGGGTGCTGGACTGTTTGTCAGCGGAAGCTGAGTCACTGCTATATCATGTTGTCATCGGTAGGGTAACTTGAGAGAAAGAAGCTGTGAGTGACTTTTCCCTCAGAGCTCGTTCCCACCACCGATCATGTGACACGCTCCCAGTGAAGCACCAGCATGCTCATACCGCCCTGAGAAGCCATGGGTTGATACCTCTGCACTGTTCTTAAAATCAGTCCACCACTCTAAAATTTTCCACCGGAGTCAGTTGCTGAACTCCTTGAATGTTCCTATAATCCTTAATGGACTCTATTAGACATCCCTTTCCTTTTCATTTACTGGGACCTTGGCAGAGTGCATGGAGAGGTTCCACTGCGATTGATCTGTTCTTAAGCTCTTCTCCAAGTGTCTCCTGCTGGCTGCCATTAGAGAGGCGATACAAGGCTAGAAAAGCGCTTGGTCTGAGCTGAGATGGTGGTTTTTCTTCTCAAACAGGTGGTGCTGTATCTGTGTCACAGTCAAGGTAAATCCACAAACTACAGCCCTGACGGCTGAGGTATCAGATTTAGTCTTTTTTTGGAGAAATGAGTTTTTACATGGTGATATGGCATGAACTCCTGGTATCGTGCAGTCTCTGTGGTCCACCCTGAGAACAGACACTTTCAAATTTGCTTATAAGGTCTTCACTTTCACCAGCATTCAAGATTTTTCCCTTCACAAGAACAGGAATGTGCTGCTCTCGTAAAGTTACTGAGAACCTGACTACATCTGGTGCTGCTAACATCTCAGGGTAGTAGAATATCTTGGAGTTGAGGCAAAAGATTCCCCAAGGATGCTCATTTCACCTGGTGTTATGGATATAAAGCCTTAGGGAATGTTTGCATCTATGTACCAGGCGTCTTTCTTTTGCTTCATTAGATTTGAGGGTTTTGTGGGCATAGTCATTATTCTTTCGTGCAAAGTTGTACTTTCATCAGTATTTAATATCTGATTTATTGGTAGATAGAGGCAAATATCCTGGTTCCACTAAAAAGGGGCAAATACTGCATCTAGGATTTCTCCATAGGCTTTCCTATGCAGGCTTCTGTTTTTTCTCCTTGCTAATGGATTTAAGTAGGACTGGCAAGAAGGCTCTTGCTGATGCCATGTGATTCTAAACCAAAAAGTTCAGAAATCCCTTCAAAAGTTTGTTGCTGTCCTTCAGAATATTTGTACTACTCTGCTCAAGTCTATAAGAGTTTTTTCCTTAACACAAGAACGTAAACTCTTATTTTGGCAGATGCAAAAGCTTTCTCAGCCTTCAGGCTTTACTGTTGTGAAGTCCAATTGCATTAGGTAAATTAGGAGAGTTACCAGAAAATGAGTATCACATTTTAAAGAAGTACAAAGCAGAACAAAAGAATGAATTGTTACTGTGCCTAAGTTAATATTTAAGGAGCATGTCTCAGGCAAGACAGAGCTATAATCAGCACCAAAGTAGGATCTCCCTAAAATTTTTAGTAAAGAAATTAATAGAAACGTTGTGCTTTGTTAGTTTTTCCTTTTCTGAAATGTTTGGGGATTTTGTTGTGTTAATATTATTTCCATGATGGTGTTTATGTGAGAACTGGAGATAAAATAAGACAGATGTACTGACCATGGTTACCAAGGGAGCAGTTTCCTTAGCAATGGCAAAGCAGTTGTCAAAGCAGTCAATGTTCCTTCTCCCTCTTTCACACGACTTGTTTTTACTAGTTTGCATAGCTTGGTTACACAAACAGCTAATCATAAACACCTCTCCCAAATTTCCGGGAGCAGGCAAACAAGGCCTAGGTGGGTCATTAGTCAGATGATCCCAACCTGGTTTCAGTTCAGTGTCTACATGAACTTGTTCTTTTGTTCCATCACTTTTCATAAAACATTCGCTGTTTAAAGAACATGAAAGTCATCCAAATGGAAGCCTAACTGCGTACTGCACACCCAGATTAAAAAGCTACGGAGGCGAGTGAGTAGTATAAAATTGCCGCCTGTCCAAAGCACCAATCCTTTCCTCTTATGGGTAAAGATGGCGCTAAAATAACCCCTATAAATAGGTCTTGTAAAAGTCTACATGAAATGGTTATTATCTGAGAGTGGAAGCCTGATCCTACCATCCTCATTGAGGTTGAAGAGTGGATTATGCTGCACTATAACACTTATCACTCTCTACAGGTGCTTCTGGTGGTGGTCGTAAGTGTGTGAGGTCCCTGGGCTGCATCCAGAAGTGCCCAGTTGAGGCCATTACCCAGTGGGTGGCTGCCTCCAACCTGGCCACATGCTGGGAGCTCAGTGCCCTCTCTGTACCCTTGCTCATGAAGTGTGTTCAGGCTCCTAGGAACAGCAAGAAGGTGAGATGGGCTCGTGCTGCTGTATGGAAGGTATCAGCTCTAAAGGAATGATAGAACTCCTAAAGTGCTTGGAAAGCCCTGTTATCTATAACTTCGGGGACTGTGACCACCAACTGTTATTCATCCTGAGCAGAATAACATCAAGAACATCAAGGCAGTGATGAAACTCTTCCCCATTTTCTATTTAAGTACTTTTAATCAAACCATGATTAAAAGTGTTGTGTCAATAGCCCAATAATGCAGGGACAAACTTCTACTATAAAGGTGGTTGCAAGAGGTACAGATATTTGTTCTGATGTTTGGTATTAGGAAACAAGTATTTTTTTCCTGCCTCTTATTCCAATCAAGGGCAAAGCTGTTTTGTACCAAATATAGCTAAATTCCTATATGTAGATATTTTCAGAGAACTTCTAGTTGCAGGCTAGCAAAGGATGTTTTTCAAGTCATATGCTTTTTTGAAAAACAATATTAATAGAGCCTGGTACTTATCCACTGGAAGGTCCTGTACAGAGAAAATACTGACTGGACCACTTTTGGATTCATTCTGGGTTGGAAAACATGATCTTGATGCCACCTCTATGATCTGTAATTTTAAGTGTTACTATTAAAAACATTTGTCATTAAATGGCACCTAAGAGTTATCTGGTAACTTAGCTACTGTGTGTGTGTTCTTCAACCTGTGGCTACCATTCATACACGCTCGTTTTCCAACACATCCTTATTTACTGCCTGCAACAAGTATGGATCTTTTTGTTCGGGTTGACTGGAATTTAATTAGACACTGATAAAGAGAAGGGAAAGAGTGGCGTTGTGCGCACACGGAGCGGCTGATTGCCACCGCTCCCCCTGCTCTGTGCAGCTCGGTGCTATGGGGTAGGTTACCGACTACATCTGTGCCTCTCCTAGGGGCATTCATTTCATGGCTGTAATATTCATGATCCACTAGTCGAGGCGAAGTCAAGAGTTTGCTTGAGCTGTGTTTACAAATACCTCTAGCAGGGATCTGACACCTTAGACAGGAAGGCACAGAACAAGCTGGAAGTGCAGTATTAGGGAAAAGTGTTGCTGGGCTCTGATGTGACTTACGTGCCCTTGCTTACAGCACCCGGGCGGGGAGGGGGAGAAGGGAGAGAGTTAGGAGCACGGTGCCACCTACAAATGCTCTAAGCAAAATGTCTCTCATCTGCTTGATTAGGAAAGCTGCACGGAGAGAGAGGAAAAAGGCCATGCCATGTTTCTTAGTAATTTCTTCTATTCCATATTGAGGCAGTTTCAGATTCAGAGAATCTCATGGCTCAAATTCCATAAATCTGCACAGTCCTTGTGAAAATGAGTACTTTGTGTCAAGAAATGTGGGAACAAAGAGGAGGGAATGGTAAAAGCCACGTAAGATCAAATAATGCTCAACTAATGAGACGCGCGTTTTCTCTAAACAAACAAGTATGTGCGTTGAAGGGATGGGGATGGTCTTATTTCTCCTGTGGACAAAATGTATGTATAAGGCTTGCTTTTTTTTAAAAAAAAAAAGGAAGGAAAACTACAGAGAGAAGGTGGAGCAGTAGCAGTCATCTATGTGATGGAAGGTGGCAATGGGCAGGGACTTTGAGCTTGCTTTCTGCAGTGAAGCCAGTTTGCAGTTTTAATTGCAGGAGGAACACACCCTGAGGTGAACCACAGCACTGAGTCACATCAAAACCCGGGGTATGTATGGGCATCCTTCCATCCCCTCCACAGCACTTTTACCTCTAAAAACAAAGATGAACCGATGAAAAGGTAGAGGCATTGAGTCACCTGGGAGCAGTTTGGCCAGGACAGCCTCCCAGTCCCCATCTCCCAACCACAGCCATGCCAGTCTCTAATCCACCAGCCCCTTCACCACCCCTCAGTGGACTCCAATTACCAAAGTGGCAGCTGTGCAGTTCACTCACCTCTGGTGGAGCTGATTTTTTTTTACCATTCCAGTCCCAACCACCTGCTGTGCATTTGATGTAACTTTTCAATTAACATTCTCCAAGGATTTGTAGCCTTCAGTGTGCGTTAGGGCCCCAGCCATTCCCACACCTGGCACCTCGGGGCTGCACCGCTGTAACTCTTCCTTCCTCCTGCACAAACACATCAGGCGTGGATTTAATGGCACCTACCTAAATCCTTCCAGTCGGAGGTGTGTAAACATGTACGCAAAGGCTGTGCAGAGGAGAGGCCTAAATGCAAAAGTAAAGTATTATTGAATGTGACTAGTGCCACTCACACAGACAGCCACAGGATTACAGCCCAGCCACTGACGGTTGATACGATAACCACACCAGGCAGGAGCAGAAGCAAAGCTGTCCTTCTCGATATCAGGGTACCACAAACAGTCCAGGAGCAGAGTAAGTTTTGCTGACAGGTTACGTAAGAATAAACAAAACTAAAGCAATCAGAATCAAAAATGAAAAACCAGGCCATTTGCACCACGCTGAGATGATTTTCAAATCTGACATTTCAGCTGAATACAACTCGTGTTCAATTGCCTGAAGTCTTGCTAGGAAATCTTTGTGTCGCTCAGTTTTGTGATGTTTGCTCCTTTGCTTGCATCTTTACTTGGAGCTCATGAGGAAAGACTGCCGGGTCTTTTGTTGTTGTTGTTGGGTTTTTTTTTTTTGTTTGAGGATTTGCAGGCCCACATGGATGAAATATTTGACACAAATTTTGAGTAAGGTTTGAGAATTTAACTCTTTCACAAGAGGGAGAGAGGTGAAGTGGAGACCTGATTTCTCTTGTGTTATAACTCCAGAGCTGAGTGTTCTTCACAGAGGTTTGAAAGGAAAGTGTTTAGCTTTGGCCCTGTGGAGTTTGCTGCTGATGTGCCATTGGGTGTGAAAGCTGAGGGTGCCAGTGTGGTGCGAGACCAAAATTCAGGAGAAAGAACTGGAATGAAGAGATGTCGTTAAATAAATCGTGGTCAGAAACAGGATAGATTAAAATGAAGTGAGAGAATTAAATCACTTAAAAGGGGAAAGGATGAGTGTGCTGGGGAGCACGATGAACTGAAAAGAGGAAAATCCTGAACTGAGATGTTGAATCCAATCTTGAGAGTGAGCAAC
>VWZK01015657.1:286660-301660 GCA_013396935.1 Baryphthengus martii | reverse complement strand
GCTGTGCATGAGATGAGGAAATAAAGGAGCTTGAAAAGCAAGCTACTTTCAGAGACAGTAATTCCGTACGATAAGTTCTGTACTAATGTCATATACAGCCAGTTAGAAAATACTTCAAAATCGGAGGCATCAAGTTTCATACTATTTCATGTCAAAGATGCATGGCTGAAAAATTCCTATTAAAAACATGAAAACATGCCAAATGCAGAAAAGTGAACAACTGAGCAAAAAGTGAGACAAAGTGTTACTAATGTCTGCCAACTGGTATTATTCACAAGTACCATCAATCACACATGAGCAACCTCCATCGCTGCTCCCCCAGAACACGAAACCCAGCTCACCCCGAACTTCTGGTAGCGTAGTTGTCTTGTTTGTGGTTTAGGCTCCGATCTATTGTTCGGAGATTTCCTCCAGTTCCCTGCATCTATTTTAACCCTAGCAAGTCATACTGAAGCTGGTGGTAAAAGGGAAGAAAAGCCTATTCAATTAAAACATCTTTACTGCTATTTAGAATGCAGATGAGCCCCTCAGCAATGAGGAAATTAGTATTTTATGGTGAAGCGTTTATATAGTTTATTCTATATTTGAACCATAATAAATTACATCCATTTTTTACAAGAATTATAACTGACATGCTGTCAGAGCTGTACATGTACAGCCTTAGAAATATACATAATACTTTGAAAGCTGTCACATTCAGTACAGTTGTAAACATCACCCTAGGTTACCAAACTGTTATCTTCAGGTTTACTTCTTTCGATAAACCACGGGATCTTCGCACATTTCAACCAGAGGAAAATCAATTCTCTCTCAAACAGTTGCACAGTGGTTTACCACCCGTGCTTAAATGCACAGCCTCCTACTAGGTTGAATTCCAGTTTGGGTCTCTTCACAAAATACCCTCGGTCACAGACTTTGTTGTTAGGTCCAGGGAAACACTGGAGTGACTCAATGTCTTTCCTCGTCTTGGCGTTTTTCAACCCAAAAGTGCCACTGTGGTTCTAAATGAGTCATTTTGCTGAAGAATATTTGGGTATATGTCGTACGTTACAATGCTCTTTCTAGAGTGTCACTTTTGTAGGCTCCTCCTTATGAAACACTTAGACTGTCTGTGAAGTTGTTCTCTTTTCAGAAATTTGTTGAACTGTTTTAAAAATATCATTGGAGCATGGTAACTTTGTTATGGAATTCTCTAGGAGGGTTCAGATTCTACAGGAATACCATTACTCTTGATTATTTTCTTTAGGATGCTGAAATAAAGCTACCTCAAATGTTACCTAATAACTGAAATTATTTTAATTTTACTCCCTTGTATGCATTCTTTTCCATTTCAAAGTAGAAACCAAATGCAAAAAGAATAAGGGTTTCCAACTGGAAATTTAATATAACTTATTAATGAACTCTACTTTGGCCTTGAATTAAGAAGATTTTCAACAGAGCTGTGATTCAGCTGCATAAAGATGTGGTTAATCTGTGTCACCTCTGCCTCCAGAAGAATTTGGCCAGGATCCTGCAGTGAGTTATCTGCCTGTAGACATCTACCCCAAAACAAACCCAAGGGCTTCAGTGGGACTTGGACTACTGTGGGGGTCCTGCTGGTGAGCAAGCACAGCTGAATGAAGCTGGCATTGGAGAGAAAAAAAAAAAAAAAAGCTTTAACAGCTATTTCCATGCTGTAGGAATGTGAGCTCAGGTTTTGTGTCCTGAGGAGAGCCTGGAGCTTTGGGGACTGGTGGCATGGTGTCCTGTTTCTGCCCATCAGGTGGGGACAGGTACTGAGCCCAACAGCTCCATTGAAATGAGGTTTCTGAGTCTGGCCAGAGCAAAGCTTGAGACCCAAGAAAACCAGAAGGTCAAAAAAAATGAGGTGCAGCAAATAGACCAGCTGCCATCTAAGCTCAGCAGCAATAGACCTGGGAACTGGGGTGAAATTGAGGTAACTCCACCCCATCAACTGTCTCCATCTCCTTTTGAGACAACTCCTAAGAGCCTGCCAGTACTATCAGACAATGCAAAATTGTTTTCACTTCAGGTGGTAGAGGTGTACACCAGAAAACCTTATATGGAGTTGGAAGCTTTTCCACCAAAAAGTAGGAAACAGTCTTTCCATTCTTTGTAGCTCTATTTATTTGAGGATTGGTAGCACCAAATGTTGTCGGAGGTCCTGCTGTGGTGGGCTCTGTTGCAGAGACAGGAGGTGCTCAGCCCCAAGAGGACCCACCACTGCACACAGCAACACTTGCGCTGTTGTTACAGTTAATTTCCTCTTCTCTTTGAACCGCCTAAATTCAGCATGTATTACCCTTCTGTTATTTATGTAAATATTTAGATTAGGTAATATTTTATTCTACAGTGAATGACACCATAATCCTCCTCATTCTTTTCCTTTATCATAAATATTTAGTTTGTTGTTAGCTTGTGGGACTAAACACAACATCGTTTTCATTACTGTGAAATCTTCCCCTTTTCTTCTCCTGCAAGCATCCCTGGTCCCCTGGCAGTACTCTGCCTCCCAGAACATGCTAATATTGCTTGCATTACTGCAGGATTACCACAGTGAAGTATACACTTGGTATTATAATTCATAATGTTGCTTTAAAAGATTAACCACTCCCACGGCTGTGTCTGGTAATTACAGAGCAGACTTTTTTTTTTTAAACAAAGAATAGTGTGCACAAAATGACTGACAAGGAGGTAAGTGTTTGGGGTGTACTCTGTTTTTTCAACCTCAGAGAAAACCAGATGCAAAATTGATAGAGTAGAATAAGAGTAGGTTTTAAGCTGAGATACTTCAGTATATTAGTAATTTAACAGGTTCGTATGAAGAAGATGGCACCGACGGCCCCTGGAATGTCACAGACTGATGCAATTGGCAATTGCCAGCTCAGATGACTTCCATGAACAAATCCAAAATAATTAACAGACCTTCTGGAGTTTTCCAGGCAAGCGAGTGTGCTGGTGAAAGAGCAATAGTTAGTTTAGCCTGTCAAGGTTCATTCTTTTTCAAAACTCCAGTCGTCCCTTGATGCCCTCTAATGGTTTTTTGAAACACCAAAATGTTTTTGCATGAGCAACATTACCCATTGTGCTTTAGTTAAATGCATTTCGATGTCAGACATACTCCTGGTTTGAAAATGCCTGCTACCTACCCCTTCCTGAGGGGATCTCCAGGGAGGGCAGCCAGATTGACTTTAATCGGCCAAAGACACAGAATAGGTTCTTAATGCGATAAACCGATCGAGTGTGCGAAGTCACATTAATATGTGGAAACTCGATCGGGCTTTTATGAAGGGATCAGGAAACGGTTTAATTGCTGAGTGACAAGAGCATGTGTTTATTTAATTGCTTGTTTGTGTTTATTGCAAAGCCTTGGGGAACATGATGATTTGTGCCATTGTTGTTTGAAAATGTGGGTCTGGCACCCAAACCAACTGCACGCAACAAACACTGGTCTTGTACCAAGTGTTGTTTCATCCACATTTACCACGCTTCTGTTTGGCGAGGATGGCTGCCCTTAGAGCAACAAAGCGGGATTCTCCTTCCCGTCTTTCCCCGCTTGGTTTGTTCAAAGCCAGTCACGCTGTGAGAAGGTTGGAAATCTTGTACTTAAATGAGGAGTCGCTCACTGTCCGTTAAATGAAAGTAGCGTTTAAAGGCTGCTGCGTGGTAAAGCAGCACTCCACAGATTGCTCTGTCTTTCGCAGCTGGAAATGTAATGGTTGCACGCTCCTGCAGAAAACTCCTAAAAGATCTCGGACCCTGAGGCAAAGTCCGTTGAAGCTGTTGGTGTCTTTCCGTTCGTTGGACTGGCCTTTGATCAGGCACTAATGCATAGCGATAGCTTTTCTGTACCGTTTCTAAATGGGGTTTTAGAGTAGAATTGTTCCCTGCTGTAGGATTGCAGCAGTCCTGGGGATAAATCTGCTTTCTTGGCTGGAGCCGACCGGAAGTCTCGATGGTACGATGATGCCTGGCACTCTGTGCTGGGGAGAAGTACTGTTTGCTGTGAATTTACATGAAAAAAATCCTTGGCTAGCAATCATTCTAAATATAAAACTTCCTGAGATCCTAATATTTCTTTCCTCTAGATTCTTGCCTTACTTTGGAAGGTAAGTTTTCCACCCAGGAGCACCAGCTGGCAAAGCTTTCCTTCCTGTTTTCTCTAAATTAGCCATTTCAAATACTTTCTTGTTGGAGGACGATAGGGGGTTGCTGATGACTGGGATTATAACTGGCTTTCCAGGTCAGTATCCAGCACCACAGAATGCAGCTCCTTCTGTAGAAGGAGCCTAGGAATAGTCGTATCAATATACATTACAGGCTTGTCATAACTCACTCATTTCCTATTTCAAACAGGAGGAAATATACTTGAACATATCTGTTGTATCTGTCAAGACTTCTCATTTGTCAAACTATTAGTGGTCCCTCTGTCAACATAAATAAATCTGTCCATAAATCTTGACAGGTATAATCATTTGTTGCATTTGAAAGGCAAGTCTCTAACATTAGACCCCTTTTGATTCCTAACATGATTAGCTTTAAAGAAAGACATTTCAGATGCCTTCTGAATCTGGCCTCTGTCAAATGATTTCTCTGCTCTGTCTGAGTTATCTACTCTTACGAAGTAAGCAAAGGCATAGTTCTTGCTGTCAACTCTCTTGAAGACCACGCGAATCATTGGCATCGTAGCAGCGTTTGAGGCCCTATCTCGCAAGCATTTATGTTCCTGTTTGTCAGACTAGGCTCCCGATACGCTTATTGTTCTTTACAACTAGGTTTCTCATTTCTATTCTGAGCCGTTCTTCTGGCACCAGTTGTCCTTTCTTTACTTTTGGGAAGCTATCAAAGAACATTCTTTGAAGGTATTCTATCTGATGTTGCCGATCTTTTCAGCGCTGTTGTCGTTGGCAAACATTCCATACCCATACAAGAGAAGTAAGCCTCCAAACCAGCCACTTAGATATGGACTAACACAAATGAAGATTGAGTTCCATAATACCAACACACACTTGCAAGCTCCCCTGCTGCTCTAGGGCATACTGAGAAGCTCCAGCCCTGCAAGGCTCTCCAGACAGATAAGAAGTGACCTTGTTTCTGTGTTTTATGGCTTTATGTTAGTAATTTTGCCCGCTTAATTAAGTTAACAGTTATTCAGCATTCCAAGGTGGAATATGCAGGGAGGGTCTTTGGCCAGAGTTTGATGTCTCAGAAGACAGCTCTGGCATATGACCCAGAAATTGATTAGTGCACCAGTGCTGGTAGGCAACCAGTGAGTCCACAGATAGCCTGGCTTCCCAGCGCTCACTGCCATGCAGAAAACCTAGAGCACGTGGCTTTGGAAATAACAGCGAGTCAGGAGGTTGCTAGGACTGGGTTTGTGGGAGCTGCACAGTAAATAGTGGATCACCAGGAAGCTCCTGCAGGAGCCAAGGTGCTTGGCACCCACGCTCCTGTGGTGTCACGAGCATGCCCAACTTACACAGGCACAGGAAATTAGCTAGTGAATGCCGGAGGATCCCAAGTCTAACGTTTTCCCTTCGGCCTTCTAACACTGAAGGAAGGAAAACTCTGGTGTTTTTCATAAAATTTATTTAAAGTTCTTAATTTTCCCTCTTTCAACTTTCGGCTCCTTCAAATCATCTGTGGTTTGCTGCAGCAAAGATTTCTAATTGACAGAGTTTCAACTTGTGCTCTAAAGAGACTCATTACTTCACAGGTTCTTTAGCTTCATGGGGCCTCGATGCCATGTGGGATATTTCCTGCTTTCTTCAGTGGATCCTTAGCACTGAAACTAATTTTTTTATGAATTGCAGAAGAAGCCTGTGTACCAAGAACAATTATTTTAGAGACATACCCTTTGGCTCTGCACCTTATGGTGCTTTGTACAGGATGTCCAGGTGCAGAGTGTCGAAATGCAGCTGTTAGATAAGATTCCCATCTGAGTCACAGCTCTCAATGTGTTTGGTTATTAAACAGCAAATTTTTTTCATATCAAATCACAATTTAAGATAATATTTCGCTGAGTTGGACAATATGCCAGAGCCATAGACATCTAGTTTGCTATACCCACCTGGCAGACTGAGAGTAAGAGAGGGAGTTCAGTCCTTCAAGGTGAGGAATTTAGGGAAGTGTTCAGTTAATTTGCGTACCAAATCTGTTTTAATTAAAATACTTAGAAAAATCTAGTCGAAAAGAGGATTTGTCTGTAATCTCACTGACAAAAAAAACATTAAGACTCTCGATTTGTGAAATTTGTTGAAGCCAAGGAGATAAGCACCTTGCTTTTATGAGGCTGCATGATATGGGGCATGTGCTTAAAAGCAGAATACAAGTTAAGCTGGCTTTATACCAACACCTGTATGTGTTGATACCATCGGAGTATCTGCAGGCTCCAAGTTAGAACTTCTGAGGGTCTGAGTTATGGAGGTAGATGCCTCGATTAATCTACACCTTTTGTAACAGTGCTCCCTGCTTAGCCAGCATCCGCTAGATCTCGCCGCTGCCATTTCTGGTTCTCTTTCTCTGGGTTGGGAAGGATTCTGGGCTCTGCAGCTTCCTTTTCTGTTGACTGGCAAGATGGTGCTTTGTCAGGTAACTGCTGTTGCCACCAACTGCAAAGCTCACTGCATCTAGAGTATAATGACACCTTCTGAGCTGCTTCTCTTATGCGTTAACCTACTTGGAAACAGAGGCTCATGTGCAAATTCCCTCTGTATTTTGTGAAGGCTGGAACAGAAGCCAGATCTGAGCTGAATTTCCCCCTTCCAAGAGCCAGCTGAATCAAAATCCCCTGATGCAGACATCCCCAAATTTTATGGGTGCAAAAGATGTCTTGATCCAAATTTTGCAGTTCTGCTCCCATCTCTGCTTGAAACATAAAATGTATGTTTTTAGGGAAAAAGGATATAAACATCTTGTTCATGTTTGAGCTGAGAATGTCTTTTTTCTGTAGGCTGTCAACACAACTTCAAATGCATGCAGCCTGTCCAATCTGACAGACAATTTGCATATTTGTGGAATGCTAACGCCAAGTTACTGTATACATTTGTACATGAAAGCATTAGAAAGTTTGAAGGATTAAAGGTGGAAATGTATCCCCCTCGGCCTCGATTAAAGATCAAGACAGCACATCAATAAATGGCAGACAAATAACTGCTGCTTTGCCATTTGGAATGACTTAACCCAAAAATAATAAAAACCAAGTGATTCCCTAGGACAAAAATAGCTGAGGGCTCTACATGTGCTAATTGCCGCAGCGTTGATTTAGCCTTTTGAGAGTGCGATGTGGAGTCTGGCACGTTCAGTGTGAGCCCTCTGACACAGCGACCGTCTTTTTGTTCTGTGTTAGCCACGTGACTGGGACACAGTTAAAGCTCTGAGGACCACCACGGCATAAATACAGACATGTCTAGGGCTGCACATTCCCTATCTTGCTCTCGGGTCCTGGAAAGTTCTTTGAGGCCAGATGGAGGTGCTTGGCCCATAGAAAAGTGAGTTAGTTTGCAATGAGATGGGTGTCAGGAGGAGCAGCAGGTGCTCGGTGGTTTTCCATAGAAAGATGCTTGCTTGGCTGCATGTGTCAAGATATATTTTGGAGCCTGGCTCTAAATACACTGATTTGAAAATGGAGACTTTAAGTCTTAAAAACAAAGTATGCTCAAGAACAGTTTTACATGGTTCCTCCTAAAGATCAAAACCTGGTATTATTTATTTTACTTGTACTAAAAAATAACCTCAGTAAGATGTTCTGCGTTGGCCAATGGATATAGTTTCGGACCAGACATTGGCAGCACAGGACAGAAAGCAGGAGCTAGTCAAATCTTTCCCCCAGTCTTTGATCCAAAACATGAATATTCCTTTGATTCAGAAAGGGTTTGGCCAGCCTTTTTCGCAAACGGTTGCACGTCTCTGCGCTTTCTGGCTGGGGGAAGTGGAAGTGGCAAAGCCTCAGATACCTGGGAACCAAGAGCTGAAAACTCTCCTGGAAACTTCTCATGCTCTAACGAAATTCCCGGGCCGGCTTCCAACCTGAGCGGATGCAGACAACCAGCCAAAGTGAACCACCAAAGCTGTCAAGATTCAGCCGTCATTTACAAAAGAGGACTGGGATTTTCGTGGGAGTTTGTAGGAGCTGAACATCCAAATCTCTTTCAATCCCAGTGGGACACTTGCTCCTTTCTTTCTTGTACTCCTATGAAAATCCCTATCTGTTCTCTTCAAATATTTCTAAGACTTCAGGCAACACTTTCATTATAGATCTCTCCACCACAATTACAAAAGTGCGAGATTTTAGCTGCAGTTGCTGAAAGTGTGTAATTTAACACACCTACCCAGAAAGCCCCAGGCAACACCAAAACTCTTGAACTCACAGAGAACTCTGTGCTGTCACAAGAGAGGTCTAACTGTAGGTACCCTACTTGCAAAACTTCCACCTTAATGCGTTCAGGAAAAGTGAGTTGTTTTAAAACGCATTACTCAAACGCGGAGATGCCTTTCTACTGGGAGCAGCCTTACAAAGCCGATCTCTGCCTGGATGCCTATTCCAACATGGATCTGACAATTCAGATGTAGAAAAAGCCCTCTCATGCATTCACAGTTTTAGATGACCTTCATATATTTGTTTAAAAAATAATTAGGCTTGCTTGGCTTTTGTACTGTTGCATTTTCTTTTTTTTTTTTTTTTTTTAAAGTAGCTTTTCCTGTAGCACTCCCAGGCCGGTACAATGCTGGCTTTTAAAAGTGATTTGTCTGTTACCAGGCAGTTTTAAACTTTTACTTCCTAAGTCGTTGCAAACTAGCAATACAAGGAGACTAAAAAAATCTCCTGGGGATTGCTTTTATAGTAACAGTGAAAGCTTAAAATGCTGCAGCGGCAGCCAAATTATTTTTCTTGTAGTGGAAACAATACCAACAACTGGAGTCTACATAGAAAACAGTTTAAAGCTACTCATAAAAATGACTAACAAATGAGCACAACATTTCTTTTTATCATTTACTCTTTATAAAAAGTGACAGTTTGAAGGCTACTAATTTGGCAAGTTATTTCCCCTGTAGAGTCATGGTTGTTCAGTAATTAAAGGATATGTAAAACATAGACATATACACACTAGTACAGCCTAACATTTTGGTGTAGTTTAGGACACGGTCTCTTTTTCGCTCGCTGATGGAAAACTAGGTGTATATATGCAAAATGTAGCTGTAGGCCAAAGTCTGCTATCGGACAAAATTTTCACGAATATACTCGTGACTAAAGTCCCAAGTCCTGTGTACTTTGTGTTACACTCCTGAATCGTTCAGAATGAGGATATCCAAAGATATGCAGTTATCTCAGGGCACAGAGGAGTATTTTCTCCCATGACTAAACAAATGAGTTCTTGAGCGCGGTTGAAATCAAACATTTAAAATATTATTAATTACTAATGCTAATTGTTGAGGGGTTTTTTTTTAAGCCCTATGCGCTATCCTTAGGTAAGCAATTACTTTTAAAAATCTGTTACTAAAAGCAGCAAGCCCCCTCTGTCACTCTTGAAAATGGCACTTAAGTTCTTAAGTCACTTTAAGTTGTTTTTGCAATCTTTGCCTGATATTTCATCATCTGTTTGCTGGCAGCAACCCCTTCTATACCTGCAAGTAGCAAAAAATATATTGCTCCCTCTGAAAGTAAAGAGCTAAAAATCACACCGGACTCAGTTTAGTCAACATAAAGGCAAAATAGAAACCCATTCGTTCAAGGAACTGAAATAAGAGGACTTAAAGCTCTGACTGCAGAGCAGGGAAATGCTTTACATGAGACTTGCAGCAGTTGCTGGTCTAATTCTGGTCCATGGCAGTCATTGGCCAGGCTCCCAACAGCCAATGCAGGGCTTCTTTGTGGGACTTGTGAAAAGGTTGAGTAGATGCTTGAGATGTTGCTGGATGTTGGCACCATGTCACATGCCCCATTGCGTCCCTCTGTTGGGATGTGTGATGCAAGACCAGTTTACTCCAGTAATAACAATTTTACCTGCCCAAATGAGGTATGGAAGGCGTGGACAAGTATTTGATATGTGGTGTGTGGCTGTACTTTGACCTCGGTCATTTGTCCTTCAAATTCAACATGCAAGTGCTTATCTGTGTCCAAATAATGATGTTGTACCTGTAAATTTGGAGTTTATCAGGTCCTGTAGAAAAGGAAAACTGGTTTGTAGGCTGAAAACTCCTCAAAGTCTGCATTAGCTAATAAGGACCTAGTGATTTGCATTAATACTGGTCATGAGAGATAGACCCGGTCCATAAGATCAAGATTAAGCCACTAACTTTCCAAGCGATGTCTTAGTTCTAAGGACTTTTCAAAATGGCCACTGTTGCTGTGAGAATTTCTGTTCCAGTGTATATTAAAAATAGTGGAATAATAACATCTCACTTGATTATACAAAGTAGTTTTTTCCTCGGTGTTTTAGTTCTCAAAATTCCCCGAATACACTACACTGAGGCTGTTCACTTGAGAAATTAAGTACCGTATGTGATAAGACAGCCATGTGAAATTTTTAAGCTGTCATTAAAAACGATTATAATTAGGACAAACTATATGAAAATGCTTTAAAATTGAGACCCTGGTGAATTAAAAATTAAGGGGTATATTATGTATTATCATGTTGAAGGGCAGGGATTTACGCGTGTATCTCCCATTAACACTAATGTGAGTCGCATTCATAAATCCTTGTGCTGAGCGTACACCCCCTCGTTTGTTTTCGCTGAACAACCTCCGCTTTCACAGTATTCCAACACAATCCCTCTGCCTGCGGAGAAGGAGAGGAAAAGCAAAGCAGAAGTTTAAACCGTTTTCCCTTACAAATCTAGGCCCCCAGATAGAGCCGAATGAAAGTCATCTAAGCAGTCGCTGTACTCCCGTGAGTAAGGTTTACTTATGAAAAGTAATTGTCGCAGAGTCTGCTCTTCCCTGCAACTCCTCCTGTGCTTAGTAACTAGGGGTTGGGCTGTGATTGTTTTTATTAAGTCACCTCTAAATGCAGGAAGGCTGTTCCTGGGGGCAGGCTCATAGAAGTGTTTCAGTCGGGAGCCTTCAAAAGGAGCCCTGTTCAATGGCAGGGTGCAGTTCCCACGTGGCAAGCGAACACTTGTTAGAGCGTACACAGATCAAACGCGCCCCTGACCCTGGTGGGACGTAGGACTGATATCTCAGCAGCCAGCAGGAGGTCTACCCAGGGGCCGTGCTGGGCTTTGGGTCACAGTCAAGGGATGAGCTGCTGGGTTTGGGCTGCAAAGCATTGCCTGTTGACATCAGAAACGATATGATTTTTGTATCTTGGCTTTCTCTGGGAAAAAAAATGTCGTCCTTGTTCTTACAAGAAAAACTTTAATAATTGAATCTTAAAATTTGATTTATTTTGGTTTTTAAATCTTGAGCTGTATATAGAAATATATCGTTTTCATGGATGCAGCAACCGAGTCCGTCTCATACCCTTATCATCCCATCTGCTCCTTTTTACACCCTTGGATTTGGCACTAGCACTAAGGTAAGCTAGCTCATCCATAGCTTAGGCTTTGCTGAGAGTCTATAACAGAGCTCAATACAAATGTCCTGTCCTACTGCTTCTCTAAATGAACCCATCCTAATTCTATTTAAAATACATTAAAAGAATAGTCATATTACCGCACTATAGCTTACAGCAAAAAAAAACCCAAACCAACAAACCGCAGCTCATACCTCGTACCTCTCTGTGGTGTTGCAAAATTGTAATTATACTAATACACTACATTCTCTTCAACATATTTTCCCCAGGGCAAAATAAATAAATCTAAATAAAAGAGATATATGTAGAGTCAGTACATCTCCTATTTTATTAATTAGCACCTGAGCAAAATGTTTTTCCTGCCTGTTGCCAAACCAGAGAAAGCCCTGATGAATTTTCAAGCAAAGTAATGAATGCCAGGTTTATTTCTTTATTGGTACCTGTGGATTCTGTTGTATTGCTTGTTAACAGATGCAAGCGGGCAATATAACTATTACATCAGGCAATAATATAGAAACCCAGGCAGTTCCTAAGCAACAGCCCAGCACTGATTCTTGCCAGCTATTCTCTAGGATTCCCTCAGACACGGTAAGTGAAGAGGAGTTGGACAATATAGTCTAATTTTGAGAAAGGAATAAAGCATGAAACTGGTGATTTTCAAAATCATATTTTTGCAGATTTCTTACCAAATCAAAAGAGCTAAAATTGAAAACTGTCAAAAACGTTTCAGCTCAAGAGCTGCATAAACTTTTCTATTGTTCAGGCAGCTAAACAGACACAGCTATTTTACTTCATACCTTGCCCACAGAAATAACAAAAAATAAAGATCATAATAATAGAGCCTCTTCGGCTTGTTGGCCTGAAACTGGATTTCATGGTGTTTCCTTCTGCAGACTCACTCATCAGTTTAGCCTAAAAGTAAAACATTTTTCATCTGTTCTGTATGAATTCCACGGTCAGTCAAATCTGGATGCTGATGGAAAAATTCATAATAAATCATTCTGTTTAAGCCATATAGACCGTGCGTGTGCGCATGCACATAATTTTGTATGTACACAAGGTAAAAAGGTGTATTTCAAAGCAGTGTCGCTCTCAGATAGCAGTAGCCGGTACAGTTTCTTAGCCTACACATTGCATATTGTAAAAAGGACATCTGCTTTATATATAACTGAGGATTCAATGAAGCAGCAAAGCCGGGATCTTTTTTATTATCCATAACTTTCCTTTCAATGGACCAATCCAAGCTTGGACTCTCAGTATTTGGAGAACATTGTTTCCACACTTTCATTTAGTCCAATATGGCACTCTGTGTCAAGCTCAGGTTTTGAGCCAAACTTCTAATGAAGGGTAGCACTCTTTCATCTACCTATGAATAATGTCCTTTCAGAAAACAGTTTATATTTAGAATAAATAAGAACAGACATACATGCGCCTACACTGGACCCAAATGCACATGGTTCCAGGAGCACAAACAAGAAGAAAATACTGTAAAGCAGATGTTCTCTGGGTTTGAATGCTCCATTGGTTTCCATCCACCATGTAAGGTTCTGCTCTGCTACAGGAGCAGAAGTAAGTTTGGCGGAGGAGCTTGCAGTGTGAACAGTTTTACCTTGCTTGGGAGGTGGGAAGTGGTGACTTTCTGCACTGAAGACTTTGACTTTTTGGAAAGAAAAAGAAAAAAAAAATATTACATCTCCAAAACAAAATTATCCATTGAGTTGTTTGAGCTATGGGCCAAAATGCTTTTCTTTTTGGCAAAAATATTAAATAAATAAATCAAACTCATTCACAAGAGCTGTGGTTGCGTGCCTCAGGCCTCTTGTTCTCTGGGCTCATCTCCCCTGTTCTTGCTTTACAGCAGCACAGGAGGAGTGTGCGAGACAGAGATACCAAATTCCTGGGCACTTATTGATGCACGGCTGCAGGAGCGGGAGGCATCCAGACACCCAGGCTGTGGTACCTACCAAGGTATCGATGCTGTGCTTGTGATTCACTGGCTTTTCTCTCTTTTCTCTACCAAACTGTTCCAGTTTTTCAGGGTGTTAGATATTTTTCAAATAAACAATAGAATATGGTTTGAGAAACAGCCATTTCTGCTCCCTCAAAGGAGAGGAGAAATATGCATCTCAATGAAAACCCCATTTTCTATTAAAAAACAGTTTTGGTGAAACAAAGTCACCCAACCATACAACTCAGTCCACACGTTTCCATCCACTCCTCCTCCTCCTCCCCTCCCAATCTCCAATCCATTCTCTGACTGCCTGATATATGTTGACATGAGAATTAAATCACTAAGAAGTATGAATGCTTTAGCTTTCACAGAAAGCCAGGTTACTATTCCTAGCATGGAAAGTTAAATGAAATCATGCTGTGAGGGAATTCCTATTGATTTCTTCAGGATTGATCAGAAACATTTGTCAAACTTTTGTTTTCTTTCTGTCCTACATCTTCTTTAGACACGTAGTTAAACATACTAAGGAACGTTTACATTTTAAAAACATGTTCTAAGGTCTTTATATAAACATACATGTAATAAAAGTGACTGGTGATTTATATTATCTATATACATTCGGATACTTTATTTTCGAAGCCAAGGTTTTAAAAAATAGGTGCCTAAATTCAGACACCTAAGTCTATGTTTACAGTCTTTGGTTGCCTGATTTTCAAACATGTTAGTACTCAGAATCTCTTTTTCTTTTCTGTTAACTTAAGATCCCTGGAAGTTTGGGGCAAAAATTACATTGAGCCATTTTTCATCTATCAGAATCAGAAAGGGAAAATTAAAGATTTTAAATGCACAAAAGATGTAAAAATAAGAAAACTGTAAATCCACAGTTCTTCCCCACATTTAATTGAAGACAGTAAATTGAATTCGTAAAAGACACACGAGCGCAATCCAGCAGATTTACGCTTGCTAACTGAATTTGACCTGAAGCCCTCCTTCGAAGCATTTGTCTTTTCTTTTTTAGGTTCACACGGAGGCCTCCGGTTTCAAAAAATGTGTGTGCGCTTCTGCACCTAATGTATATGCATATTCAGGGTGGCTGCATATGGAAAAGGAGCATCCATGCCAACAATTTTACAGCTAACAGGCTTTTTTGCATGTGCGAGTCTCTGAGGGTCCTATGTTGTGGGGGTAATTGCGCATGTAAATCCAGCGGGCACTCACACGCAGCCAACGTGTACAGCTGCATTAATGCTTTTGATTGTTTTAAAGCAGCTAGCAAAAGCAAGTGAGAAAAATGATACCGTTTTAGACACCTGGACCTTGAAATAATAATAATAGAAAACCCCTAAAAACTGATTATGGACCTTGAAATGATGTGGTTCAGCTTTCAAAACCTGCCCCTGCATCCCCTTCATCAGCACAGGTCACTCTTACATTTAGACACTGTTAGATTTGTGGTTTTAATTACAAGAGAAATCTTTTTTTTTTTTTTTTTTTTTTTTTTTTTGTTTAAAAAAAAAATTTTTGTTTTTTTAAAAT
>VWZK01015657.1:253731-286594 GCA_013396935.1 Baryphthengus martii | reverse complement strand
TTTTTTTTTTTTTTTTTTTTTTGAGGCAGTAAACATAAATTGATGCTGTTCTAAAATCTATAGGGAGAAAGTTAATATTAAAAAGCCACCACCAACAAAAAGCAAAAAAACGAGGAAGAAATAAATAAATACATAACAAGAAGTTAGTGGAGCAGCTGTGTAAATAGTATGAACAGTGTTAAAGAATAAAAGGAAACTGCCGGAGCCACTTGGGATGAGGAGGGAGCCTAAAATCACCAATTGCTCTAACTAGGTCTTACTCAGGGGTTGTGCCTGGGTTTTTTCTGCCAACTCCAGACCTGCCTTAGAAGGCACTTCTTGAAAAGCACCGGAAGAAGGGAAGAAAAATGAGGTTATCCCATAAAATATTCTACTACTATTTAGTAAGGACACAGGAATAGAGATTGAAGCAATGGTGTAATATTAGGACTAGAAGCTGCATGAAGTAAGTAATTAGCTGAACATTTACTTCATTCATCAGTGCAGAGTAAATGCTGAATTATGTTGAAGTTAATGAAAACTTTCATGGTTTGGCTGCAGGCTTTGCTGAATGACACGACTTGTCCGTGAAAATGCTCTGAACCTCAAACACCGAGCTACGTTTCTGCACCAGGAGCTTCAGACTTGGAAGCTAACCAGGTGAGAAAGGCATCCTCTGATGTCATGAGGGCAAGGGACATGGGGGATTTGGACCATTCTTCATCTGAGTTTTGTAACAGTTTTCAAGGCTGTGAAGATAGACTGGGATCAGCGGAGAAGGCGAACTAAATCAAGCCACGCACGTGTTCTTGTTATTGCTTGGAAGTTACATATAGTAAACCACTAATATAAAACACCCTGGTTTAGTCTAATTAGAGATCTGTTGCTTGCATATGTAAGAATGTAAATGAAATTTTTGAGGCTTTACTAAAAGGTGCTAGGAAGAATTTATGTAGTTAAATCCTAATAATTATTATGTGCCAGGTGTAATCTTTGCTTCGTGATCCTGCTCTGGCAGGGGGCTTGGACTCAATGATCTTTTGAGGTCCCTTCCAGCCCCTAAAATTCTGTGATTCTGTGAATGCAAGGCTTCAAAAAAGAGCCAGCGATGCTTCCTCCAGACAGGAGATCCGTATTTCTCTGCAGGCTCACTGCAACGTTGAGGCCGTGCTGCTTTGCAGACATCAGCATGCTTTGATCACTGCAGAGGACAGAGCTACCATTAGGGCTCAGGAATCTCCACCTTGTTTTACTCTGGTATTTGTGATCTCTATGTACAAGAGACGGGATTTTTGCAATGCTGATTCCAGTCCACAGTGTGAACTGGATCCAGACCACAAGCAACTCATGTCCCATTAGTGCAAGAGAAGTTCCTTTATGGAGAAGGACCCAAGTTGGATGTGGACTGGATGTGAAAGGTGTAGAAAGGCTGTGGAACTCATTGACAGTTCCCTTGGCAGTTGCATCCATTACCATCCTCCTGCTTTTCCAGCAACAGGACTTCGCCTTAGGAAACTCACCTCCCAGCACCAGCCCGAGTCCTGCAATGTTAGCCAGGGTTGCTGTTAAACAACCAGACTGAGCTGACATTGCTCCTCAGCTCATTACAACATCCCCTCAGTGCAGCAGAGCTGCTCTGCCATATCCCTGAGCTCACATATTGCCATAGTTCCCACCGTTGCAAGCCGAGATACGGCCCTGCTGTTGCCTTGGCAAAGCAACATAACCTACAGAAATGTATAGTCGAATTGTTTTATTGTCCTGCCGCGGTTGTGATCATTGCTGAGCACCACGAGCTTAACCGTTGGGCTAAAAGTTGTCCGAGAGCGGAGTTACTAGCCCATGGGTCTGACTTAAGCTGGCAAGGAGCCAACGCTCTGCTATAAATCTGCTGGAAGACAGGAAAGAAACCTGGTGAAGCACAGTCTGAAAAGATTCCCTTTGTGCCAGTATGCTAAGTAGAAAGTCGCTGCTGAATACACATGGGCCAGATCCAAAAGCCGTTGAACACTGTGGGAATTTTTGCACTGACTATGATGGCCTTTGCTGCAACCCATGGGCTCTGACCTTCCATATCCTGTGCAGCTGTACAGTCGTCTTTGTGCAAGCAAATTAGGTGCATTATAAGCATGAAATTACCTGCCAGCGCCCTAGAACTAATTTGTGTCGGTGACATGAACAAATCAAGGTACAGGACGGAAGAGACAGGATCTGATACGTCTACAAGGTAAGTCAGAGGCCAAAACAAATGTAAAGAGTTAGTCTGGAGAATTCTGTAAATAGCAAGAAAAGGGAAATAACACCACTTGGGGAAAATTTTCAGGCCAGGGAAATCTAAGGGAATTTAACCATTGATGTCAGTGAAACAAATGCTGCACATAAAGCACAGGAATGTTCTGAGATGCAAAGACTTTTAGGAATGAGGCCAAGCTTGCTAATTGTTTTCCACCAGATTCATCATTCCCAGCACGCAACACCCTATCCACTGATATCTTCCCTTTGCTGTCAGATCTTTGCATGAGAGTGGCTGCAAAATTACTGTGCCATCTCCTTCAGCAGTCAGGAGGGCTTCGACTGAGGGACGGTGTTTAGAAGGCAGTGCCGAAGAACTGAATGCTCCCTGTATGAATTCTTTCTCTGCTACGAAACATCTGAAGCCTGCCTGGTGCCTGCTCCGTTTCCTGAACAAGGGCCATGGGGAGAAGAAAGCCAATGCTAGCTGTGCTCCAGCAGGACTGGGCTTTTAGATGGTTTCTACGGGAAGTCCAATCGGCACAAATTAAAGCAGCCTTGTGGGCTCTAGCCCTCACTGACCACACTGGGCATCACCACAGTGCGTGTATTCAAGGATGGTCATGCTCTCTTGACTTCTAGGTAATCCCGTTGACCCAGTGCCTGGACCACCTCGGTGAGCTTGTAAAGCATTTACTGTTTCTTCACATTCATGTTCCCATGTTCCCAGTCCATTAGGATGTGGGCAAATACCTATTGCTACTTTAGCACGATTGACTGCAAGCTATATGCTCCCCTAAATTTCATCAGGATTTTCCCTGGTTAGTAGATGCTTTATTGCCCTTATTATGAAGTGCAGTTGCTGTATGATGTCAGATAATAGTTACGTTGAGTTGGGGTTTTTTCGGTCTCCTTTGCCAAGTCTGAGTTCTTCACTTCCTGACTGAGTTGATTTGCTACCTTAATTTTTAGAATGTATTGGTTTAGTAGCTGTGTGTGTGTAGCTTGACTTTACATATGTGTGTGCATGAAAACAAGCAAAAAAAAAAAAAATTTTTCTAACTGAAATCGATCAATCTGTCTATCTACCCATCAATCTATCTATCCATCCATCTAAGTATGTACGTAAAGTAATTATATGTGTCTGTTCAATAGGGCACTAGTGGTCTTAGTATTTAATTACAACTTGAGTTATCTGGTGTTCTAGATTACTGCCCCATCCTGCATGAAGACCTAGAAAACTTACAGAAAGATAAAGAACCTCCATGTAGCTATTACCTGCTAATAACATTTCTATCGTTGCAAGATCTGGCAAGAGAGCCAAACACCACATTTTCCCAAAGGTATGTAAAGCATGCAGGGCTGATGGAAAGATTAACGAGTTTTCTGTGGAAGGAGCATACATCTGCTAGGGTGAGGAGAGCCTTCACTGATGTGCCACTTGTAAATGCGTATGAACTCTGTAATAGGTGCGGTGCTTTTGCTCAACAGCTGCAATCTTTTCATTGTACCTCTTTTGTTAAATTCAGATAAAAGCACTTCATCGTCAACAAATCTAATATCTGTTCTTGTCCCACTTGAGAGGGTCAAATGAAATTTCCCACCAGAGAATGAATAAAAAAAAACAAACCAAAAAAACCCCTGAAGCTCCCTAGCGAATTTGGGTGACAATGTGCCAAGAGAGAGGGGAGGAGAGGTAGTATCTCCGGTGCTCGGCAGAGCAGTAATGTCAAGAAGCATGAAAAGCTCTCTCCAGGCTTGCACACAGTCACAGGGCAGGAGAGGCAGGGATAGCATGGCAGTCAAACGTCAGCTATGAAATCACCTCCCTCCTGAGCTGCTGGGGCAGATCCTCAATCTCAGAGTCTCCCATTCAAGAGATCAGAGGAAGCTGTTTGGGGTGACTGTCTCATGATGGAGGAGGTCAAGAAGCAGGGATATTCAGGCTGGAGCAAGAGCCCACTGCAGAGGAGGAAAAGCCTGTCTCTGACTTCACAATCATGGGCAGTATTTCCAATGCACCTGGCTCTGCAGAGAGTAAAGGTTCAGGAAGCTGAAGAGGAAGAGAACATGGAAAACTCTTCTGTCTAAAATCTCTCTTCTGTTAGGCATTGTTCAGGGTGCTGGTTGGAGACGTTATGCCATATTGAGAGAAGGACTTAAAAAATGGCTTACTTTTACAGTAAAAGCACCAAACCATTATAAAAATACATATACATCCTCAGCAGAGTTTCAGCATTACGTTATTGCATCAAAGACTTTTTAGACGTGACACCAGAGAGCCTATGGATTTCTAGCAGCTGAAGGGGGAAGCAGGTATATATTTAGCCCATTCGTATATGCACTTAAGTGCATATAAATATTTTGCTAGGTCAGAGCTTCTGTGTGCTAAGGAGCCACATGTGCCAAAGTGTCCATTTCCAGGAGCCTCTGCTTTGCACATTCTCTCAATCCTCTGCAGCACCAGTGTGAGGTGTTCCTGTTTGTCTTTTACTAACCGTTTCTCCCGGTGTCACTGCAGAAGACAAGTTATCCTGATAAAGGCGGGTCGTAGCCCAGCTCACCAGGGTATGCGGTCCTTGTGCAATGCTTCCTGATATCTTCCTAGATCCCAAGCCTGGAACAAAAGCCCACAAAGAAGTTAAGAGTTCAGATGTGATTCGAAACAAGACCATTTTAATCTTTCAAGATAAAGCTATTAGATACCTCTAAGCTCTTCTTTCCATTGTTGGCACAGGCTGTGGAGTAATAACAACCAGAGAACTGCCACACCATAAACTCAGGGAAAGTCTGTGGCCTCTTGAGGGCAGGGAATGGGAAGTGAAGGCACAAAGAATGAGGCACCATAATGAAAGAATGTGGAGTAGCCCATCACTAACACCCTCTTTCCCATATCAGCAGTTGGACTCAGTTATGAGAATAAAAGGGACCTTGGCTGCGAATGACTTAGGGCAGCATAAATATGTATTATGAATTTTAGGCTCAGACATAATTAAATGCCATTTGTCAGATCTATGCTTGTTTTTCATCTCATTTGAGTTTTACAGAATGAATTAACTAACAAATGTGCCTCTGATTCTACCATAACAAATCATTTCTCAGAATGGTTGCCTCCAAGCAGCAGTGAGAGAGTGACTGGGGGGAGTGACCTTCTGCTGTGAAGTTGTCACGTTCCAGCAGAGCCCTGAGTGACAATGACAGCCTCAGTAATGGGGAGCCCGTAGTGGCCTGGCAGTCTTGTTGATAACTTGTTAATTTATTTAGTGCAGTGGTGCAGAGGCAAAGATCTGGAGTAAAGGGTGGGGTGGGTTGAGCCTCAGGGTTGAAATATGTAAATATTCTGGATTTGAGGGGGAAAAAAATAATATTTCTTGTTCATTGTCGCTAAATGAGGTTGGTGACAGGTGCCACTGACAAGCAAAGAGGCAAATGTTTGTACCAGTATAGTTTTCATTAAAAAAAAAAAAAAAAAAAAAAAAAAAAAAAAAAAGATACAGAAAATGTATGGTCAGCAGGTGTGTAGTTTGGATAATAGAGCAATAAGTGCTCCTCTCCTGGTCATGTGAAAGCACATTTAGGGCACACAAAGTGACTGTCATTCTGGGCTGGGAGACTCATAGGACAAGAGACAGTTTGTTTGTCTTTAAGATGCAAAAGGGAGGAAGAGTTAAGGACCACAGATGAATAATCCTTTCATTGTAGTTGTATCTTGAAAAGTTATCTCACTTTGTTCCATGACATTAAAGCAAAGGTCCTTTTTTATACTTAGCAAATTATTATAGCAGAGGGATGGATTTATAAGGTAACGTAGCTATAGTTTCTGAAGCATTAGGAAATGCTCAGAAATTTGTGGGTGATGCAGTCTTTAAAGAATCTGACCTCTCCAAGTGACAAGCTCCTTCCAGACTCCAGATCAACTGGTAATGGCACCAAATGGATACCCAAAAGTCAAAGCATTCATTTTCTGTGTGAACAGTCTTGTATGCTGTCCCTAGCAGAAGGCCTTCTGCAGCTGTAGTCTTCATGCTACCTAGTTCATAAATTTATGAATGTTGTTCATCATGTCAGGTTAATGAAAACGTACTGGAAGATACGCTGCTTCTGGAAAGCAACACTGGCACACTGGTGAGTCAGACAAATCTGATAAGAGTTGTCCTCTGCACAGCTCAGTAGACTTTATCTTTCAAACATCTTAAAGAAGACGGGATGGAAAGTATTTCACAAATAATGTGCTGTCATTTGAAAAACAAAACCAGATGGTGCTGTTACTGTATCCAGTGACTTAAACATAATGCCATGTGGCTGCAGGAAAACAATAACCCTGCCACAGCACAACTCTGCAAACCTTGTCGTGTAGTCTGAGGAGATCTCTTAGGAACGAGAGAAGAGCACCCTGCAGTCGGTTGTCCATAGGAGTATTGGTGGCAAGTATTGGATCTTAACCTTGAGCGCAGCCATTCCCACAGCAGCCTGAGAAGCAGCAGCAACTTTTCCTCTTTCCCAGCAAGGAAGGAGGTGCTCTGAGCTCCCTACAGGCACCCTGAGCTGCACTCATGCTGTCCATCTTCAGGTAGCCTATTAAGCCACATATCTTTTCTCTTTTTTGTTTAGTTCTTTACAGGCCCCGCCCTTGTTGCTGTAGCTGAAGTGTGTTCTGCAGCTTCTGGAGAATTTGGAGAGCACACGGGACACCTCTGCTCTTGACCTCAGTACATGAATGTGCACAAGGAATTTCCCCTGAACATTTATTATCCCTGGTGCCATAGTCAACAGTTGGCTGGGTAACTGAGCAAATTTACTTGAACTCTTTATTTCCCAGGTCTTATTTTACTAAGGAAGGCAATAAATCAATGACAGGAAAAGTACTCACCAGGCAGAAATTGGGTAGCTCCATGACTTAATCAGCACTGATTAATGCCGGTCGGGAATCTATCTCTGCATTTCTTTGGAATACATTTTGGAAAGTCTAGTATTTCCTAGCAGAGTTTTGCATGAAAAATTAAATGACTTTCATATTCCTGTCTCTCCTTAACTACTAAGTTCCTTGAGGTTCATGCCATCTTTCCACATATAGGTGCTACGTGGACCAGTGCTCCCTCGAGAGATGAAGCCAGGTGATCGCTGGAGAGCTCAGTCGCAGGTCTGGGTGACAGGCAGCGGAAAAGCACCAGCAGCCGCAGCCGGGTAAGACACTTCTCTTCCTCTCTGGCTGTAACAAAGTGAAAACACCAAAGATACGTCAGAGAGAAGCAACCAGAGGTAGGGATGGGGGATTGAGCTGCGTCAGAAACAGACCTTCTTTTGTGGGGGTGGAAGAGGAGCCGTGACTCCTGAGGAAGGTCAAGGTTGGGCAGCGAACAACCCAGGCAAGAAACCCCCAGACGGATAAACAATCCAGACATCTGGTGAGATCCCGGCAGTGCTGCAATCAGGGAGGTTTTGGCACTGACTTTGACACCACCAGGATTTCCCTTGTAATTAGCAGTGTGCAGCCTGTCTGGGGAGGATGTTCCCTCCGGAAAGCTGCTGGAACTGGGCTGTGAATCGAGCTTCATCTCTGTGAAGCAAAGAACAGCACCTAGTTGGTCTCTACCCCTCCAAGTATGAGAAAAATTAACCTGAACTCAACAAACATTAGATGCTACCAATAACTCTGATGTCTGGCTCGGTTGCTGCCAAAATTTTTTTAAGATGTTCACAGTGGCTGCTGGAAGAGACTGGGAGCAGCCACAGGAAGGGATTCTGGGCTTGTTGTATGGCAAAGGGATAGTAAACCTCCCAAGTAAGCAGAAGTGTTTTTGCATAGATTTCTTTAGCACCAGCAAGTTAGATGGGCACATATGAACCAGGCAAATTAAAACAGTGTATGATATAAGGCTCAGACTGGTAAGACTATCAACGGTAATAGATATTGCAGTTTCTACACTGATCCAGCCACGTACACATACACAAAATACCTGAACAATAGGGTTTTTCTTTAAAAGTAAAGAAAAAAAAAAATCTGTGTTGTTAAAGACCTCAGCTATCTGTATTTGAAGATCGTTGTCTGAAAAGATGAAAACCATACATTTTCATTCCATTTCAGATTAGCATGGTAAACAGCTAGATCTGTTCTTTCAAGTGGAGCATTCAGCTCCATTTGTTAGCTTTGTTGCTGATATTTCACCTCTCTTTTATTTACTTAACATAGTTTGACAAGAAATTCTCAGTGAGATAATATGTCTACATGAAAGACAGGCTTGGGGAACAAGTCCAGAGGTTTCAGTGGGACAGAATCAATTATCTACGTCTTTGCCAGTTTGGTCTGCCTCCATTCTGCAGAAAGCACTCAGAAGAGCTACCCAACCAGCTGAGCAGTTTTGGTAGAAAAAATACATTCTATTTCTAGGAAAAAAAACAACACAACACCATAATTGTAACTTTAGTGTAAATCAGGATTGCAGCCAGTTGTGAAAAAAAAAACAAAACAAATCAAATCCCAAGTGACAGAAGCTATCACCCTGCCAAACAACATCCTTTCCACAGCCAGGCAGGATGGCTCCCAGGACAAAGCAAATTAGCAAATGTTCCTGTTGCTTTTTGCCACACAAAATTAGATGAACTGATTTCTCCTGAACAGGACGGTAGAAATGATCCTTACACAGCAACCAGCTGGTGCAAGAAGTTTCTGGGGCTGAACTAAAGCAGGTGATGGAAGACACCTACATAAATATCAGAAAGAAAAAATGCTTACCCAGTCTGGATGGCTCAAATACATAAACAAGCAGTTTCCTATATAGCCTATACATTGAAAAGACCCAAGTCACTGGAGTTTGCTACGTTTCTGCAGTGTATGGTGAGTCCAAGAAATGAAACAGAATGAGCAGCAAATTTAAAAAGTAAATAGTGAAACCAAAATATACTAATAACTTACCCAAAGAAAAAGCCAGGCCTTCGTGACATTCCTGTAGGAGCCTAGGTGACCTCTCCCCCTCATTTTGATGATGGAGAATCAAGTCCTTAGGAAGTGGCAAGTTTGGACATAACGAAAAGAAAGACTGTACTGCAAAGTGAAGGCAAGTAAGTGAGCAGTGCCGTACAGAAATAACGATTCAGTAGCTGGTAGGCAATATTGTCGCCTCTGCGCACATCCAAGAGCTTAACTGACCCACTACTCTGGCTGAGGATCTGCTCCATTAATAGTAAGAAAGAGCAATTTAAACTATAGCTTTTTTTTTCCTTGTGTTTTATACAGGTTTGGGGAATACGCTATCAAAGGCTCCAGATCTGGCCAAAGTCCACAGGCATCATCACCTGTGGTCAGGCCCTGGATAGAAAGATCAGAGCTATCTTTGCGTAGCCCTACCACCAAAACCAGATCAATCAGAAGTAACTCAAAAGGAAATATTCTACAGGGAGCAGATGAAGATGCATTTAGAGGAAATAATCCCCATTCAGGATGCCATTATTAAAAGATAGCGATAACTATGAGAGCTAAGATAAGTCAGGGCAACCTCGTTGACATAGGACTGGAGAACTTCTACTGTAAAAGCAGAGAAACTAGGTCAGCGCTTTTTGAAGAGAGGAAAGCTCAGGGTGGACATCATTATTTTATACATGATTCTGAAGGGAATAGCTAGGAGAGATGTCAGGAAACTAATGTCAAATACAAGAACAAATGGACGAGCTCTAAGAAAGGGAAATGTAGAGAAACTAAAGGAGCTCAAGGGATATAAACATTTTCTGTATACACTAAGTAGTCGATGCTAGGACTGGGTTACAGAAAGGGCTAATAAGAGCAACCAATAAGGATTTGGGAAAGGGCATGCTTTGTGGGGTACAGCCACCTGAGAGCAGACAAATCTGTCTCTTGATCTTGATCTGTCTCTAGAATTGCCCAAGTTCCAATCTCAAAATTACTTCGAGATTCACATACAGTAAATCTCTGTGCAAGCGCAATAGATTGAAGTGACAGTTCAGTTTATCACTTGAAGATAAAACTCAGAAGAACGTTTGCCTTCTAATTCTATTAATATAAATTTAATTACAAGGGCTAATTCCAATTCAAATGTTAACTTATAAGAGTTGGTGGAGGCAGCAGCCTGGAGAGAAAAAGATGATGCTGGAATCTTGGATCCTTACATTTGATCAATAGTTCAGTGTTAATAGACTTTATTTATGAATCGGAGCATATGGTTTGAAAATGAGCCTGATGATTAGGTTGCATGCATGTAGACACACACTTCTGTAAGCACTGGAATATTTGCATGTTGCAATTGTCTCCTAAGAAGAATGAAAAGCCTCTCTGTGATGTTGTTACAGATTAGAATAGCCTTTATTCCCCACCCACAAAAAAAAAAAAAAGCAAGCAGAATGCTAACTATAATGGAAGTCCAAGCATGACTTCCAGAACTTGCTGCTTTAAACATAGATCAAACCAATACTCTTTGCTCCAAGTATCCGAGATGTATACCAGCCACTAGGAAAAAAAAAAAGAAGAGGATTGAGTGAGGTAACAGCCTGGGACAAAGGGAGTCTGAAGAGAGGGAGGAAGCGGTGGACTGTGTAGTCTAGGGCTCTATTAGCTCATTTTCTTATGTCCTTCAGAATTTAAAGGCAGAATTTCATCTGGTAGAAATAAACATGGCATTGTTAAAGCTGATGGAGCTAAGGTATGAATCTGGTCCATATTCTAATATATATAAAGAAGAAAACAGGAAAAAAAAGTACCATAAATACAATAGACCCAACAGTCCTATTGAATATGGGTCAAAGTGTGAGATCCTGTAAAAAGTGTAATGCCAGCCCTGTTCCTTAGGAATTTTTCTTGTTTAGAATAATACAGTTTTTCTACTATATTACCTTGGTCTGAGTAATGTCACAAACCTTCCTCCCCTCTAGCCCAATGGTTAAACAAGAGAGACTTTGAAGTGAAAGTACAAGGAGGAAGGAGTCTGAGTGTGCCGTAGCTCTGTCCCATTCTGCTCAGTGGTAGCAGAAATATACCCACGCCTTCCAGATCATAAAAATCCATCACAACGAGATGCTCAGAAATCTGGAGTTCAACAGAGGGTTCGATAGGCACGCTTTGAAAACTTTCACAGTATCTTCGAATCAATTTTGAACTGCCAGGGTATGATGCTGAGATGAACTGGCCCATCTCAACCACCGTTAGAGCCAAGGAGATATTGATGTTGACAAGGAACCAAAAATACGTCACAGCACCGGGAAAGAGCAAGGATCACAGAGGTGAGTGATACTGATCAAAGCAGATGAGAGTCAGGAGTGTTTATACAGGAGGTGCGAACTCGCCACACATACCTCGGTGATCTGAAACCGTCAGAGTTAATATGCTGTCTATTAAAATTTGTTCAAATACAGCACCTGTCATAGCACGTACAGGAGAAGTGTTTGTTAGGTCAATCTTAAACGAGAAGAGCGAGGTGGAGAAAGAGGAGAGCTAACCCTAGCTGGCTGGAAGTGGATGCACAGCCTAAGCAGTGTTATCTGTGCACCTTTTCTTCTCCTAAGCACCAAACCCCAGAGGTTATTGCACTACGTGAACATTGGTTTTACTCCAGTGTGGTCATTTCTCACAATCTTAATGACATTTGAATGTCTGGCACGCTTTAATACTTGTCTTCCAGCAGTACTCTGCTAGAAAGGGGGATGCAATGCTTGCGTTTTACTGCGTGTCTGCAGCAGAGATGAGATTGGAAAGGGCTTTCCTCTAGCCAGAGCTGGAGCTCAGGGCTCTCACCATCCAGTCGCACCCTCATGGATCAGTACTCGCAGAAGGATGAGTGGCAGCATCCTGGCAGCACAGCAACCACAAGCCTAGCACCGCTGCGCTAATTCTCTGCTGCTGTTTTGGGAGCTTATGTAACAGTGGTTATCAGGAATACTTCAGATACTGTACTGAGAAAAATATGACGACCAATGAGTTTTTCATCTCTCGCTAGGTGCTTAAAACAACATGCCATTACCATAGCAGCTGGGCACTTTGTGGGAAGATCTTTCAGAGCACATTCCTATACAGGCTATCACAAAAGATTACTTCTATTATTGTGTGTCCTTAAGTAATAGGAAACCCATGGATTTGTGTTTCAGGCCGCCCCAAATGTCATTGTTATTGTCCATGGCATTGTTGTCTACCTTACCCTGAACTTTGAAAGCTCGCTGCATATCGGATAGATTCAGAGCAAGCCCATGTTCTTAATGAGTAAATGAAGTTACTGTTACTTTAGTTTATTCTGAGTGTTGAGCCCAGCATGGGATCTAACCTGGAATAGTCATCTTGAGAATATTGCGATGGAAAGTAGAGCGTAGGATTTAACATTGGAAATTAGAAGTTGATCCTACTTCTTATACAAAATTGAGATTGACAAAATTGAGGTTTATCTACATAAACCTTTAAACAAAGATGTGGCTCTGAATCAAAATTAGGGAACTGGAGAAATGAAGTTGAGGATTTTGTTCTCTTAAAGGAAACTTGCCCAGCAAGACTGTCAGCAGAAAGAGCTGCCACAGTGGAGAGCTAAGCACAGATGTTAATGGAGTCAGTTCTTTTTCTGGAGGTCAATTTGGAATAAATCAGGATTGTTTAAAAATGGCAATTATTGATTAATTAAATTTATGCTTGGAGCTTAGCCCTCTTAGTTTTGAAGAGTCTGTACACCAAGCTGGTATGAATGACCATCTGAAAGAAAAAGAAAAATCTTTATTTAATTAACTGCTATTCTAATACTAGCAATGGTTTTGGAGCTCTGTTCCCCATAGGTGTAAGTAAAGGGGGCTTTTTTTAAGTCTCTCTCTGCACTCAAGCTCCACAAATCAACATACGCTGTGTCTGACTACAAATAAAAGTATATCCATCTCCAAAATGTGATCCTCAAAAGACAGAGTAAGATAGCTTGAAAGTAGCTTATGAGTCCAGAAGCCCAACAACAAAATGCACAAAACTGACTCGTGCAGCTGTACAAGCAAGTTCTGGATTTATCTGACTGTAGCTGAAAGTTGCCTGGGCAGGGCTTAACTCTGACAGAGAAACACTCGGCATATAAAACTAGGAGTAGCCAGGTACCAAAACTGAAGATACTACTGGAGCTGTACACCTGATTCACATCGTCCCAGCTCTCTTTGTGCCAGAGCTAACGTGGGAGCAGGCAGGATCAGACCCTCTGTGTATGGAGGGGAACCAGATGGAAGAGGGAGAAGAGGTGATTTTCACGGCAATGTGGTGCCGAACATAGGGAGCTGGAGGCAAGTGAAAGATGAAATGTAGGGGCACCATGTTGGCATGAAGTGATATGCTGTCACAGGCAGCTCCTGGGCTGATCTCACACTTAAAAATAGATTGACATTTATCCAGGAGGTGAGTTTGTTGTTCTGTAACTACAGCATTTTCTGCTATGGTTGATAACGGAAAGAAGATTGGATCTTGGTCAGAAATATAAAAATTCGTCTCCTAGCAGGGGATAATAGCAGGAGTACAGGGGCAGATGACAACTGCAGATTTAAAATAGTTCAGTGCAGTCCCTGGCAAAGAAGACACGTTTGGTGCTGGGCTGAGATGCTGTCCCACACTCCTGACCGGGCCACCCCTGTGCCCTGGGGGCATCCCACAGGCAGCAGCCCCGAGTTCTACCCTGCTCCTCTATCCTCCGTAACTACCCCTCTTGGGTCACTCGGGGCAATTTTTGCTGAAAGTCAACTTCGTATCACACAGAAAGTCTTTAGAGCAAGAAAGATGGGACCAGTGTGCCAGTAAGACCCTGATTTTGAGATTATTCAGCCTGGAGAAGAGGAGGCTCTGGGAAGACCTTATTGTAGCCTTTCAATACTTAAAGGGGACCTATAAAAATGATTGGGACAGTCGTTTTAGCAGGGCCTGTTGGGACAGGACAAGCAGTGATGGTTTTAAGGTAAAAGAGGGGAGATTTAGACTGGATACAAAGCAGAAATTTTTCATGCTGAGGCTGATGAGACACTGGCCCAGGTTGTCCAGAGAGGTGGTCGCTGCCCCATCCCTGGAACTATTCCAGGTGAGGTTGGACGGGGCTCTGAGCAACCTGCTCCAGTTGCAGATGTCCCTGCTCCCTGCAGGGAAGTTGGACTAGATGAGTTTTAAAGGTCACTTCCCAACCAAAACATTCTGTGATTCTATGATCTAGTGGAAGTATCGGGGTGGAATTAAGAGTAGGACTGTAGTGTGCTGTGGGCAGTGTGAAGGAGGTGTGAGCTGTCGGGAGGTGGGGGGGTGCATGTGCACTTACACACACACGTATGTTTATGTGCAACATATCCCTAGATGGATGTGACACCTGTATCTACTGTCAGCCTTTTGCAGTGGCATATTAGGTAGCTCAGAAACCTTAACTTTCAGCAAAAAAAACCAAAGCTCTTTTGTTTCAGTGTATAACTGTTGATCTAAAATGGGAGTTCTTGTTTTCTAATTCACAAAGCTTAAAAGATCGCTCATTTTATATTAAAATGATAGCCTTTGCAAGAGACCTTCAATCTAATTAAAGCCAGGAGATTAGCATCCCTTAGAATATTTGCAAAGCCTGCAATGGGAAGTTAATGAAATGTGTACGCTTTTATAAAGCTTTAATTTTTAATGAAATAATTCAGTACATGGACCTTGCTCCTCTGCCTTACCTGCTTTAACCAAAACAAGGGCTGTTTACAAACAATCCAAAGTTCTGGGGTAAGAAAACGAAAGGCCCGGATAAGTGGAAGGCTTCTTTGTAACTACTACAAGCCTGTCTTTTATCTCTTCTATCCAGCCTGAGAATTCAACTGTTCCTGATTAATAATAATGAATGAAAATATCATTTTAGAGTGGCAGTCACTTCTTAAGGTTATGGATGTGTGTGTCTGTGTGTATATATATATATATATGATATAACATTTTTTCTATATAACATATGCTATATTTGGGTACATAAATATGCATCCATAGATAATGAATTATGTATAGAACTATGTATACAAACACAGTGACTGCAGAGGGACTTTAAATAAAGCAAATAAGGCAAAAGAGAGGCCAGTGTTGCAAGGGAATGTCTCAGAGGTTGAGCTCAGAGGCGAGGGGAGCAGCCAGGGCTGTAATGGTCTAGTTCAGAGGGGATGACCCAAGGCAAGCCTGAGCAATTCCAACCGCTCTTTAGGCTACGCACCTCTAATGATGGCTCCACTCCTCTGTTATCGCCTGAGAAGGAAGAAAAGAGGAGAAATGCTGAAGCACAGAGAGAAGCAAGATGTGTTCAAAGGACCCATCTGCTCTCCCCGGTGTTGTGGGGCCGGGTGTCCCCGGGGGCCACGCACACCCTTTCCTGGGCTGCTTTAGAAACAGCTACGGCATCGTTAGAGCTATTTACTGTATCTGCTTCTTTCCCCCTTTGCATTACTGCCTCTGAATTTTGCCACCAGAAAGAGCTGGCTGTTGCATTCAAAACAGTACTTTACATTATGCTTACTGGATCTTTCTGAAGCCTGAATGTTAGAATATCCTAATCTTGCTCTACATTTTAAAGCTGAAAGATAAACCTGTTGTTTAATGAAATCCACAACACTACAGGAATAGTAACCATTGTGTTTCTCCGTTTCAAAGAATGGCTGAAATCTAACATCTGGTGTAACTGTACAAACCTGACCTTAGGTCACAGTAAGTATTGTATTGTTGATGATGGATACGCTTTTTTCATTACCACGCTGTCTCCATTCTTTCAGCATCCATGCTGTGAATCCCCAGTTATAGCCAGGACTATTGATAAATACTGATTTTTTTTTTTTTTTTTTAAATACAATTCCTGTTTTGTTTTTTTTTTACAGATTTAAGCACGCATTGTAAGATTATATATATTTTATTTTTTTATAATGGCTCTTCTAGTTTGTTGTCAACAATATGCTATTATATGAGCAAACTCTTCTGCATGATAGCTCTAACACACAATGAACAAGGGTTTTGTGTCTGAAGATGCAGCTCTGATCCTAAAAGGATAGTGTCACAGAAAGGTGATCCTCTATGTCTAATGCCTTCCCCTGTACTTTCCTCTTTGGATGCTCGTTTGCTTAAAGCCCTTCTAGGACTAAGGTCTAAGGTTTAAATTGTGAAGCAGAAGTGGACGACTGCGACTGTGTCTTTGCACATCTTGGTTTCAAGTGAAGGAAACGAGGCCCTGCACTGTCCTGTATGATTGATGTCCATTATTTCTAAGCTCTGGGGATCAGAGACAGTGAAGCAGCTCACAGTACTGTAACCAGGGCTCCCAGTAAGCTCAGTTACATACCAGTCAAGAAATAAAGATATTGTCCTGGTAATTGGAAGTTCTGGTCAAATCTTAACTACATAAAAGCCACCAGGAGCTCTGCCACTGAACTGGGAGGGAAAGGGCAGAGTTTAATGATGACTTCTATTTGTTTGTTTTGCTGAGTGTATCAATCCCCAGAACCTTTCTCCCAATTTCTTTGCAGTTCTTCGAGAGCTTAACAAGATCTCAGCACCATAGCTTTAATTTGTCTCCCTAAAGCTATGAAAACTCAAAGTTATTTTCCAGCCCTTTGTGTGCCATGAGCCCGGGCTCGTTCAGACTTGGTTCTTTGGGAAAGAGGTGCTGACAGGGGTTGCTGGACACACCGGCAGCGAAGGGGAAATCTTTTCTTTCCTGATCCATACACAAGGTTGTAATGCACATGCTGTGTTCTCTCTAAGGTGCTAAAGGTGCTTCACAATGTTACTGCGTCATGAAGCAGAAGTGAAGCAGAATATCCTTGGCTCATCGTGTGCAGAACGAAGTTTTGACTCCCCAGAGTCCCTACGCGTTCGCTAACCCAGCACTACTCAGCATGGAAAATGTCTGAAGGCACGGCATTTACACTTTTAAGAACCATCTATTCGTTTCAATTGTGCCAAAGCTAAGTAAGTATGTTTATAGATTTGTTCGTAATTATTTTTGGAGTAGAATTCTGTTTGTTTGACAATATCTGAAAAATGAAATACCTGGGGCAGCATTGCTGAGTGCAGCTGGTGCTTTGGAAATGCGGGGAAATACTTGCTGTGATTGTGAGGGGTTTATTTAACACTTCTGAAGGCAAAGTTAACTCGTTCAGTGAGGACGGCTTGGCTGATGGGCTGATAGTGCTGCCCACTGTGTCCTGGCCGTGCAGGCAGGTCTGTGCTTCCCAAGGACTCACAGCAGGGTCAGCCTTGGGCTTTTCTCTGCCCAGTTAAGTTTACCTGAACACATACTGGCACACATACCCGCTTGGAGGTACTACTCAACAGTGCTCTTCCTTACTCCACACGTTCACACATTGCAGTTAAGCAGCAGTTTTTTTCATTCAGGGACCTCAAAGTACTTTGCAAGCATTTAATTAATCCTTTCACCCTCCATGTGCAATAGGTACAGTTTCTTTTACCAGAGAAGCAAAGAAAGGCACAGGGAAGCACCAGCAGGCTACAATTTAAGCTCTTTTAGAGGTTTTTCAAATAAACAGTTGAACCAGAAGCACCCAAGGCATAGGTCAGCCTGGAGAACTGAGATCCACAGCACCTTCTCCCACAGCCACAGGGTGAGGACGACAGGCGAAACTCTGGACACAGTCTTGTGGGTGGGAACCAGCAGCATCCCAGGATGGCAAAGGGCTGACACTGGGCTTTTGTGCCAGAAGGGTGAAGAAGGTTCTGGACTCACCAAGTTGTGGACTGAAAAGCATTGGCAAGACGGGTAGCAAATCCCCTGTATTCTTCCCGCCCATTCTGCACTTTCCATGACCTCTTCCTTTCATCGCTAAAAGTAAATTGAATTCAGCACCTTTAAAGACCCTGTCTGGATCCATAACATTCATAACCATGCTGTAACCATGAATGAAAAGCTAAGAGAGAGTATGCTTTGTTTCCAAGGGCTCTTTTGCTTTTTATATGTTTACATATACCAGCCAATGGTCAGCAAATAAGCACCGCAGCTTGTAATGAAATGTTCGAACCATCTGTTTTAATCTGCAATTTAATTTCTCTGTAAAATATTAAAGTTGTTCCAATGGTCAGGTTGGTATGGCTGCTTTATATGGAAAGGATTGAGTAGCGCAGAGCAATTACACTGCACCAAGCACGTACCATGGGTATTACATTCTGTATTGTTATTTGGTTCCATTAAAAACATTAAAAAGCCTTCTTAATACAGCATGACAGAGTTTTAGGTCTCTCTTTTCCGTTAGAAGCAGGTAGCAGATGCTGAGGGCAAACATTAAGGACCTTTTTTTGAAAACAGCGTGAGTTTTTCAAAGTGCTAAAAATAAAGAAAGATTAAAAAAAGCTAGCACACAACCAAGCAAAGAGGCACTGAGGAAGAGGAGACGATGTCAGTGTCCCACAGAGGAAAGTGCCCTGGGTTGAGGGGCAGCACGTGGCAGCACCTGTGTGACTGCATCTAGTTATTCCCCCAGCAATGTACTGGTGTCTGCAGCATCAGAAGGTAGCTGGGAGCATGATGCCAGCACCTCCTTTCCCAGCGCGCTGCGGCTCTTCGAGGCGATGGAGAGAGACACGACGCCCTAGCGTCGTCTGCTGCAACGTGGTACATGAACAGAACGATCATGCCTTACATTAGTAAAATAATAAAGTAAAACTAAGCTGTGTGAAATGATTTTACAGCGCTTCTGACATTGACTTTTTGCCTTCAGCAGCAGCTGAGTTATGGCACAGGATTAAAATACCTGCTCTTGTTTACAGCCGTGCTAAATTTAGACGGCTGATCCCTCTTTTCTGTGCTCCTGCGTCACGTCTACTCTCAACCTCTTCAGGCCTCTGAAGGGATAGTGGATGAGAAAGGAAGAAATCCCCTCAAAAACCAGCAATTATTTCACATTATTTCCACTTCTTTTTGGCAAGTGGTCAGGGTCAGTGCAGCGTGCTGCTGGGTAACTACTTAATTTTTGTACGGCTTAAACACTTATGCTGATGCGTGCCTTGTAATACCGTGATGCCTTGAGGTAGTTTTTACTTTAAAGAAGCAATTCATATACTTGTTCCTTTTTTGAGGTCCACCAGCACAGCAGGCCTGTGAGCTGGCTTGAAAGGCCAGCCAGAAGTTGTTCTTTCTGCAGGTGCAAGTTCTCACCTACCCCCACATCTCCTATGTGACCTCAAACAAGGCCTAGCACTCTCAATGAGCAGTATCCCATGCCATGGTCTCACTCTGCCTTGCTTCTGGCCTCTTTGTCTGACTGCTCCTATAACAGTTGGGACAGATACAGAGCAATTATGAGGAGCTTAAGTTGGTACCCTCGGTGTTGCCAAAATACAGAGCCTTCCTCCGTGTGCTGTGACGCAAATGTCTGTTAGGGGGCTGGCGAGAGGGACACGCACGTATTTCCCCCAGCACAAACTGCCCATCTCGGAGGCAGACCACCTTGCAGCCCCATGAACCTGGTGTTTTAGCTAATCTAAAGCCCTGGAGGGAGTTGGGGGGCTAATTAACTCGGCGCTGTAGCATCCAGACGTAACTCTATGGCTCCCTGGACCCAAGCTAGTATTTCTACCGAGCTGTTTGCTGCTGTATGTGATAGATCTGCTTGGCCAACGCTTGCTCAGGGTTCCCCAGCACAGGATGGGGAGAGGCAGGGCCTGCACACATTGGCTGCCCCCCACCCCCGGACTCTGCAGCAGTCGCTTTCCATCCTACCCGTGGCCGTGCGTCGCTCGGTGTTATTTGGTATATATGCTCCTTGCAAGGCATTTTTCTTGCACATAAGCTGGAAATTACTGATTTTTTACCTTACACAGCTAGTATAAAAGCACTAATGTCCTAATGAAGAGTCTCACTTAGCTAAATGCTTCATACAGCTGAGTAAAACAAAGAATTTTACTAGAGCTTAACCCAGTCGTTAATAAGCTTTTTAACCCTGACCTTTCAAATCAATGATCTACCACTGGTTTTACCTTTCAAGAAGGAATTCCATTTTCAAGTGATAAAACATATTTTGCACTCCTTACAATCTAATGATTATTCGCGGCGTTACTGGATATATGAGGCCATCAAACCATTAGAAGGTATAAAATGTATTAATGTACAGCATTCACGGCTACATTTGCTTTAGAGTCAATAAAAGGGAAACAATTTATAAAGGGCATTTATGCTCATTACAGAATATCGATAGATTGTTTCTCCCATCGTTTCTGAAGTATGAAGGACTCCCCTTCGTGATGGATAGGAGAGGATTTGCATAAGCTCTTTGCTTATGCCCTGAATGTCTCAAGCATGTCTTCCAGGAGCATTGTGCAGGGATTTGTGGCCGGGCTTTGGGCTGGGATGCTTTTGGAATGGGACCCACAAATTGTTCCTTCCCAGGGGACCGAGCGCCTCAACTCAGGAGTTGTTGACAGCAGCCATGTGAAGGCTCTATAGACAAATATGGCACTTTCAGCAGCAGATATGAGTTATCACAAGGCTGTGGGCAAGTCGGATCGAGGTTGGAAAAGCAGACGGGAATTTATTTGTGAGGAAGGTCAGTGCTGAGTACAGAAATGATGGCAGAGCTTTGCAGAGCACCCTCCTAAGCAGCAGGAGGATGAGAGAGGCTACTCGAACAGTATGGGGGGGAAAACCAGAAAGGAATTATGTATGGGGGTAGAAGAGGATGCAGGAGCACTGGCACTGTAGCTAGAGGCAGAAATTTCATAGTTTGTCCTAGTGAATAACTCAATTAACTGCAGAAATAAAAATCTATGAAGAGACGAGTGATTAAGGCACTGGCCTGAGTCTCAGCAGACCTGGATTCTGTTCCTGGCTGTTTTCAGCTTTCTGTCTGACTTTTGGCAAGCCTCTTCAACTCGCTGTGCCTTGGTTTCCCATCTGTTAAAGAGGAATAATAATATTTCCTTTCTCTCCAGCCTATTCCAGCAGCAAGCCCTTCTGGGCAGACACCGTCTCACGTTCTCCCATAGTGTGTAGACAGAGCTTCGCCCACTGGGGTTTTGTTCCCAGCAGTAATGTAGGACATACATGCAGGGCAGGGGAGTGCCATGACATGGAAGCCTGCTGACTGACAATTTCTGATGACTAGGGGACTAAACGTGCTGTAACTTGTTAAACAGATTTCTTAATATCTGTTCTTCAAGGACAAAAGAAAAAAAAAAATTATCAATCAGTCATCTGTAAATCAGAGCAGGAAAGGGATTCGTATGTCTCTTCCTATGATTTTTAAGAATCTGAAATGATCTTCCAAAGTAGAAACAGCACAGTTTGAGAGCACGAAGAAAACATGAACCACAGCACAAGAGCAGAAAGTTGGCCTTCTCCTTTTCTGATCTTGCTCCTCTATGCATCTGGCTTCTCTGTATGGACCGATCTTTCCAGCGTTCCTCACTGACAAGCCCTCTTCTTGCTGCTCACGGTGGCTTTCCACACATACATAAGCTCATGCCTGCCGGGTGGGGTGAAACTGTGCCCACTCACAGGCATACCTGCACTGCAAGCGAGACTTCGATAATATCAGTTGCCAAGCACTGGTTTAAGAGGACGCCCAGCAAATATGTAAAATTAAATCTCAGCTGCAAAGACTTTCTGGTAATAGGCAGTCCCAATTAGAAATGCAAATGTCACTGAAAGGGAGCATGTCTGTTGACAGTAGACTTTGAGGAAAGCTTTGGTTTTAGTGCTAGTAAATTAATCTTTAATTATGAGCACGCCTCACTTCTGAAAGAAGTGCCCTGCACATGCTGAAGTGACAGCACGTGAGAGTTTCAGGCTATTGCTTTCTTATGATGTCAAATGAAATGTCTCGCCCCCCAAAAAGCAGAGAAGAGTCGCGTTGGCTGGTGGTGGATTTAGTGCTCTCGCTCAGCTCAAGCTGAAGCTGGCCAGTGTCATTGACTCTCCAGATGGCAAGAAGTCATCAACCCATTAAAAACAGCATGACTCTTGATAAATAGAAATATCTAAATGAAGAATTATCAAGGTTTGGCTTTGCCAAGGGACAGCAGAAAACAGTCCTTGCTCCTGCAGTCATTTCCTTCCCTGGCTCGGTCGCCTGCCCTCCATGGGGAGCACACCTCGCCAGCTGAGAGAGGATCACAAGATGCTACAAAAAAACAAAAAAAAAAATATCCTTCTTCAGGCTAGTGATGAGAATGTCCAACACCTCCACTCCCGTGCTGGCTGGATTATTAAAATAACATTTCCACTTCCAAGTAAGTAAATAAATCTCACTGGCAAGTTTGTCTTGTGACAGCCAACATCTTGTCTCCCTGAGAACTGGGCTGGTGTCCTGCAAAGCTGAAAACCCAACACTTTAAAACCTGAGTGCAATAGCCAAGAGATACACTAGATCCATCTTCTGAGGTAGCAGATACAATGAAGTAAGTAAATATGTCCTAAAAAGCCTATTATTAAAGTTACAAAAATAGTTTGAGTTCGTAAAGTTTGAAGTTATGAAATCTTGCAGTCATCTTCCCGGTAAGCAGTTGCTTTCTTAGCCTATAGCCCCAAAAGCTATGTTGCCCTAAAGAGGCCATGCTGCACATCCACCTCAAAATGCCCAGAACACCTGGTTTGAGGCACAACACGAAGATCAGAACATACCGCATCATAAATATGCATAAGTGACACAAGAGCCTGCCGCCTTCTTGGAGAGATGCCATAATTGATGGAACAAAGTACAACAAAACTTCACATCACTGGTGGATCAGGAGAACAGAGGTAACTGAAAGGCTAGAAAATTACAGGTTTACTGACATTCTGCTCAACCTTACCCATTCTTTATTGAAAAGAGATAATAACTATCTATAGGAGAGCTGTCTTAAGGCTCCATTCATTCCCTTTCGCTAGCCCAGCTGAGAGGTGGTATAATATAACGCACACTGGCGTCTGGCATGTCATTTAATTACACCTTCAGCTTGCTGGGAAAATGTTTGAAGTGTCAAGGTAAGCAAACTATAAAAATATATTTCCCTTGCACCAGCAGAGCTCCTGCAATGGCAAGCAGGGAAGATGGGGGCCTGCTCCAGCCAGTACTCTGTGTGAGGAAGGTGATGCAGAGGAGCCTAATTCATGAACAATTATCGCCCTTTGGTAAGACACCATCTGCTCCCGGCGGCCTGGCTCCCATTCTCTAACAGACACTTGGGAATTCTTCTCCAAATAAAGTATTGGTGTAACAGGAAAGCAGTACCATTGGCTCCAGTTAAATTGTGCCTTCTCAGCGAACCACTCAGGCACTGTAGTTTCTTAGTGAAGCCTAGTGATAGCCTTCATTAGCCAGGGAGAAGCCCATGAGCTAGCCAGAAGTCGAGGACTTTCAGGTTTTTGTCACTTCTGTCTTCCTACTAAACTAAAAAAAAGATATTAAAATTTAAAAGAATCTCTCATGTCAGAGACAGCTGCGCTGAGTTGTGCCCATCCTGTGGTGCTGTGTTGTGTTTAAGCTCTGTAAGCACAGCTCCTGCAGCACCCTGCTGGAGACAACCAGCACCCTTCTAGAGACAACCAGCACCCTGCTGCTCCACCCTTCGTCATGACAGCTTTTAAGTCACCACTTATTTAAAAAGCCGGTTCTCATTGTCACTGCTGTGACATAAGAGTCCACCAATGTGTCTTCTGGACCCTGGTGCTGTACACACGAGGGACAGGAGTGTATGGGGTGTGTATGTGTCTGAGCATCACACTCCTGTTCGCTCTGCACAGTACTAAAGCTGTAGATAATCTCACTGCTTGCTAAACCAAAGATGACCCCTGAGCCTTTGACCCTGCAAGCCCGTGAAACAAAGCGGAGTGCGCTAGGGCTGGACTTGCTACAAGTAATTGAAGTGAAAGAAATAAATCACATAATTTTTCTCTTTGTGCATGGCGGGGAAGGGGGGGAGGAAAGGAGAAAAAAGTTCATCACAGATATTAGTCACCTTGTTTTGTTCTTACTAATGGAAATTTCTCAGAAACCAAAATAAAGGGTGTCGTATATGAACCTGAAGAGAATAAAATTAGCTAGAACCCACATCCTAACTTTTAAACCCAGTGCATGAATGCAGGTGTCTGCAGCTGAGCATGGTATTTTTGTTTCAGCTCATCTGAGGTGTGACTCATTGCCATCAAAAGAGGAGGATGCCTTGATCTGTGTGCAAGCGAGCACTGGAACAGCAGCTGCTGGAGCAAATACAAACATCCATGCCAGGGATTGTAAGGATGGAGTTTATCTAATATGTAAACAACCACCTGCTGCAAATGAAAAATTACACCCACAACCACCTGAGTAAGATAAGCATATGATGGGGATATGAGGAGACAGATTTATTATTAATTTGTTGGAACTTTTGAACCAAACATCTCTTTTGCAATGGAACAATAAGATGCGCAAGGAAACGGTACTCCTTGCCCCAGACCTGCTCAGCAGCATTTATTTTGCCTAAGTGATTTCCTTTTCTCTGCTAAGTCTGGTGGAGATGAAAACACCAACCCAAAGAAGATAATTAAAAGCTAAATGAAACCACATACAGCTGTGCTACTACATGGCTAATGAACATGCAAATATATACATATGACAAGGACATAATGCAGACTGGCTGCCTTGAGTGGTTAGTGCAGATTTCCACGAGCTGGAAATGCTATTGATTATAACTGAGCTAAACTTCCTGACTCCAGACTTCAAAGATCAGCCTCAATATAATCATCACACAGCATATGGGAACGTGGCTGCAAGGAATTGATGAATAATGGCTTGAGGACCTGAGCATTTGCACGTAGGGTGGGAGATGCCCTCTTGGCGGCTGAGCTTAGGCTCCTCGGCAGCCAGGACCAGTGCCATATAATATTCCTCAGCATCTTGGCGTGCTCCGTCTCCCTGTCAATTAAGATTTTGGTGTTGTGGGTTTTAGCTGGAATAGTTATTTTTTTGCCTTCCCACTTCACTTGGCAAGATTCTGGTATGTGGGGGACACGTTTCTGGGAGGACCAGGGGTGTAGGTAACATGTACAAGGCAAAGCTTCTGGGATCCTACAAAACAGAGGCACGAGCAGCATGGAGACATTCTCCTGTGAGGGTTTGCTGACATACTGGCATCAAAGCCAACCAAATCTGATTTCCCTTATTAGTTAAAAAGTACCCAGCTGAGAGCAACCCCCCCAGCCCACCCAGAGAGGAGATGAAATGAGTCAAGGCTCAGCCCTGCACAGAGCAGTTCTCCCACCAAGGAGACCTGCTCCTCCCCGCTGCCACCCCTGTGCCCCCTTCCCCGGCCACACCGTGATGGAGACATTACAGAATCAGAGGAAAGCTCACTCCTCCATGATGACTACAGAAAGGACACACAGCCTCTGGGATGGCCATGGCCAGGAGAAAAGAGTGGAGAGAGGCAGCGCTGCCTTAGACCTGGGTGAAGATGGCCGAGCCACTGGGACAGCCAAGAGAGAGGACACCTACAGAAACCAAATTTGTGCTGAACACAATGGTTAGTGCATAAAAATTAATCAAGTACTACAATGACTTGCTTTATTCATAATACTTAATGGTCATGTAATAGGAGTTTTTATTCAGCAGTTAAAGTTCATAAGTGCAGGTTTTACATGTAGAAAGGTATTATGCTGATAGTTTAATTACACACCTTTCTGCACAGCAAAGGAAATGGGTTATGTGGGGTTTATAATTAAAGAAGGACTTCTGAGGGGAAATGAACTTTGCAGTTAGCAACATGATATTTGATTTTTATCAGATGTTTTTGTTTTGAATTTGCCAGCGCTTGGCGGTGTTGTAAACAGGTGAGAAGGCTCCAAACTGCACGAGGTGTCGGGCGGAAGCTTTGAAAAATGCAGCATAAAGTAGCAATACATAAAAATGGCAAGGGCGAGCATAAGGCATAAATATCATGTGTTTGGAAGGCTCTCCAGAGCTCTGCCCATGCAATCATATACAGCACAAGTCTGTCCAGTATGTCTAGGAAATGGGAAAAAAAAACAACCCGACCTGAACAAGTAGGTGAAAAATAAACCCCGGTCCTCTGCCAAAATAATCAAAGCGTTCCTTTTTATTTTTCTTATTTTTGTTTTCAATAAATTTCATGGCCAGTGAATATAATTTTCCCCTCCTGCATGCCTACGAAGGTGGCAAAGCCAGATGCGTGATGGATGTTTGTGTGCGTGCGCGTTTGCTGTTGGAATACGCGGGATGCCGCTCAGTATTCAAGGCAAAGATGGGCAGGAGCCACTGCCAGGTCAAGGCCAGCTCCTGCCTCCCTCCCAGAACTCTGGGGACATCTGTACTGCACATGGTGGGGTGGAGGAAGTCAGTAGTTCTAGGGCTCCTCCCTTGTCAGGTTTTAAGAGGCTCTGCTCAGCATAACTTCATTTCTATATACATATCAAAGCATATAAAAAACACTGTATGCAAATATATATATATATATATGCACATATTTACAAACTGCCAGGAAAAACCCATTTTTCTAGCACAGCAAATAAACCGACTATTTTTCTAAAGTCTAAAAGATTTCAACCACCACCAAATTTCCTTCCACTCGTATGGTGTAAACTGACAGGCTTTTAGCGTGCCCGGCAGCAAATGAACATGAACAAGTGGGCTGAACAAAAAAATAAAATAAAATAGAATAAATACTTTCCAAAAACAATAAGCAAGGGCAGGGTCTGAAATATTTTGAGTACGCCCTTTCCTTTCTGGCAGCCCAGAGAGGGACTGCCCTGGATATTATGATTTGCTGGTGAAGGTGGAGTCCAGGTGACGAGATGACAATGCCCGTGACAGGGCTCCCTTTGCTGGCAACAGCCTCTTTGGGCACCCTGGACACACCAGTTATATTTGAAACATCCAAATACAGTGGAATAATTTCAAAATCCTTTCAATTGGAGCGGACGCTCAATAATTACAACAGGAACAGTTGTGTAAAGGGTGTATCCAAATGTAACTGGACATTTTTTTTTAATTTCATTGGCCAACTGCATGAATTAATGACAATGAGACAGAACTGTAACTGTTTTTCTCTTATTAAATCCATACACTTTGGCTCTACTCATCATAGTTAACATACTGTTAAAAGAGCTGTTGTATCTTTCAGCCCTCATCAAGCCCTCGCTGCACTGTTGTGGATTTCAAATAGTTACTTGTTTAAAAATAGAATGTGGGGTGGTGTTTTTTTTTAAAAAAAAAAAATCAAAATTTGACTGCCAACTCAATGCAAACAGGTAAAAATTAACATATGCAATTGTCAAGTGTCAAATCCAGCTCCTCAGTCACCAGGATTCCCATTGCCTGGTGAGCGGGGCCGATAGCACTTTGAGGCTCTGTTGCCTACGGGCAGAAGTTGTGCAAATAAACATATATGCTGCAATTTTTATTTATTTTTATTTTTTTTTACATTACACTGTGCTTTTTGGGTGTGTACGGCTGATTCGTTCTTTGTGATCTGTAAACAAAAGAGCCAGTAAGCCTGGAGCTGACAGCTCAGCCTCCATGGGGCAAATGTGGGGTGTACTGCATGGTGACAAAGATGCTCCAGCCATTCCTACAATTAGCGCGAGTTCTCCACCCTTGCAATAAAGGATATTGTTCCCATTATTTTTTCTTTTTTTTTAAAGTCTAACAAGGGTAATTAGAACAGGATTAACAGCTATTTTCTTTTCCCCCCCACTGCCTCATATCAGAGGGAGTGTTACACCAGACTTACGACGAGACGTGTTTTTTACTGTATATGGCAATGTCTTTAAATGAACGTATAGCACAAACACACTCGCCATCCATTGTATTGTTTTAGAGAAGCCACTTCTCCCATGAAGAGCAACCACATGTGGAGGGAGAGAGTCCAAGTTAAGTATTTGGTAAACATCTGAAAATGAGAGACAAACAGCGCTGTGCAATCGCACCATCTTCCTTCAAATACCCACTCGAAAGAAAAAAAAAAACCACTAATTCATTCCCTAACAAGCCAAGCCTGGCTCCCTAAACCAGGAGGAATCGCAACGCTGGTAAACTTGCAGAAATATTTTTACAATTTTATTAGAGGTTTTAACTCGGTGCTTTATCTACCTCTGTTAGTCTGCAAAATAGCTTTAAATATTCAAGTGGTAATTAATGAATCTTTTATGTTGCAAATCAAACATTTTCATCTGTGCTGCGGTACAGTGGCAGCGAGAAGGAGGGGTTTAAACTGTAATTGTTTCTACTGTTCCCCTCGCAGTGCTGAATGCCTTTTTACCCTTTATTATATCATTGGCTTTTGCTTCAGTTCATCAGCGCTTCGCCACATCTTATCGTTCGATATTTGCTGTCTATTTTTTTTTTCTTTTTCAGTTCAAGATTTCTTACTGTGCCTTTGCCAGAGACATTCCTAAGGAGATGGAAACTCTCTGAATGTGGAATTTTCGCATGAGTGCAAAATAATAAAAAGCATGTGTGTATTAAAAAGGGATCAACTTAATGGGAAATGAGCATTGGGTTACATTAATATTCTATTACAGTAAAAATCATATTTAATAAATTTTCTCCAGATTTTTCAGAATCTTACTGTATTTTTCTAAGTCGTATGCCAATCCAAAGAAACAGCGTATATGATACATTTGATTTATGTTAAGTAAATAACCTGCACAGCCCATTTTTTGGTTTCCAAAAAAAAAATAAAAAAATATTAAGTGTAGAAACACACACCAGACTGAAATGTGTGCTTAGTTTCCATCTGCTAGGAGGAATAGTGTTGGTCTTGTGCAGCAGAAAGCCTTTATAAACAGTATTCTATTTTATTGATGCTATATGTGGATTTTTATGTTATGTGGCAAGAGCGGGAGAAGGAAAACATTGTAATTTATCCTAAACCGTAAAATTATACTAGTACTGGAGTAATTACTTCACATATTAAAATACGGTTTCCTTTACTTTCTTTTGTCATCACATAAAATGAGGCGTTGAGCGCTTGCAGCGCAAAGAGGCCGCAGCTTTTCTTGCCTTCACAAAGGATTGACACATCCTCGATCGTACACTCTATCACCCGACCCTTGTTGTTCTGTGACCCTAATTAATATTATACTCAGTGACATTTATGTATCAGAGCAATAAGCTAAACAGGAAACAATTTATGTCACCTAAAGCTTTTTAACAAATCGATGCAACTATTTGTAATTGCTTGTTTCACAAGATTAAAAGTACTCAGCCTTGATCTTCGCCCACGGTTTTGTGGCCAACATGACCTGTGCTTCCGTTGTAAAATAGGAGTGTTGGTGATCAGCACCTATTTCCATCAAGTAATCCATATTGCTAATATTTCTGGAATTTTAATGTAGTTACAATTTATAGCCGATCAAATGTGGTTACCTAAATTGCTGTTGCTAGTAGACAGTTTAACTGTCTTTATTAATTACAGTATAATTTAATGTTTGAGTACAGGCACTTGTGTTGGTCATTTTTACAGCCAAAGCAGTTATGTGCCTTATGACGAACCATTTTAGCATTTTCAATGGAAATTTGCTAATATGATGAGTGATAAAAATGTCAAACTCTGGTAAATAATGGTTATTGCTTTGGCTGGAATTAATCCTTGAAAGGACGGTTACCTTCAAATTAGCATTACAACTTGAAGGAAAAAAAAAACCTGTTTTTCAGGCTTCGGAGATGCATAAAAAATGGCCACCGAACTCTTCTAAATAAATACATACAAAACCTCACAAAGTGGTTGGTTTGTTTTTTTTTATTCTTTTCCTCCAGGCAGACAGAGAAAAAATCCTGTGGAATAGAAAGAGAGGAGGGACTATTTTTTTGTTACATACCCAAAGCTGATGTTGTTTATCCTTTCTAGCTCACGTGCTCTGAAGGTAGCTAAGGAAGGACTTTGCTACACCTCGGCCCTCTGGTTTTGGGGCAAAACCAGATGCAGACGGCACGGGGGCTGCAAACAAACACACGTGAGGACCACGTCCCACCACGTCGGTCATCGGTGTTGGGGCAGCCGACCGTCTGTTGCCACCAAGGTGGCACTGTAAGGATGAAGAGCGCGTCTACATGACGGAATTCACCACCACTGCAAGGAAGATGAAAGATAGCCCTGATTAACACACCATTAAACAAACGTTTAACATCATCACTGAAGACGGAGCCTGATTAATAGGTCAAGAAGGGCTAATTACACTTTGTTGTGAGGAAGGGGGTGTGTGTGTGTCTCTCCGTGTGCACAAGATGCACCAGGAACAGCTACTCCCTTAAATTAGTCCAATAATGTGAAATTTGTAGTAGTCTGTGAGCGCGGCCCAAGTTAAATGTCACCGTTCAGATCATCTGCAGAGAGCAGCTGGGTGTGCGTGGAGCACGTTGGCTGCCATCTCCTCCTGGGCCTCCACCTCCTGTGCTGGGACCCTCTCATCTCCTGCTGCTTTTTCCTCCAGTACAGAAGAAACCCAGAAAAACTATGCACTGGCTCGGGTTTTCTTTGGAAACCACTCAGAGACGCATTGCCTCACCACCGACCATAAAAGTGCTTTTCAGCTATGGTGGAAAACAGCATTTCTGACTGGAAAAGGTATTTCCCAGCTGGCTGTTGCTGGTGGCAGCACTGTGAAGCAGGAAGGTATTTTGTGATGTTCCACGATGCAGCAGCCAGGGAGGAGAAATGTGATTAATAACATAAAGATGATACAAAACGCTGCGAAGAGCCAGGCTCACATCCACTGCTAGGGCAGCATTAACTCGGCAGGAGGGGGGAGGGCCTGATCTCGCTCAGCTCGGTGCCAGTTCCTCCACACAAGCTGTATTTGGCGCCTACCCCGGCAGCTCTCTTGAAATTGGAGGCCACAGAAAGTCAGCAGACGACGAACACCACGCTCGGGCCTCTGAGCCATCCTACCAGGGCTGAGACGTCTGGGGAGGTGAAATACCCAAGTCATCTGTGATGGCTTCGCAGCTCATGACCTGCCTGCTGGGGATCTGTATGGAGACACGTTGTCCTCGAAGGAGGAGCCAAGAGCCCTGCTGGGATTCATTCTGGGACTTATTCGCCTGCCCGGAGCTGACTCTCTCCCACCCACATTTTAGAGACATAGAGCACAAAACATGTATCAAGTTCTGGTTTAACACCCTCTGCCTGGGGCAGAGGGTCTTAAGGAAATTAGGAAAATTTTAATCCCCAAAGTGGGATATTTCCCGTTTACTGGAGTCTCACTAGTGATAAAAGTGCAATGCACAAGCAAAACTAAATTTTATTCTCTATATTTTGATTATTACAATCTATCAGTCAATACCATTTTGAGACTTATTATAATGTGTGCAAAGATTCCTCCCCCCACACCAAAAAAGAAAAAAAAAAAAAGTAGTTATCTGGTATAATTTTATGATAGAATATTTTTATAAAATCATTTGTACTAATTTAAGCATTTATCATTATATGCAAAAAGATTTCTTGATGAGAATATTATAGACGGTGCATGTTTTTGACATTAGCATTTTATTTGGATGACTAATCTTGCAGATGTGAAATTTTAATGAATTATTCATGAAAAAAATCTCTCCTCTGAAATTTCGGTTTGCTGCTAATGCTAGTTATTAAACATTTTATTTTTCTTTATAAAACTTGATGAAGAAAATAAATGTGTGCTTACTCGGAAGAAAAGAAGGTGGGCTTTTTCCTTTAAAGTTTGCCTCAGGTGACAGCTTCACTCGGGACTTTGTTCATCACGGCTTTGATCCTGCAAGCCCCTTTTCGCATACGTACAACACGTGTCCAACCCTTCCGATGGAAGCCAGCAGCACAGCTCCCATCAGGACACTGGCACATGGGAGGGGTTGCAGGATGAGGCCCCAGACCCCTTCTCTCATGCTTTTCCCCTTTTAAAGTAGAGTCCAATGAGAAAGCAAATAACCCTCAACTCCCTGTGACCCTACTGGTCAAATGTTAATGGACTTTCCTGGATGAATTCTTTGAATGACAGCGTCTTCCTTGCTTCCAGCGCTCGACTGGGCCAGACTGGCCACGAAACCAGCGCTAAAATATCTTGCAATTGGATGAGGTTGGGGGAAGCCCAAGGAGAGCGATGAGCTAGTCCACGAACGTGCTGGGACATGGGTGAGATGTAACCAGCTGCTCCACGGATCAGCGCTGGGGCCTCGGGGGATGCGACACGGGACGGGGCAGCGGGAACAAAACAGAAACTTAGGACATGGCAACTCGCATTACCAGTGTGAACAACCAGCATTTTTATTGCATTTGAGAATGCTATAATGTCAGTAATTAGTACTGACTACACAACATTTTTTATTGTCTGTATCAACAGACATGGAATGATGGAATTACAGTTGATGTAAGGAATGAGTTTCTTTTATGCCTTATCGAAAAAAAAAAATAAAAATCTTGTTACTGGCAGCACATACACACAAAGCACCATGCTAACAGTCTGGACTGTACCATTTTCATCAAGGCTTATGGGTAGAAGATACTTTTGTTACCTGTTCTGGGCCCATTAAAATGCAGTCGTTAACTGCAAATTCAGCTCGCAAGACTAGAATACTAAATGACTTCTGAAACATCTAAAAACTCACTCTGAGTTCATTAACCAAAGGTACCAAAGGATTTCAAAAAGAGTTTAAACACTTTTTTTTTTTTTTTCTTTTTTTCCATGCTATAATGAACATGAGATTACTGGCGATCTGAAAACTACAATAGTTCAAAATTATCTTTAAAAACTTTATATATATA
>VWZK01015657.1:216652-253077 GCA_013396935.1 Baryphthengus martii | reverse complement strand
TTTCCTTTCAAATATATGAACTTTGTTTAAGACAGCCAGAAAAGGCAGTGGTAAGATAACAGAAGGGGTGGGAAAGTATCAAAAAAAACAGCTTAAACACAAAAACTGTACAAAAATGCTTCGATCAATGATAACAGGAGAAAAAAAAAAAAAAAATCTGTCAACTATGTTACAATTTAAAAGCTGAAAAAAAAAGTCAGGGATTTTCTCCCACATGTCAGCAAATGTCATCCAATATTCTTAAAGCAAGGATAACTAAATAAAATACATGTGCAGCGTATTCTGCAATTCCATTACATACAGTAGTTTTTTTTTTTTTCAAAGCTATTTTTTTAGTATAGTTAATATAAAGCAGTTGCACAAAAAGCAAAAGGTGTTTTGACAAACAGGTCTGCATTTATTCCTTTTGAGGAATGATATCTAAAAAAAGGACCTTTCCACCTTTTCCTCCCTCCCCACCCTCCCCCCAAAAGACAAAGGCTCACACAGACACAGTGGGATATATATGTACAACATAATAAACCCCTCCCTAAAGAAGCAACTGTATATCCAAAGGGATACAGAATCAGAATTGTAAAAATCATAGTGAAGTTTGCTTGATGTAAAGCCTGAGATTTTTCAGTTGGTTCTTCTGCAAGGCTGCGACACCTGCCAGATATGTTAAAATCTAATTTTTTATTTCTTTTTCTCTTTTTTTTTAAATTTTTTTTATTTTTGCTACAGTCTTTAGACTAAGCATGCAAGACATACAACTAAGTGCAACTGAGTGAAATGTATTTTTTTTTTTTTTATTTACTCATTCCCTAACAGTTTGGACTGAGGTATGCGTACTAACAGTTTCTCATGCTGTTATCTTTACTCATGTCTAGCTACACATGCTGAGAATGAACTAATCTACCAGATTTTTATCCCCCTTCTGAATACCGAACTAACCAGCAAACCACTCAGTTTAGAAGCACAGGGCTCAATTCTCATGATCCCTATCTGGCTACCGCCGGCACGTCACGAAGCTGCCTGGATATAATTTAAATGAGAAAAAAAAAAAAAAAAAAAGTTTCAAATGACCACAGACTGCCCTTTTTTCTCTTTTCTTTTTTTTTTTTTTTTGTCTTTTGAAACAGAAAGCAGAGTTGAGTTTTATAAAAGTAACTGCCAATAAAATTTCTTGTACCAAAGCTTATGAGTGGACAGGAGTGTTATTTCCTTATGAAAAATGCTGACCAAAAACTAAACAAAACTGAGCAAATGTGCCAAGATCAACCAAAAGTAAAGCAGTCATCCTAGCACAGTCCCGAAACAGAAGTGGCACACAATCTGTAGAACCAAAGACCAAGAATGCTTTTTTTTTTTTTTTTCCTGTTAATTCTAGAAATACTATTATGTGGTCCAGTTAAATTGTGGGAGCTTTTCTGTTCTCTTCTGTGTTCTATTAAACTGTCTCCTTTATCTGATACTCTAATTTTCCGCGAAATAACCGTGTCTTTGCTTTCTCCAGCTCCCTTCTCATAGCTCTACCAGTAACACTGATTGCTTGTTTTAGCCTCAAAAGCTTCTCCTCGATTCCTCTTTACAGACTTTCATTTTGGTCACTGTAAAGAATTGCAAATAAAAAGTAACAACTTTGGTTCAGACATCTACTCGGCCTTCTAAATTTTCTAGAATAAAGGAGCAGTTTCCCTCTCAGGTTAGCAATAGCCCACATCTTGTCATTTCCCTCTAAATTCTTCAACCTCCTTTGATCAACAATAAGAGGATATTTGGCTTCATAAGATAAAGCATATAACAGAGAACATAATTTACCTTTGTGTAATATCTTTGGTAATTTTAGGAAAAAAAAAAAGGTACAAAGAAGAATATAAATTAAGCTCTGAAAGGCTTTTTGAAATAATAATAAAAAAAAGAAAGCTAGAGTCCTACATAAATAAATGAGTGACGGAAAAGTGGTTGCAGAATGAAAATGTTTAGGTGTTTGGTGACCGAGGTTTACTGACCTATCGCAACAAATTTCGTACGTCACGTTTGCTTTGAAGAGCCTTGCCAGTTTTGCCTAACAAGCCCCCGGCGCGAATTCTCTCCTAGATCTCTCGTCTCCTACGGCGAGGTTTCCATACTGGCTGGTGTAATATTGCATAACAATCTTAACTGCAGTACTGGATTTGCACAGCTGAAAATTAACACTTTAGCATTAGTGGGGCTCCGTCCTTATTAACTCCCGTAACAAGTTCAATCTGAAATCTAATTTGTATTCAAACAGATTAATGCCACCAAGCAATCCTGAACTGATGTTTAACCGTGAAACATCACCACGTACAATAACAATTTAATGAAGTCATCTTTCCAATCACTATTTGCAAATGCAAAAAGAAAAAAAAAAAAAAAAGAAGAAAAAAATTGTAATAGTAAATGTATAGGTGCCCATCTCGGTAATCTTGGATATTCCAGAAAGATTTATTGACCCATTAGACCTCACGTTAAAACAACCGAGAACCTGCCACTGTACTATTCAATCCTCTAATAAAAGCAAACTCTGTTGGTGCTGCATACATTTCTTTGTGCTGTTCAATTTTGTGGCATTTGCTAATATTCACCGTTGCTGCCAAAAAAATGATAACAAAAAAAAAAATAAAATCAAAAACCTAAACCAAAAAAGAAATATATTAAAAATACTGCTTTGTGGAATGAATCTGTGTTGCTTCCTACAGTGTTTCTATGTTCATCTGTCATTCATTCTCATTCTTGCAGTACTTCGTTCCTCTCTCTCCGTTGGACAACCCTTCCACATGTATAGTGCAGCATTTGGGACCTTTTCAAAAAACAACGACAGGAAAAAGGAGACACCGAAATGGAATGTTTTCCATAGCTAAAGAAAACACGGTGGCATCTGAAGGAAACTGGAATGAATGACAGAAAAAACTACAAACAATTCAATGACATTCAGCTTCGTATAATAAAAACACCTATTAACATTCATCACAAAGTACAGAAAACGTCGAAGCCTCTGAGAGGCCCTGGGCCCAGATGAGGCCTGAGGTCAGAACTTAAAATGGTAGAGGAGAAGTGGGGCGGGGGAATAAAAGCAATACATTAAAAAGTTTGGGATAATTTTTTCTTGTAACCCCTCCCCCAATATACACGCTCACACGCACACACACATATCCACACACGTGCACACACAGGCCTTCCCCATCCCAAATGGAAGCAAAAAAAAAAAAAAACAAAACCAAGAAACCAACCAGAAAAAAAACAAACAAAACAAACAAAAAAATGGAGTAAAGGCAGTGATAATCAACATGCAGTACTGTGCAAATATGTTGTCCATTGGAATCCTTAAAATCTGGGCAAAGACTTGATCTGCAGTTCAGGTGTACATGCTCAGTTTGATGTCCTCAAGTGTCCAAAATTGGCAGGACCTGCAGTCCACAGCTGGCTGCTAAATGCAAGTGAATCAGTTTAGCAAATTTACAACACTGATGTTGACTGTAAGAGAGGAAAATCCCAAGTACCAAACAAGTCCATCCAATGCACAGAGTACAAATTCCTTTTTTCAACAAAAAGTAGAAAAATCAAAAATACTCCCAAATGGGATACTTGATGGCACTAAGAGTTAACATATTTCATAGTTGTCAAAGTGGACTGAGAATCCTCCAGACTGTACAATAATGGAGAGATTTCACAGCTAAGTTTGACGTGTTCTTCCAATCTTCATTCTCAAGGTAACGATGTCAGACATACTCATTCTATGTCCTCATTTACAGGTTCATCTTCATAATCTCTGTCGTGATCGAAATCTGGACTGTGGTTGGCTGTTGTCACTAAGGATAGCGGGCCTTCATTTTCATCTGGATCTAACGGCTCTTCTTTGACATGCACGGGGTGCCTGGAAAAACAAAAACACCGTCAATTAGCAAACTGCTCGTTAAAAAGCGGTTTTGGCCGCTCGGGTGGTCTGGGGAGAAAGGCAGGGAGGCGGTTTGCGGGTTCACACTTGACGTGCCAGGTCTAAGAGCTCCAGGTCACCAAGGAGGAGACCCTCAACTTCTGCACCGACCACGGAAGCCAAGCGAAGGCTACGCCGGGCAGGCAGAGCTCAAAGCTCCCTGAGAAAATACTCTGGGAGGAGCACCTCGATAGGCTTTCTGTCTTGGGATCGAGAGAGAAAACGCTCTCAGCTGACATATTAAGTTGATTAATACAATCTTTGGATAAATAAGCGGAATAAGCATCCGAACGGCAAAGCAGCGGTTTGTCAGCCCGCCGAGCCGGCGGAGGCTGGGCTAATCAGCGCTCGCTGTGTGTGCGGCGTCTCTCGTTAACATGCAGAACCTGTGAGACAACTCTCCAGAGGACGACCCCAAGTGAGGTTCTATCATTAATCAACTTCAAGCAAACACAGCAAAGAGACACCATGATACATGCTTTAAACTCCAAATTAATGCATATTTTTACAAACTGTCAATAAGGGAAGAAAAGCCCTGCCAGGAAACACAAACAGAGAGGAAAAGGCTCGCTCAACACAACAATATGATAAGAAAGCACAGTCCTAACGAGAATAATAACACTGTCAGCTGTAAACAAGGCAGAACATGATCCCCAGCTCATGGTGGGCACAAGGATGTACTAAAGAGATGACATCTGCCAAATTTCTCATTACGGCACAGCACATGAATAACCCGCAGGGGAACGGGGCTTGGTCATTCAAAACGAGCATGATAACAATTGAAAAAATGTTGTTCGTAAATCATATTTACAACAAATCCTATACAAATACAAATTACGTTTTTTCTTCCCCCCCTCACCCCGCTTCCCTGTTCGGCAGCTTTTGAAATGTAAAATAGCCATGTGAGTCAATAGTGTCTTGTTGGTGGGACTTTACAGGAAAGTAGGATTTTATTGACATTACCAAGTATTAATAATGCGACACAGCGATGGAGACCCTGTTTGCTTCCTAAATAATTGATGTTGTAGGCAATCCCTTAAAATAAAGTGTTAATGAGTTCAAGTCCCACTCTGTCTCTCATTGAGTTGATATCTACCTCCTAGAGCCTTGCTTTTTCTCCATGTGGGCTGGTTTAACCCTTTCACATAGCCTACGTGAAAAAAACGGTCTGAAAAGCAAACCTTCATTGTGAGAACTTCTTCTCTCCTCACTCAGCTTTGCTTTAAAATGAACAATTTAAAACAGCTGCATTTTATTTTTATGTTTCGTGCGGACAGGGACGACAACCCTGTTTGTTGCACTGACAGGTAAGAATAAATCACCGAGTGGGGAAAACGTACCCGGTGTCCACCTACAAGGCAAAGGTAACCCTGCCCACTGCGAGTGACCGGGGTGAAGCAGTTGTACCTTGTACAGCGTGCAAAGCTGTACCACACCCTGTTATTTATTTTGGCGTGAGCCTGGATCAGTTTAGGAAGCACCTCACTTGCTGACTGCAGACATTTCTGTGAACGCCTTTCAAGTCCCTGCATATTTCAGCTTCTTGAGTTGTAAAGTGCTAGATCAATGCTGAAGTATTAACTGCACCTTCCAACCCACCCAACAAAGGGAAGGGTGGGGAGGAGTGATGCAGTATCCACGTACACACACCTTCTCCCTTCAAATTCACTAATACGTGTCCTACCAACTCAGCCCCGGGAGCTGAGGTACCTTTGCACGTTGTGTAATTTGGCAAAAAATTACAAGAAGAGAGACGCTGCTCACACAGTTTTGACGGGATTATTGAAAAAGGAGGGGTAAAAAAAAAACAGAGCGGGAGAAGATGATTCAAATATCCAAAAGGTTAAGAATTAGCTTAAGCAGGTAAGAAGTTTTGTGAGCGGATCCTCGTCTCAGAGGTCTGCACAAGTGAACCGCTCCGGCAGCTCGTAGCCTGAGCCAACACAAAACCATGCTGATTATTTGCAACTAGAAAAACTTACATTACAAATAGGCTGTGGGGCCCCTCACTTGGGAGAAAACATGAAATGAAAAACAGAAGAAAAAGGGGGAAAGAGCGGCTCCACATAGAGACCGATAAAGCGTGTGTTACTTGGTCTTTATGGCAGTGATCTTTTTTTACTGTTCTTTTAATTTAAAACTCTTGCTTGTTGGCTTTCTGGTTTTGATGCCGCTGCCGGGCTTATTTATGGGGTTTTTTGTATTATTTTTGATAAATGCAGATGGGAAGTTTTCAAAGGAGAGAGGAGAACGCACGTCGCGTGCAGTAGAGGCGGCCTCGGCACATGGACGGGAGTTTCTCCAAGGGCTGCTCAGGGGCCACGTCTCAATGTCCCATCACATCCCACACCACCTCACACTTGGCCAGAGGGCAGAAGTGAACAGGTGCCAGTAGATCAGATAGGTACCTGCTGGGCTCCCAACCACCAAAATGCTGTGAAAGCTCCTTCAAAGGTCCCCGAACTTTTCAAAAGCAAACTCTGCCCTCCTTCTGGTTTTGTTATGAAAGCAGGTGAAACCAGGTGGTTTTAACTGAGTTTCTCTTTGAGGTTTGGTGTGGTTCCCAGAAGTCAGAAAAACAAAACTTCAGGAGTGAAAAGCAAAGCAAGCACCAAGTTATGAAAAGGGCTGCTCGACCCCGAGCGAGACAAAGCCGGAGAGGGCCACGAAGCCACGGGGAGGCAGAGCCATGGCAGCCCCCTCCAGCAGCTCACGCGCTGCACAAACACCGGACAGCGAGCTTGGCAGAAACTCCATCCCCCAAATGAGGAGGGTTATCTGGGTAATACGACCCCCTGGGGAGAGATCTGCATGGAAAACAACGAAAAGATCCAACTCCTTGTGTATTCTGTCACTTGCAACCACAAAGTGGTGTGTGAGGAGGAAACCTCGCTGAAGCCGTGATTTTGCTCAAATGTTTCAGAGCAACTGAAATAAATAAGCTTAAATAAGCTCCAAGGCAAAGGGAGACTTTCTTATCTCTCAAGTGCGAATCTCTACCAGCTCACCAAAATCCCAAACTGAGGAAGGAAACCTTCCTTTAGAGACTTCAGTGTCTTGAATTACAGAAAAGGTAAATGCTGGGTTAGGGAGGGGAGGAAAGAAAAAAAAGAGGGGGCAGGGGGGGAAACACAGAAGAAAAATTAAGGATTTCCCATTTCTGTTTTCCTAGTAGCAGAATTTCAGCACATGCCTTCTAAGTAGATGCCTAAGACTCGAGAAGGGGTTAACAATAAATAACCTTGCTGAACACAGATTCCCCTTCTTTTCACATCTGAGTAATTCTTTTGTTTGTCCACTCTGGGAACAGAGGAGTTTTTAATAAAGCTGACTGTTGTTTAAAGCCACCGAGTTCTGGTGGTGCACACAGCATGGAGTAGTTTGCTTTGTGGCTACCTTTGGAGCATATCAGGATGAAAGTGTTATGTCCCCAAGCTGTAATTATGCGACTACTTTCTAGTGTTTCAAAAGGAGGGAGAGAGAAAGGGGAAAAAAAAAACCAAACCACCCCAACCCTAGCCGTGGTTCAATGTGTCATAAAAAGGAAACGAATGAGTGGTAATAAGACTTCAGCTAAAGTGTTAGACTTCTTAGCTGTCATGTTAACAAGGTCCTTTAAACCTTACAATAAAGTTTAAAGCTTGATTTATTCTAATATACTGAAATTGTTTAAAAAATAATTTGCATTATGACAAGGAGATCTGTTCCGAGAAAAAAATGGGAAATGTCATTAACAAAGCAGGCTTATGGAAAATAAGAGGTTGCAGTGCCTGGAAATGTGCTGTTGGCTCATGATTTTACTTAGTAAACAGGGTGAACCTCGCGCCTGGCGAAGAGCGTTCTGGCTTTAGATCCCTTCAAACTCCTCAGAAACACCATTTAAATGGGGAAGCTCAGAGGCTGGTATTGGAACATCACCCGGCCACATTTTACTTAAGCAAAAAGAAATGTTCAGCAGAGAACACATATATTATCAATTCTGAGAAAATGAAAACACTCAGGAAACAATCATTTCCATATTACAACAGAAAATTGGATTTTCTGGTGAATAATGAAAATGAGGCGTCCCTCCCTCCGACCTCCTCTCTCTCCAGTATTTGTTCGGTGCCCCTCACCTTGGTATCAATGCGCTAAGAGATGATTATTAAGTGCAACAAAGGCCACGACTATACACAGTTCTGGAAGATGTCCTAGCCTGTTTCAACTCGGTTATTTTTCCCTCCTTGCATTCTCTTCAAAGACAACAAAACCTTAGGTGAAATGAGAAGTGCGTGAACTACACTAGCCTTGAACTTGAGAAAAAATAATTACTCGGATTAACGCAACATCATAAACATTCAGCCCTGTCTGTTAGGCCAGGAGAAACCCTTGGGAGAAGACTTGTTTCTGGAGAAAAGCCACGTCCCTCCACTCCTCCTTCACGCCGGCCCTACGTGGTCACGGGCGGAGGGTAACGAAATGTGACTAAAACTGCCTCGAGATGAATCCGTTTGTGAGAGACGGAAAGTGTGTCATGCGACGCTACTTTGGGAGAGATAATTAATGCTGCACAAACAATCACTGGAAAAGCTAAACACATTATTTGAATGTTTTGAAGTAAATGGTAAAAGACAATGTTTAAATTAATTATTAATTAAAAACGAATGTTGCCATCTTTAAAGATTTCCTTTTTTTTTTTTTTTTCAAAGCACTTTGTGCGCTGATTTAAAATGCTGCGATATCAAAGTATCCAGAGCCTCAGATTCCTTCGTGCCCCATCCCCTCTTGACAACACATTATGCAGGTGGGAAACTTTTTTGCCATTAAATGCTAATTAGTTTCACAACTAATTACTACCGTGGTATTAGGTTAATGTTTTTTTCTACTTTTTGATTTAGACTTACTTTTGTAAATCCCTTATTCAAATGACTTTGAAGTAAAAGACGACAAATTAGTTCGCTTTTTAATGCGCAACGTGAGCCGTGGCAAGTCAGCCAGCAATTTTACAGCCTGTTTTAAGGAAGGGGCAGAAGAAAGGCAGGGCGGCTCTCGCACGCCGACACTCGCACAGGTAGCCAGCCGCTCCGCAGAGTTTGTAGAGAGCTACAAGACTTATAAACTCTGGCTTCCTCACTAGCCACCAATTACCCGGTGTGTAATTGGAGGGGAGGGGGGAGTTTACAGTTTTGCAAACTCACTCCCTCACCTCATAAATACCGAACACACCTATTGGGGCATCACACCCTTCCTGCCTTCCCAGGTCCCGGGCCAGCTCACTGCCCGGGTGCCGTTCACGTTGAGCAGGGACAGCGATCCCCCCATTACTTCATAGGGTTATATGCGCTCTCATTATACTGCCGTCTGTTGCTATAATGCCCCTATTAATTTTCTTTTTGATATTTTAAGAGCAATCTATAAATCACGCAGACCTTCACGCGTGCCATCGTTAATGCTTAGCAAGGCCGTGGTGCGTCGAGTGGCTTTTTCGAGACCTGCCAAACAAGCTCCTTTCCCAGCTCTGCCCCCCCAGCCATCCTAGTCATGTGGACCGAAGGGGAGAGAATTCACGTGTTTTCTCTCCAAGAAATGCAGTTGCCTACGAGGTTTCGCAAGGTTTAAAGAAGAGAAAAGCCAACAAGTTGATAATTCTCCGTGTGCTTGACAGACTGGATTGAGTAGATTAGTTTTAGGTGGAAACTGGTAAACAGCCCTTTTATGTTCTCATCAAGCTAAGCACATCCCCAGATGGAGACGCCTACCCTTGCTGCTCCACCTATGAACCTCAGGAACCGACCCCGAAGGTCTCCAGAGCCACACATCAGCATACGACAAGACAAGGCCTAGAGCCGCGCGCGCGCCTCGGCCGTACTTACATTGCTTGCATAGGGGAACGTCCTGGACTACTGTCACTCCCGTTACTGTTCGTATGCTCCATTGCACCGTTGAGCTCTTCCCTCATCGCGTTGGCTAAATTGCCCAGAGTGGGATTTCCCATGGAAGCAGTAGTGTATAGAGGTATACTGTTCTCAGCCATTGAAGCCTGCCAAGGACACAAACAAATATATGAAGAGCCATGACTCATGTTTTTACACATTGCACAACACGCTCGCTTATTCCAAAACATTCTCCCCATTTACATTATTTGCAATTACTGGGGGTTTTTTTTTGGTTTTTTTTTTTAATACTGTGCTTTCTGATAGGTATTACCCCTCATTCCACCAAGGGAAATTTAACATCATTTACATCTGGGTTTAAGCATTCATAACTGCGTTGGCTTGTGAGAGGATGGAGCTTTCCGTTCCTTGTTTGGAATTACACCCCCTGGAAAAAATAAAACGTCCTTTTCCTATTTTCATTTTGCAAAATTATGTTTGGGGCTTTGGGTTTTTTTGTGACCTGTGTCTGGGTTTGGGTTTTTGTTTCTAATGAAATGAGGAAAAAAATTAGAAGTCTCTCAGCTGATAACTCCTTCCTACCAGAGCAAGAAGGCACCAAGCAGAGGGCAGCCTTGATGAGTTTGGTTTTTCTGGTGACACAACTGTGAAGCTGTGGTTGGCACTAACTGGATCAGATTGATTTGCACTAATTTACCCAAGAGCTGAACCAGTCCATGTGAAATTTTTTCATCCTCAGAAACTGAGCCTTACCTCAGCTATTATGGATCTGACCATTTTATTTCGATTTTCCCTTGTTCTGAAGAAATGCCGTGCAGAGGCACACTGGAGTTAACTTTCTAAATGGAAATCTTTGTAGGAAGAGAATGAACTGTTAAATATTTTCCTTCTGATTCCCACCGTTCAGCCTGCTAATATTTACTGTGTGTCAGCATGAGCTCATGTTGACGGCACAGTCCTGTGCCCGGCGCGGCAGCGGTGGGAGCGCAGAAGCCCCGAGCCCCGGAGGAGCCCAGTGCTTGGCGGGAACGGGATGCACGGCTTTGGCTTTCCAAGGCCGTAGCGCCCAGGGACTGGAAGGACATTTAACCATTTCACCCATCCCAGCCGGACCCGGCTGACGTCATCGGCAGCTCTCTGAGCCGTGTCAGCGCCGGAGAGCCACAGACGCCGGCTCGGCAGCGCTCGCCCCGCGCCTGGGGAAGGTCAGCCGGCTGCGGCGACAGAGCCGAAAAAATCCATCAGGCTCTGGGTCTGCGTGAGGCAAACCTTGCCTGTGGGAGGGGAATTCATGCAAACGTACTCCCCACCGAACGCTCTCGCCTGCTCTTAATTTGCGGGACAAAACTCCTTGCCTGTTGCCACTCGAGCCGGCAGAGTTGTTCCCAGGCAAGCGCAGCCAGAGACCAGGCTGGGGAAAGATGGGATGGGAAGGGGGGGCATGACTAGCCCTGACTGCAAGCATCTTCAGGAGCATGGCCCCTTTTATTCTTCCTTACATTGACCTCTCTGTGTGCAGCCCTATGTGTCACACGTGACTACAAAAGCTATTCTAACAGGGAGGATTATTTTTATCTTCTTGATTCAACAACCGGCAAACTCATTGTGATTAGGGGATGCAAAGAATGGCTCACGTTTCCTGCACTTGGTGAAATAATGACTCAAGTTCTTCACCCATAGTGATAATTTGTAATTGCAGTCAAGCAATTTACTGGGGGAGAGGTGGGACACGAGAAGTATCTGCTATGAAGATAATAAGAAGGGAAGGGGGAGTTTTGGGAGCCCCTGGCAACTCGCTGGGAAAGGAGACCACTGCTGAGAGCTTGAGTCCCCGTACCTTCCACACACAGAGCGGGGAGAGAGTTGCTTCTTCTCCCTGGTCACAAGGGAAAATAGATGGAGGAGATGTCAGAGAGGGTCTGGGTGAAGGAGGGCATTAGTTCTGCCACCCCACAGGAACAGAAAACCAGAGCCCGGCATCACGGTAGGACACAGCACCCCGCACCGTCCCCCAGCCTGACAAGAAGCAGCCGTTGCCCTCACGGGGACGTGCAAAGAGCCCATCTTTGCAGGTACCCATAAAAGTCAGGGGGATGCTGCTCGTTAATTATTAATTAGACAGAATGTAGGCAACGGCAGGTAAAGTGGCCCAGTGTCTTTGCCCACGCGAGGTCCAAACTGCCCCACGTTGCACTGGCTACCCATAAGGCACCTGAAGGGATTTTCCCTCTAAAATACACCAAGGGGGCAGAGGTACGAGGAACTTGCTGGTGGATTTTCAGCCTAAAGAAGGGCCTGTCTCAGTGCAATGAACATTGCTCACCCCCACTCATTATAAAGGCCACATGAGCGGCGGCAAATTTGTCCCAGGCTCTTCTCTCCATGAACTCCATTCACACGATGCTATAGCGGGGGTGGGGGTACAAGTACGTGTCACTTCCAGGAAAAGTGGGAAGTGGAAACAGTTTGGAGGTTATCACAAAAGACAAGAATGGATGGAGATGACGACAACGACACGTGTTTCAGAAATAAAACACGAACAGTTCCGTATGATAAGCATACTAATTGAAATTAGTCACATAGTTAACAATGTGAAGAAATGCAGGATCATTTCGTTTTTGCCTTTCAGCCTCATGAATGTAAAATGTGCTTGTAATCTTAATACTATTCAAGAGACAAAGCAGTCTTTAAAAATCACACTTCACAAGACTCAAGGGAAAATAAGTCACTAATGAATGGTATTTACAGTTGCTTCATTTAAACATGCTTCCCTTTGCTTTTCAGAAGTTACCGCATAAACTCCAATAATTAGGAGAAATGCAGAACATCGCTTTGTTCCTAATAATCCGTTCCTTGGTTTGAAAAACAGAAGTCGGCGAAACCTTCCACAAAACGCAGTGGCCCAAGCAAATATCCATGACCACCAGTGAACTTCTCAAGAAGCAACCCCCAGCAACCAACCAGGGAGCAACCACGCGTGGTGTTGCCTCTTAAGATTATTTCACGCTGTAAGGAACAGGCTTGAACCCCCAGACAAACGGTCCCACCAGCCCTGCAAATTCAGGTCATGCATTTGGATCTTTGGTTCATACAGCAAATACTGACTTTACCTGGGGGTTTTGAGATAGATTGACTCAGGAATTTGCAGAGAGAGGGGAAAAAAAATGGCAACCTGGTACAGAGCACATGAAAAAGGGCTGGAGACGCGCACACTTTTTTGGGCGGCAAGTTATTAATTGTGCAGCGACACTTTGTGTATTTCTACATTGTGAAGAAAACCAGAATTTTTGTCTTACAATTCCGGTACAGGTTAAACCAATAAAACCCTTTTTTTTTTTTTTTTTATAGGAATTGCGACACTGATTTTTTACCAACAATAGGAGATAGACAAAAATAGCCCTTAAAAGAAAAGGGGGAAAAATGATCTGCTTTCTCTTTAAACCCATGAACAATAGAAGGTCACGTGCCGCAGTATCCTATCATTCAGCACATTAATAGCTGTGCTAGAGTAATTACACTTGTGGTATTTTTGCCTCAAGTGAAATTCTGAAATAAGAGGATGGAAATTATGATACTGCTGATAAATATTAATAAGTGAACTTTTAATTTTTTTGCCACAATATTCAAAATGCTAAGCATCTAGCTAATGCTGAAGCAGCCTGATATGTGTTTGCCTCCAGGGACTATGATGCTTTATGCACTTAAGAAAAAAGTTTAACGGAATTAAAATTTAATATCTAATTAGAGCAAGGCTAATATATTTTGAAATGAGTGGGGAAGACACACGCCTCTGTTGCATATTTGCTACAGTCATTAATCTTACCTGTAAAGCAGCATTGAGAGGTGTGCAGTAGGTGTGGCTGGTCTGTATGTTTTTAATAAGAGAAGGGTTACTGCATAAGAAAAACATAAAAAGGAGAGTTAAATGCAACCAACTTCTGTGCGAGTGTTTCAAGCATGTAATGCTTCCTCCCACACCAGAAAAATCAGAGCTGAGACAAGTTCTCTTTCGTTTCTCTTTTACGATATTTTTTTTTTTTTAATGTAAAGAAAATATCTGAGTTTTAGGCTATGGTTTTCATATTTGCCTTTACTAAATAAAGAACATCATTATCTCTCGACGTTACCTCGCCATGTGTTCTACTACACTGCGTTAGTAGCACATCTTGGCATCTCTGCTCATTTTAGCTGTGTTGAGGAGAAACTCTCCAATATTCGTCGTGCCTGGGAGCCAGTTACCATGTAAAGGTCCATCATGAGGAGGCTATGAGCAAAAGCAGCACGGGACATTTTAAATACTATCTCATGCAAATTATTCTCAAGTCGCTGGCAGCGGAGTCCCTCGCAGTGCAGCAGGGAACCGGGATGAGGGAGGATTTGAACCACGTTATTTTCTGCCAACGGCGAGTGGCCCTGGTGAGGGACCAGCACCTCAAACACTTTGGGGTTGTGGGCACAGAGGCACAGCAGCAGGTACACAAAGGACAACGAGCTGCCCTACAGGCCCTTTAATGAAAAAAATATACTGGTGTGCTATTTTGGCCTCTTGCTTTACTCATAAGTTTACATAAGGGGCTGGATTTGAGGGAAAAGAATGCCAAGCATATCTGCTCCCTCTTTAGCAGGCATCTAAATACCACTGGTTCCATCAGAGGGGAAAAAAAGTAAATTAAAAAAAAATCAAATACAAACTACATGAAAAGTGCCAATGTAAAAAAATCTCCAATGTTTGATCACTCACTGGGCATTTTTATTTTTGCTTTTTTTTTTTTTTTTCATGTGGGAATAAGTCATGGTGAGAAGAGTCTTAACTGAGCCCCTGCCACAGGGACCAGCAAGGATCAGTCATCCTGGAGAGATGGCCTTCAAGTAAAGGTCAAAGAAAATTGCTTTGGAAACACCAGGAATATTTGTGCGTGCTTGTTGTAGACACAGAATGGCCCATTGATTACAATCTTTACAGCGGGTCTCACTGTACTTTTAAACTTTTAAAAGTTAATTCAGCATTTCTGTCTTATAAGCACCTTACTCCTGATCGAGTTGCAAAACAAAGCATACAACTGAAATCAGAGGAAAATATCAGAATTAAAACTTATCTGAAGCCTTTCCTGGCATATATCTGTCTTCCTGACAGGTCTACAGCAGCATATCTGCACTAGCGTGGATAATTATTTCAGTCTACACTGCACTATAAACAAATGCTATAACAAACATGTCAAAGTAGAGTTATTACTACAGGCATTTTGGATTATCGGAGTAGGACACACAAAATAACACGTAACAACCAAAAATTTAGTTTCTTTAGCAGCAAAGGTGATGTCACTATTTCGTGAAATGCAAGTCTACATGAGATGGGTAAATCATGCAAAGCAAAGCAACAGCAGAAAAAAAAAATTAAAGCAAGTAAAAGCTCTTACTGTGCAACAAGCTCGCCAAAGTTTTCATCAGGGCAGTATTTTCGAGGACGGCCTCGTTGAATATGACGGCCACGTTTAAACTCTTCATCATCAACAGTCCAAAAGGACCCAAACTCATCCTCTACTCTGATAAAGCACTTATGCAGTGAGAGGTTGGTGCGAATGGCACCCTGGGACAAGAGCAGCAGCAAAGGAGATGAAGTGGAAACAAAGGGACACGGGATCGGGGACAGAACAGACATCAAATACAGGGAAAAGGAAAAAGAAAATAAAATGCAATAAGCATAAGCAAATGGTTTGTGAGGGTTAATATGCATTGCCACCTAAAAGCTACTAGCATGTGATGCAACAAACACCAAGCAAGCAGGGTCAGGGTACTGGTGGGCATACAAACAGTAGTGATGAGATGTTTGTCTTGCTTTCCCTTAACTGAAACAAATGCAAAACCACCTGTGGTTGGTCTAACACCAGCTAGCAGCCAAAAGCCTCTACGTTAAACTGTAAGCATGATCCAAGCTAGGCTAAGAAGTTCAAACATGGTGGACATACCCACTGATCTTTTGTGGCCTTCGTTTTTGGAACTCTAGTTCATCCACTGTCCATACTGCCCCTTTAACGTTTTCTACTCGCACAAAACACTTGTGAAGACTAAGATTATGACGCACTGCATTCTGCAGCAAGTATAAAAGAGAAAACATTCAAAAACCTTCTATGAGAAAATGCTCATCATTGTCCAAGAACAGCAGCACAGTCAGCTTGACAGTCCTCATTTTGCAACGTTAAGCCCCTTCCCCTCCCCGCACCCGCTTCCTTTCCCCAACTCTTTACATCTTATTTTTCCAAAGACAAAGTAAATATAAAAGCTTAAACCCAAGATTAGAAATCCAAGTTATTCGTATCAATTATCCCCAGCGAGAACGAGAACAGCCATCATTTTAAGCATGCAGATTGCATAATACAGCACATTTCATACAGAACATTAGAACATTGCTTAGACATTTTCAAAACAAATATACACGCTCTGCGAAAAGAAATTTCTCCTCTCCTGCAAGAGAAAGCAGTTAGAGAGATCAGAAAGGATTCCACCGAAGTACAGACGGCTCAACCTCGCAGAGAGGCACCGGAGCTGGTGGTGCTGCGGTTTCCCACAGCTGGGCTAATGTGAAGCAGGTGCTGAACCTCCATCCACACCCACGGCACGGACCGGGGGCTCGGCAGCACCCCACCGGCCAGCGCGGCACCGACTCCTGCCTTCACGGCTTGCTCTTATATGGAAGTTGGCTCCTATTTCTGGCAGGCTACCGTACTGACTGATCTGAGCCTCTGCCAAGTGAAAACACGAGGAGGGCTCTCCGAAACAAAGTGATAATATCCCCACAGCTCATCACCCAGAGGGACCTGCCCTCATGGCATCCGATGCTCAGATGTCCTCTTGGCAGCTCGGCCAACCCCTCTGGCGTGCTTGGATCTTTACTGAAGCCGGACATAACGAGACACCTCACTTTGCCCCGGCAAGCTGCGGCTTTTCTGTCCCTGCTCCCTCTGAAACGGCGCCGAGGGCCTTGTTATTCCTCAAAGAGAATGCCATGCTCCTTTCCCATTGTAGGAGTTTTCTGAGCAAACACACCACTACAAAACCCCTCGGATCTGTACGTGGGGCTCGTCCCCAGCGCCGCAGAGAGGGGCTCAGTCAACAGGGAAAACAGAAGAAGCCATTTGCTGAAAATATGCAGGCGAACAAACTCCATCCATCATCACTGGCACCATTGATTTAGTCAATCTGGTTGACTCGTTAGCAGGCACAATGCCAGCCAAACACATGGCCTGGGTCTAGGCAACCAAGAAGTACAATTTTTTTTCCTTCCGTCGTGGTAGTCGTCTTCTTTTTCTTTCTTTTTTTTTTTTTTTTAATGAACATCGGGTCTGGATGGTGAAAGGGAGCTCTAATCATGAATGTCTAAATCACTGCGCAAACAAAGGGTACGTACAGCGCATTTGTCATGTAAATTAAGAGGCAGTGGGGTGTGTGTGCCTGGGAGGGGAAGGCCAAGAGTCTTTTGCTACTTTTCCATCCCTCCAACACAGTCCCCACGCTCCTGTCCCTGCCACAGGGGAAGATTCAGGGCTCGAACTGACTTTGCTCAGCAGATGCTCGAGCGCAAACACATCTACACATCTCTGCTGGCTGTAGGTGTCCGATCCCAGCACTTGAGCTTTTCTACACGGATCTGCTTGTGAACTGGTGGAAAAATAAACCTTGAACATGCTTTTCCTCTCAGCAAGGCACAAATCTAGCAGAAAGTCAACCTGCCCATCAGGGCTGCTTCCTCCTGCCCTTGCTTTCTTCTCTTCTTAGTTTTTAACGATATTTTTTTTTCCTCTCACCTCTTCCAGATTTCACTACTCTAGAAATTTTTGGCAAAATCTCTGATTTTGAGGTGGAGGGAAAACATGGAAAGGCCCCACACCTTACAGCTGGCTAAAATCAGCCAGCTCAGCAACTGCTGGTGGGTGCCGCACTAGTGCAACCCGACACAGGGCTGCTGGCCCACATCTGGGTAACTCAGGCAGTTTCCTGTGAAAATGGGAACACTGTCAAGTCTGGAGCAAAATGTAAGAATAACACCACTATTTCCCCCAGTGAAAGCTGATCTTGTAGTTCATACAGCAGATGATCAAACGCACACAGCAAAGTTCAGTGAAGGGAGTCCTCAGAGTTTGTAAACAGTCTCTAAAAGCACAGTTGAGGAGAAATACTTGTGTTCTTCTTTAAATAAATTTAATGCTGGAGAAATACTTCACAGTCTCTTGTTCTCTTGAAGCCAGCGTGCAATGGATGGTTGAGGCTGCTGGATGGGGCTCTTGCTGAATACGCTTGGACAGACAAGTTGAGTATTTGCAAGACATCCACGAAGAGTTGTCTTCGCTTTCTATTTTTCATGTGAACGCTTATTTAAAGAATTCACAGCAGAAAAAAAATACGTTTTGTTTCCCCTGCCTCTGGATACTTGCTATCTAACAGTTTTATTTGAACAATACCCCAGCGTTTCAGAGCCACACCTGCAACCTGTGCCTCATGGCTGCGATTCAGTGCCAGCAAATTACTCCAAAAAATAAAAGCAAACAGACATTGCCTCTGACCTGTCAGAACCAGTTCACAGCGCTCCCCCAGCAATCAGCTTAACAGAAAAATTAGGAGCTATTATTGTAAGATTATATATTTACCTTGTTAAAAATATTTGTATGCAAGCCGCTTTTGCAGAAAAATTACCCTGAACGTGCTTGAGTGTAGTAAATGAAAGGGTTTGTTATTTTAATAACTGCTCAGGCTCTGCTGTACTGCATTTTGGGAGAGAGGTTCATTTTCTTTAAAGGCCTTTATTCCTGCACTATTTTGTGTTTTTGAAAGAGGGCTCAGGGAAGTCTGCCCACACCAAACCCTGACCCTAAACTTGGGGAACGCTGACCCAAATGCCCCCTAAGCATTAGCTGAAGGTGAGCGCAAATCAGCACATATATATTCAAATTATTCTGATTCTGCAATTAGCCCCTTGTGCTTGTTCTGCGCCCCGTGGGCTTCCCATCATGCCAATCCAGAGCTGCATTTTCGTCCCTGCTGTTCCTGAAGGCTGGCATAAATCTGAGCAGTCTTCAGCACAAAAACCTGCATTACTTCGAGCAGTTGCCAATTTTGCCAGCCCTGGTGGAACTGGGGGTGAAGCTGTTCTTCCCTGTGAAGTGCATCATGACCTGCACACCTGCACAAGGTGTCCAGAAGGAGGTCTCCAAACAGTACCTTGCCCTTCTGGAAGCCCCAGGGTCTGAAGCTCAGCATCTCCCCTCCTCCTCTGCAGAAATATGCTGTAAGTGCACATGGCTTTTGGGACTGGATTTTACATGATGCACGAAGGTAATTCCTAAAACTAGCCTCGCAGGAGATATGGCCAGGGCTGCCTGCTGCCTCCTTCCACTCCTCCCTCCACTTCCCTTCCCTTGGCTGCTGGAATTAAATAGGATTTTTACTTTAGCACCCACACCTGCAGCTGCTAAGAAGTCCTACTGGAACCACTCCAGCAGCAAAAGACAGGCAGGTCTAAAAGGATCTTAAAGCAAGGAAAGTTAATTTCCTTTCTGGATAGTAAGGAAGCTGCAAAGTGAAACACTGCTCATGTTTTCCAACTGCAGTGAAGAATCAAAGCAGCAATCACGGAGACTTTTCCTGAAGCTAAGAGCTTCTAGACTAAGGTTGAAAATGTATAAAATTATGCTGGGATCGGAATTAAAAGCAAAACATGCTACTAAAAACCAAGCTACCTTCCAAGGACCATTTTTAGCTCCATCCCAAGTACAGGCACAGACAGGAAAACAGAAAGAGCTGATGAAATAGCATGTGTGGGACATGCAGAGCCTACCTGGTCATGTGAGGTTGGCTAAGAGCAACAGAGCTGTCTAGATTAAGAGAGGCTCACAGTACCAGGGCTGCAATTTTTACAGCGATACAAGATCCTGTTATTTGATTCAATCATTTGTAATTGCACATGCTTCAGAAGCCGGTATGGCTATTATATCGCTATAGAGAAGGGAAGGAGTGGCTCCCCCAAAATATAAAATAAAATTAACTCCCCAGACCTCTTATCTAACAATATCTGAGATAGTTATGGTAGGAAATTAGAGTGACAAATAACAGGTTTATTTCAGTTCAACGCATTTCTTATTGTGGTGCTTGCTTCTTGTGTATTATGTTCAATAAGCTGCTGCTGTGTGATTTAAAAAAAAAAATAAAAAAGAGGAAGTTTGTATGAGATCTGCATATGTTGTTAAGAGTCGATTGAGGAAAGAAATCCACTGATCTATAGATCCTAGGGAAAAAAAAGTGGTTGTTGTGATTACAGACTGCATAACTAAAAAGACAAATAGTCTGTCTTGTACTGACACAATAACTTTACCTCTTTTCTTTTTTTTTTTTCCCCTAATATGTTCCAGCTGAAGGGCTTGAGTTTCACTGCTAGCAGCAACCACACAGAGGAACTCGTGGCATAATCACAGAACATAAAAGCCAATAATGGGGATTCAATTAGTGGTTTTTCAAAGGCAGAAGAATTTTTCTGCCAAATATCAAATTGTTCCTGCAGATAAGGCACCCAGTGTGTGTCAAAACTGCCGATCTACATTTTCATGTCCACATGTCGTTACAATTTGTTATGTCATCAGCAATGTCTATTCTGTACATGTCAGACAGCAAAGGCAAGAGGCAGCGGCGGGCTCGGGCTTACCTTCCACGTCGCCGCGTTGCGTCTGAAGTAAGCGAACATCCGCGTGAACCAGTTGTAGATTTCATTTAGTGTTAGCTGTTTTTCTGGAGATTCGAGGATGGCCTTGTGAAGCAAAGCGATGGCAAGATCAGTTACGAGCACACCGGTACAAAACACGCTCACAGTTTTTACTTTGCCAAACACAAAAAGGAAAGAAAGGAAGGAAGAAAAGCAAGAAAGCAAGAAAGAAAGAAAGAAAAAGAGAGAGAGATGTGGAGCACAAAATCCAAAGGAGGGTTTCCACAATATGAACTAAGATTAATGGCTGTATTTAACAGTTCAATGGCAAAATTCAAAATGGAATTATCTAATTGTTTTGAGTTTTTATTTCTGTTTCCTTACAGAAATATTAATTTATTAGTCATTCATAAAGCAGAATCAAAGAGAAATGCAAAACATTTCACTAGCTGATTAAAGCTCAGTAATTATTTAGAGCTCAGATTAATTCTAGGGATCAGAGATTACTGTAGCTTGTGATAATTGACTTGCCATCTTTAAACAGGCTCATTTTCACTGTTGTGTGAAATGAATTTCCTAATAATCACATCGTATTGTAATACTTAATCAAAAGCAATTATGTTATATATTGCAGTTCTAAAAACCCTTATAGTAAAGGTTTGAGCATTTGAGCATGCTTACATACCAAAGGTTTGAAAATCTATTTAATCCAGAGTGTGCACATATATAGGGAATTTTTTTTTTATTTTTTTTTCTAATCCAAACGCGTGTGTTTGGCTCAGCTTACCTGTCTAATTAAAGATGCGTACGTGAATGGTGGTCTAACTTCTGCGTTCTTATAAAATTCTTGGTTCTGGGCAATATCTGCTAAATAAGAGCAGTTGTTCTGTTAGCACCACAGCCTGCCGCTGCCGGGCTGCGGCCAACGGCAAGCTGCCCCGCCAAAGGGGCTGCTCCAGCAGAACCCCGTTACCTGAAGAAATGGGGACGTTGTATTTATCCGAGTACCGCCTCCGGATGGGTCCGACGTTGTGCATGCTCGTAGTAGTGATGACCGACGGTCCCTGCGTGACGGGAGTGATGGGCGCAGTCGGGGTGGTGGGAGTATGAGGTAAGCTCTGCGGAGACGCCTCGGATGCAGTCTTGGAAAGCGTGACGCTCGATACCAGATTCAGCTGCGGAGGAAAGGACGAGGATTTTGTTACGAATGGCATTTCTGGCTAACGAAGGGCTGCAGAGAAAATTCTCGATACCGGAGTCCTCTTCGTTTCGAAGCAGACAACTCAGCCCGAGTGCTTGCTCCAGCACAAAGTGCTGCTGCATTATCCCCAGTAAAAGGAAATAAATCTATGCATTTCAGTATAGATTTAAAAAAAAGAATAACGGAGCCTGCTGCCAGAACTACAAATCGTGGGTTTCGATCTAAACCTTACGACAAGATCTCACACAGTTCATAATCATTTAAATATTTTATTTTAGTTCCACTGTTTCACAATCTAACCCCATACGTCTCTTATTTCCATGCTATCATTATGCATGGTTTCTAATCAGTCTTCTTGGATATTTCATTGAAGGCATCAGGCTTAAAATAAAAGGCCAGACTTTCCTAGGGATGTACAAGGGAGAAATGCAATCTCTCTCTTCAGCGTTTGGGCTTCTTTTTTTTTTTCTCCCCACTCTGTTCATGCATTTTAAAAGCAAAGCCCAGAGTAGGTTAACTCCGGAATAATTTAATTAATCACACCGCATGAAATACTGCAAGCATTCAGCCCAGCAGAAGCGGCACCGCTCTTTTTTTTTTTTTTTCTTCTCTCCCAGGACGGAAGGCATCAGCGTTACCTGCACGAAGCCCAGCCCCGGACAAATGGCAGCTTGCCACAGCAGGCTGTAAAACACAACTGCCTCCAGGATTGCCTATCACACCCAGCTCCAACTCAAGTGTTTTCGATACACAACCCTATTTATATAACCAGCATCCACATTCCTCCCCGACACTTTCTTTCTGCCCTACAATGTCCTTTGAAAGACGATGCTCCGTCTCAATAGGTCACTCCTGCTGAAGTATTTTAAACAAACAATCCCATCTCTTAACAACAACATCAGAAAACAAGACTGAGAAAATGCCTCTGTGACTACTTCCACATTTCCTTCCCTTAAGGCAGTTTTGCCAATAATACTGGAGAAATCCTGACCCCACTGAAGTCGGGGGCAAAATTCCTACTGAATTTAGCAGGGCCGTAATTTTGCAACTTTTCTCTGGGATTAAAATTCCTTTTTGCTGGACGTGAAACCTTTTCAGATGAAGGCGCACCGCTCAGCTAGGCCCCCAAATATCTCATGTTTATCCATAAGGCACTGCATCAATTTTCCTCGTATGAAAGTAACCAGATAAGAAACCTCCTATTAGCATCCCCGATATGAGTTAACAGCCACAAATAACGTTTCTTTATAAAAATAATAGGATTTATCCAAAACAAAGGTGCTGGAAAATATAGAGCTCTAATATTACAGAAAGGATAGCAACGCAAAAAGCCCGTTGCCCGCAGAAAGGGCGCAGCTGAGCGACAGATGAATCGTGATTGCTTTTCCTTCCCAGCGGTGAGACGGAGCAAGCCGAGGGAAGGCCCGGCCACAAATGCCCGGCTCAGCCCGGTGCCATTTGGCTGCACCGGCCGCTCAAGCACTGCTCCAAGGAGGAAGGGAGGTGGTGAGCAGCAGGCCTGCAAACACCCACCTTTCCACGCAGGTGCTGATGAACGATGCTTTGCCTTCCAGAGGGAAGTATTTAACACTCGCTGGCAAAGCTGGAGAGTGTGAACCCAGCAAGGGATGGTGAAAGGTGATGAAATATGGGTATTGATTTTCCCAGAGACGCCCGTGCCGACACGGAGCGCTAACCGGAGTTGGGAGGCGAGCATCACAGTGCCGGGCGCCGCTGCCACGTTCCACCACCAAGAGCCCAGCCCGCTTGTTGACTGGTGTGATTTAAGGATACTGATTAGGGACATGTATATAGTAATGTCTCCCTGTTATCCATCCATCCATCTATTATATATGATAAAGGGACCGGCGACGATAATAATAGTACAACTGACAGGTCTCACCATGAAATTAAATCTACTGTATTTTATCTCAGTTTCTAAATGGACATTTTAACAGTCCAATAACTGCGAGCAAATCTGCATCAATTTTAAGCGCCCGTCTCCAGCGCAGGCTCGGCAGCCGGGCCCTCCCGTTGGAAAGATCGCCGTTCGTGCTTCATCATTACAGCTCCAACTACTCCATTTCAAAAGAGTCCCCTTTCCTTTTTTAGTGTGTAAAAACTTAACATTTAATCTGTTTCTACCAGGGAACTGCAAGAAAGGATCCACAAAGGTCAGCGTTCCCTGCTTGAAGAATCCGAATTGAGTTAAATTTCTTTAGGCTTTTCAGCGTAGGTAGCAAGTAGGAATAAACACAGAAGAGGACCAGCAAGGCTTGGGAGGGGGGGGGCTTTAACAGGCTTGACAAATGACACTGCGATTCACACCCACTGCTGGGCTGCCACTAATAAGCTACAGAGGAAGCAGCCAATCTCAGCTAATTACCAGATAAAATTGTATTGTAAGGACTCTAATTAGGAGATGCTTATGGAGGTGATCTAATGATTAAACGCTGCATCCAAGTGACCCCACCATCAATGTGCAGTGGTGCAAGATGTCACTGGAATATTTTGTAGAAACAGTAATTTTATTTCAAGGAGGGGAGGCAGTAATATTTGTAATAATGGCTATGAGGTAAACTAATTAAAAGACAGTTCCTAAAGGAAGACTGTGGCTTTGAGCAGCTGTGGCCGTTCCAAAACAAAGTGCCAAATCTCAACAGAGGAGCTGCAGTCAAGTGGAAAATTTCTGCCTGACCTCTGCTCTTGCTATTAATTTGCAGGAAAACTAATGACACATATACATATTCCCACAAAATTGTTCTAATTGCTAATTTGCCAAAGGAGCCCAGTTTCCAAATTAAACATGACTGCAGTCTGTGAGGAAAGAGAGAACAAAAAGCTGGAACGCAGCGAGTCTGCTGCGTTTCACCTCCGACGACCGTTTGCGAGCCTGAACCAACAAGTTAATGAAACACGACCTTGTCGATCGCTAGCGAAGTTTTTCCTTTTTCCGTGTTTTATTTGATGACACTCTCCTCTTCCAGCCGGGGTCCGATCCCTGCCGGAGCCGTTACCAAAACACAAGCTCGGGTAAGGGAGGAGAGGGCTGCGTTCGCTCCGCAGACCTTCGCTGCTCCTTTCTTTGTTGCATCTATAGTGCGAAGGCTGAAAAATCGGTTGTGAATTAGAGCAGAATAACAAATTATGAATGGTGTTGGTTTTGTTGCCATCTTGAATTATTAATCTGAATGGCAAACTATTAAATCTTAATATTGGCGTCAATTAGAAACGTGAAAGCGCCCGTGGATGATTGTCCAGGGCAAAGATCAGGGAGGGACCGGGCTGGGAGGGTTTCTTTTCCTGATGAAAACTCGACACAGTTTCTCCCAGTTTGCATTTTCTATTTAAAAACAAGTTACTATGATTAGAAAAGTTGTTCGTGTTGGCATTGCGTACACAGCCTGTTTCCCACATACTGTAATTTTTTGGGTGAGGTATCGCTCCTGTCAGAGGGGAGGGAGCCTCAGTCACAGAGTTAGCACTTTAGGGAGCAAGAGCGAGCTCTTGCACTGCAACGTGGGGCACTCTCCAAGCACGCTGGGGAGTACAGCCCTTGCACCAAAGAGTTAAATGTTTTCGTAAAATTTGTACGGGGGATGAAGGGGAGGGAGGATTTCCTCCAGCCTTAAAAACCCCAAAAAAAACCCCAACCACTAAAAAGCCACCCCAAAAACAAGAAGTGAAAAAAAACCCAAACCACCCAGCAGAACACCCACCAAAACCCCACAAGTTTTAGGTCCTAAAATTCGGCAAATTCAATCACTGAACCTTGCTGGGTGCTTTGTTCAGTTTTGGGTTTTTTGAGAACAGTTCCTCGTAACGTTTTAACTTAATCATAAATGCCATCATCGCTTCGGCATACAAAATCCTGCTTAAGATTTTATTATTAACCTTTCCTTTCAAGAAATCGTCATGTCTTCCTATTAAAGGTGAAAACTGAGTCATTTTCTTTTTTTTTTCCCTTTAGACATAAACAAGGCAGAGAGGCAACCCTCTCCTTCACCCTGTAAAATAGATTTCCAGTAAGTGGCTCTCCCATTAGGGCTGACTTCTTTCTCCGTAAACATTTTACATGACAATAGCAGCTGCACATAAAAAAGCCCCTGAAACTCTTTAAAAAAAAAAAAAAAAAAAATTTCTAAGTGTCACAGTGGGGCCATGCCCATCATGGCAGTGACTCCTCTGCAATGGATGCTGCCGCTCTGGTCCCAGTTGGAGCTGAGGATTTATCTGCACTGAGTTCCTGAGATTGAAACAGCGGAGCAAAGACTCCTTTTCTTGACACCGAGGGTGAGAAAGCAAGCTAACACTGGGCCTAAAACTTTGTGAAATGCTGCGTCTTCCTCTCCCATTTCAGCCTGGACACAGTGGTGTATTAGACGCAGAGCCTGGCAGGCAGCAATCACTTAGCAGGTGTTGTTATTGGCAGGAATACTAAGGAAACCGAAGCTGAGGAGTGAGACTTAATGAAAACCAGTATATAAAAACAGCTTTTGTTGTGCTTGAGAATCTCTCTTTATTGCTGCGTATCGTTCTTTTTGCAAACTATAAAGTACGGCTACAGCAGCTAAAACGCTCAGTCATTACCTCAACAGTTAAAAGACTATTTTTTTTTTTAATGCTTTGTTATTACAGTTGCTAAAAACAGTATTTCAAAACAATCATAACTGCTATGGTTAGGGTAAAAAAAATACATTAAAGAGGGGATATCTAACAGTGCATTTTGTTTAAAGTGCCAAAGTTTCTTTAAAAGTTCTCTGTCTATTTTTAAAGGATGGATATAGCACCTAGTATGCAGAATTACTTGTTAGTTGATGCTTTCTCCTTCCTTTCCTACGAACTTCAACATAAGTTAATCCCTCAAAAGAAAGCACATTTCCATTTCAACTTATTATGCTGATCACTAACACCAACAAAAATAGCACATAGGGAAAGGTATCTTAATAGCAAAACCAGTATGACAACTCTCAAGAAACTGTTGTTCTGGCTTTTGTGTTGTGGTTTGGTGGTTGTTTTTTTGGCTTGTTTTTTGTTTTTTTTAATCTTGAAAAGAATTCACCTTATAAAAATATATCACAGCATATCCGTTAACAGATAGGTTCGCTCATGCTCTATTCAGGTCCTTTAGTCTCACCAAAACACCACCTGTAGCAGTAATAGAAACAACTTTGTTCCGAGTGTCAAGTTGTGAGATACTTCCATTTTCCTTTCAAAAAAGAAGTAACACCACCTGCTAAATGATTGCTGTTTCTTCCATTTTCTTTTAAAGCATTGCACCGTTGGGCATTTTAATTACAAAGTTGGACCTTGTCAAAGGTGGCACTGAGCGCTGCCCCAGCTCCTGCTGTGCTCTCCTTTCCCCACTCCCTCCTGTCTGCCCAGCAGCTCCCCAGGAACAGGAGAAGAGCTGCCCTTTGCAGAACACTCCACATCAACAAGGATCTCCCCACATCCCTACCTCTCTGCCAACAATTTAGGCCATCCACCACCACACTACAGAAGAACGTGCTTAAATCTCACCGGCTTTAATAGGACTAAAGAGCTTTACTGAACAGATGTCTGGGTGGACTGGTGACGTGCAATCCACCCACCCTCCCCAAGGTCAAAATCACTGCAAGGAGCTCGAGTCACCCGAAAGCGGCTGGGATGTGATGGATGGACACGGCCAGACTGGACAAGCAACCCTTCCCCAAAGCTGGGTGAGTTTTGAATTGATGCACAACCACCAAGAACCTGGTTGTGGTCCAAGTGGCTCAGATTGATCCAAAACTCACCCACCACTCAACTACTGCCTGAAGCCCAAAAGGCAAAGATGGTACCAAGGGCCAGCACGGATTACAAATGGCACGTGCGTAACACAGACACTCAGTCACCAATTTTACCTGCCAGTAACAAAATAGTTTAAAAACAAGCATTAAAATCACTTAAGCAGAACAAAAACATTGCCTCAGTCATAAAAAGGCTGCAAATCTAAACCCCAATTCACCGCTATGTTTGGATTCGCAGCCGCTCTTCCCTTTAAAATCGCTGATGTACCGCAATATATTAATTCTAACATACACCTTGCATTAGTTATGTTGGCAAAAAAAAAAAAAAAAATAATTACTGGATGTAAAGAGTACTTTGCACTGCAATAATGGTCATCAGATCTTTTTACCAAAGTCCTATCCCACTGAGTTAAAAGGACTAGGGTCTAGCACAGTCTATGCAGCCTGTGTATTTTTTTTTCACTAGGAAAGTACGATTTATGCAAAACTCTATACTTCTACATTTTATAATTAATTTTCAAATGCTTCACCTATACATATTTTAATAATTTCTGATTTATCAGATGGTATCTATAATAAATTTTTCTATATTTCAATAAATGAAAAGAAGGCAGTCTCAATCCAACAACAGAGTGCCACACAATATAGGCCTGTCAGGCACCAATTTTTACTTCTAACATGTAAGTTAAAGGATAAGGAATTTATAATGCTGCCTGTGAACGAAACCACTTTTCATACACAAATGTGATCTTTTTTTTTTTTTTTTTTCCAAAGGGTAATACAACAGTACATTTACATAAACTAATCCAAACAATCTATGTATTTGACAATGGCAAACCTCACACAGACTGCCTATTGTTGGTTTACATCTTGGAGTTCTTTATGTTGGCTTGTAACACTGCTCTAGCTGTCAAAGGTTTGACTTGGACTCTAAATAAATGGTTATAGAAGTGCTGTGCAGCGATATTGGACTTCTTTGCAAAAGAAAACCTGCTGTGTATGAATTCAAAAGCTATTAATTTTTCAGTCAAAAATATTCATGCCTATTTCTTTTAATAAAGAAACACTGTGCTGAGCAACTGAGAGATAATGTTGACTAGTGGTACAGAATTTTCAATAGAGCAGTTAAAAATAAATTTAGTAGGAGGTCCCCAACAAAGCTATAATTTTCCAGAATGTAAAACATTTTTAATACTAATCAAGACAGCCCTTTTCCCCCTGCGTTCACTTTTTTTTTTTTCCTTCCTTTCTTTTTTTTTCCCCCCTTTTTCCGCTGCTTTTCCCCTGTTTTATTAGCTGTTAACACTAATCTTCATGGCGACACCGCCTGGTATCTCCATAGCCTACAACACCAGCGAAAACTTCCGGCCCTCCGCGGCTGAACATCGATCACCAGCCGCCTTCCCAAATGCCGCTTTGCCTTCTTACGATTTCCTCCCTTTAGTTTTTAATCCTTCCTCCTGAGGGGCACGGTTGTTACGAAAGGCCTCAAGGCAGAGTGCTTTGAGACTCCCAGATTATTCCGCTGTTTTAATTTTTAATCCAGTAAGAGCTATAGAAACCAAACATCCTCCCTGTTCTGTTGGGTCTACGCACTTCGCCAACAATACGCTGAAGCGTTTGCATTCAGGCCGAGATGGATGCGAGGAGCTAGAGGAATGATATTTTTGCAGACACCGTAAGTTGTTTCTGCTCTAGAGGGCTGGTATCCACCAGATCGAGCAATTTTGGGCATCTCAACAACTTAAATGGAAGGGTTTATACCTACCACTCAACTCTCTCCAAGAAGGCCCCGAAATTTCCCGTTGACTTTGACACCTGCTCCAGTGTTGCTGAATAGCCTGCAATTTTCTGTCTAGTAGCCTCCCTACGCACTTCGGCAGCCATTTATTTCCAACTACATGGAAACTGAGAAATCCTTTTCTAGTAAAAATGTGTGCGCGAAGTGTTTAATGATTTTATGTTCTCTATCTCTGTAATGTGTTCTGTTTCAGACATTAATTTTGTCTACCAACTGCATCTTGGCAGGCTACCATATTTGCTGGGTTAATAGTCTGACTCCTTTTTATTTCTATCACCATAAATCACACATATATGGGTGTGTGTTTGCTTTATTTATAGAAAAAAAATCAGTCAAAACAGATAAACCAATACTTTGTCATTATGCTGCATCATTGCATATTGATTAAAATTGCTAGTACTAACTATAGATTGTCAACGCTCAATTAATTTCCACACAATGACTCAAAGCAAAATCAAATAAAGCCAGTGTACCTTTAAATCTTACAAATCTTAAAATCAAGAAGCAAAGCACTCTCTCCATTTTGAATAATCCTTGGAAGCTCCAAGGAACATTCTCAGCGTTAAGAGGCTGGGAGAAAACAACGGCTGAAGAAGTGTCATTTTGGTCAGGGAATGAGATGGTGGATTTGCAGCCAGGAGTTTGGGCTGCAAAGCCACTTTTGTTTCTCCCGTATTGTTTTTCAAAGGGCGATCTGGGGCAGACAAGGTTTCCCTTCTCAGTTTCAACAGCTAAAAACCTGATACTGGGTAACTGTGATTATCATCAGAACGTGCAGCTAGAGTCTCTTCCACTGTAAATGTCTGTCAGGCAGGGAGAAAGCAAAATAAATACACTAATAATTTAATTACATCGCCTTCCTAACACTTCCTAAGATTTCACGCAGGTTGGACTGATGCAAAGTGACTTACAGGCGAGTACGTGAGGCCAGAAACAGGCCCAATGCATCAGCTTTAGAGTAAAACTTCTTTCAAACTCCCTGAAAAGAGAGAGAGACAACGAAGACTGGGTGCCCACGGTGGTGCCTCCTACAAAGCAGCGTTCTGCGTCTCCTCAGTGTCACCGGCTCCGAAACGGGCCGGGCTTCGCATCACGCGCTCCGAGCGGTGGGGAACAGGAAAGGGAGGTTTGTTGGGAGGTTTTGTTTGCTCTCTGCACAGTTGGGTACTTACAGGCTGAGGGGTGGCTTTTGGTTCAGTTGACTTCACATGCAGGTGTGTCATCATGGCTTGCAGGCGCTCTTTATCTTTTGCAAGCTGAAAGGGAGGGGAGAAAAAAAAAAAACGATATCCTCTGTTACTTGTACGAATAAAACTCAGTCTTCTGCTTATTCCTAATCAAACAGCTGGCACCGAGGCATGAGACAGAAGAGTTTTATTGCTGAGTAGTTTGGAAATTGTATATGGTCTATTTGTGAGGTAAAGCTAACGCGTGGTGCTGGGTGTCACTGTTTCCCAAAGCAAAATGCATTAGCCCTCGAGTGAGAAGAGCTAGACCTGCTGGCACCAAGAGCTTCACTCTAGCCCTGACAGCTAAAAGACAACAGTGAATCATGTTTATTAACCAGCCCCACTCCAGCTCAGGAGGCGTAGCAGAAAGCAAGCGAGGCAGTGACTCCAGGAGGCATTTGCCCCCTTTCAGACCAGAAAACAAGCAGCATAAATGGACCGTAGTTTTTACGTCACGCACAGGTTTTGCAGCACGGGCAGCGAGTGCAGAGACGGCGGTGGTTAAACCGCACAAGGCACTTCCACAGGGCACACTGGGTGGCCTTGGCTCTAGAAAACACCCTGCTTTTAAATTCAGAAGGTGGTACAGCCCCTAGCCAGCCACCCTGGGCTGCCAGGCTGGGGAGCTGAGCAGGATCGTCCAAGCGTGGGGCAGTAGCAGCACTGTGAGGTGTCAGCATCCCTTTGGCACGTATCTCAGGGTGGAAAAGGCTGATGGTGTCAGGAACTGCTTCAGAGCACTCATCTCGGGGCACCCAAGGCCACCAGACCAATGCTTTTACCCTCTCTCATCAGTCACATAATGCCCAAGGGTTGAGGCAAAGCTCCTGCTCTGGATGTCTCGCATTTTTGGTTGAGATCTGCACCAGGCCACAGCTGGTGTCTCGGGATCACACCGTGTGCATCTTGGTCAAGTTGGCTTCCCAAAGCATTTAGAAGGTGCTGGCCAGACACTAAATCTTCATTGTTTTTGGCGACAACAAATTTTTTATATATGCGAATAGGACTTTTTCCAGCTGCTCTTCAAAAAAAAATATTCAGTGGAAAGATATTGAGAAACAACGCTAATGAAAAAGGGGTGTTATAGTGTATTAACCTACGTGCCCAATGTAAAGGCTCCTGTTTCCAGCAGGACTTGGATCAGGTTCTTACAAATGACAATTTTTGCAGAGCTGAGTTTTAGCTTTAGACAAGTCAGATCCCTGGTGCCAAGAGGAGAACTGTGCTCGCATTCCAGCAAAACTTTAAACAACCTGCCCACCTTATCACCGTCATCTGTTTGTAGCAGTAAAGTTGTGCTAAGCGTATATAAAAGAAGACTTGGTCATAAACCTCCATTCATAACCTTACAGTCAAGGTTGTCTCGCTCTTTGCAAGACGAGGGGTTTCCAATTGTGCCAGAAAGGCATCGTGATGGGATAAAACTTGGCACATAGGTTTCCAAGACAGGAATTAAAATAAAGGGAAAAATGGTGTCACCACTGTGGGCTCTGGAAGTGCAAAAGCAAAATCACTGGGTTTTTCAAACAGCTGCTCTTTTCTTGGTCAAAAACCTGAATGTCAAGAAAAAAAACCTGACACCTACAGCAGATCTCCTGCAATCTCGTCACCAGATCTGCGCTGGACTTCACAGAAGAGCCAAAGGGCAGCGACTGCCTCTTATCGTCGCGCTGCAGCAGAAACGTCTCCCTCTGAGAGTCCGCTGAGGACCTCTTCAGAGAAAGGAGAGGTCTCACCCCTCAGCTGCCGTGCTTCACACAAAACAAATTAAAACTGAGAAACAGTTGTCCTCTCAGTGCAGCTCTGTTGTGCAATCCCTCATTTGCAGCCGTCGCTGGGCACACACGGGCCGCTTGGCGGGGTCATCTGTGCATTAAATTTTGGTCTGCAGGCTACTGCAGAAGAACAGCATCTTCTAGCCAAAATAAATCAGAGGCAGGCACCTGAAAGCTTCCTGCCTGCACGGCGGCGGGAGGGAAAGGCACCCGGGCAGCACGGGGCACACCCCGCAGCGCTTCCTCCGGGCCCCCTAGGCGAAACGGGGCCGTGCACCTCCCTCCGAACGGCCGGGGTCCTTCTCTGTAGTGTTTTCACTCATCGTCTTAGCAATGCTTTTAACGCCGTTGCTGGTGGATAGAGGTTATTAAAGATCCTCTCGACATTTCAGGCAGACACATGCTAGTGTTTTGTCATAGTCTAGGAATTCAAACACTCACCCAGTTAGGCAGGAGTTTAAATTATGAAAAATAGAAGTCTCTCAGTTTCAAAGCACTGAAGAGAAGTTTAAAAAAAAAAAAAAATCCAAAGAATTTCTTGAAGCTGTTTTTCCCTTAGGTCAGGAAGCAGTAGAGATATGAAACTAGAATGTGACTAGTAGCCTCTCTGGCCAGTGAGGGTCATACAAAAGAAGCCAGGAGGGCTTGCTCAGCCACTGATGGGAGCAAATTCTCGCTGGTGGCACTCACTGGAGCGCAGATGATGCAGAAATGGGGATTATTAGTAGACGTGCAGGAAAATGCTCTTGATCTACTGATAGTGTTCTTGGCCAAGGACTGCTTTGCCATGTACAAAAGCATCTGCTCTGTACAGGGGGTCTGGGGCCTATAACACCGTTCCATTTGAAGCCTCATTCTTGTTTCTGATACCCGTTTGGAAAGCTCTGCATGGTGGGAGTGGTCAGCCGGCCACCCAGTTCTTCACGCTAAGCCTGATTTTCTGAAGCTTCCCTCACCTCTGTGAGGTGCAACCATGACATAGGTGCTTAACCACGGTTCAACAGAGAACACATCCAGAGCAGGGCGCGTGCTTTGCAAATTGGAACACCAAGACCACCTGACTTTTCCTGGAGGGGTTAAAGCCAAAAAGCACACAGATAGAAAAGGCAGGAGAGGAAAGGCACAGAAAACACAGGCCAGAATGGGCTCAAGGTAGGGGCCAGCACGGGAGCCTGGCCACCAAGGAGCAAGAGAGAAGGCACTGGGCACAGAGGATGGTGAAACTGCACAGGAAGAAAAACAGGCAGAAACTAATGGCAAGAAGCAGCAACGTGAAAATGAAACTCGGCGAGGGCATTCAACAGGAACGACGTAGCTACATCGACAAGAAGGGGAGGTCACTTCACCAGCAGGATTTTGGACAGACCAAGGACAAAGGAGAAAGAAGCCAGTCATGGGCAATACAAGAGACAACCAAGACACAGCCTCTTCCCTCCCGTTACATGCCTAGTCAGGCTGTGCACTAGGAAAGGTTTCAAGAGGGTCAATGGATGCTTTAGGAAAACAGGCCCAAGCAGTGTTTTCACTACACTGAAAATGGCCACTTGTCTTCATTTTCTCCCATTAGGAGACACATTTTCTAAACTTATCATAGCCTTGGTGCTGTCCTGAAATGTCTTTTCACTCAAAGGTGGTGCTGCAGAAGAGATGTCCTATTCCAGCTAAGAGCCAGCTAGGGATATGTTCCTGTGTTTGTGTTTTACCCAGCAGCCCAATTCTCACTATTTATAATGACAACAAATGATCATGTCAAGATGGTTTAAACAAAGTGAAACATGAGGAGATCTCTACCTTGTCTGTGATATTTTAAGTATGTTTGTGACGGAAGTGCTGAGACCAAAGCTTCGAGCTACTTCTGCAAAGGGCCATTTGAAATCAAACACAAACCAGATCTGATCTAGTTTTTTCCAAAAGTTCATTTAAAAATTATTTTCATTAAAAGACATTACACTGATCTCTCTCTACCGCACGGATAAAACTATTGTGCGTAAAATAAATAATGGCATAAAGAAAAAAGGCTTGCATTTGGGTCCATCACACTCAAAACCTGAAGTGCATCCCTCGGCTGGAATGAGTTTGTTAAATTCTACCACTGTCTTGATGGGGCTGTGCATGCAGGACATGGTGCAGCATATTTAGATCTTGCCATGATGTTGGATCCTGAAGAGCATGTGATACTTGAGACTTCTGTTTTATCATGGTTCTAGGCAGAAACAGGTCATAGCCAGACAAATGACGTACTGGAGGACAAACCCTTGTACACATTTGGGCAGACTTTTACTTCTAGGGGTTTTTTTAATTATCAGAGGACTGATACACAGGATGAGAGGAGAGGGAGAAGAGGGGAGTTACAGGTCCATTTCAGAAGCAGGACCACCTCTCCTTGCTGGCCAATGCATAGATGGTCTCACTCTGTTATGAAATCCCCATCGAAATTCAGCCTCCAGCTGATCCTATCTACTGTGCTAGTACAACTGTTAAAAACAAATTTCAGAACTTCTTGGCCCTCAGAACACTCTGAAATCATGTTCTTGTCTTGGGGACGTTATGCTGCCTACCCAGGCACTGACTCTAAAGTTAAGAGGCATTTCCCAGCACTAAACGGGCATGAAGCTGCAACTATCAGTCACTTATGGCAAATAGTAGAATGCACTGCTAATAAATTGTTCAAAAATATTGTCAAGGGCTTACAGAGGGGGGTAACCAAGTACCATCTCTGTCCTGTCCCACTGTTAACTCAGGGGATCCTCCTGTAGGTTCCAGACACAGCCATTTCCAGCGACTTCAGGAGAGAAAGATTAATGCTTTCCAAGCTGACTGGGACTGAAGAATCTAGATTTACCTTCAGCCTGAATATTACTGCATCTTGCTAAAAGATAATCTCATATCTCAGTTTACTAGGAAGACTGCAGATATTAATTTTTTTCCCCTAATTCCCAAGAAACTTGTTAAAATAACAGACCATTTCTCATAATATTTTCTGCAAGACTCTGATATTTTATGACTGGTAGTTTGATTTTTATAAAACTTGTATTAAAACAGTTTATATTGCTTCAACTAACAGGGAAAGAGTGTCATGACCAGCGTGTTCCTGAAAGTAAAATTTAGGAAATATCTATGAAAGAAAAAGGGTAATTTGTAAGATAAGAAGATAAAAGGCATTTTTTTAAATGCTTATCTTGAAAAGTAACAACAAGAAGTTTAAGTGTGTTTTTGCTGATTTTTCTCTCCAACTATTTGAAGCTATAAATGACTTAACTCAGTAAAATTCCAAATGTAATTATCTTCTGTACTTAGCCCAAGGCTTTCCATATATCTCTACACTGCTGTCTTGCATACAAAATAGGTTTTTCAATAGCTGGTAACTATATAATGTACAACATTGTTTTAATTTCCCCTTCTTTGCTAACCTCTTGCCTAGACACAGACACAGTCAGAGCCGCCCCAGCCAGAGCAGGGAGGTGCAGGGAGACAGAAAGGACTCAAAAGCATTTGGAAAGGCAATTACACAAACAGGTCATACCTTTGCATCGCATTCAATATATTCCCATTTACCCCCCTTTTGGCGTTTGTACAAAAATGATTTGTGACAAATGGCAAAATACTACTAGGAGTAGTAATAATAATAATAGTAATAATAATAAATAATACATGGAGAGGATTAGTATATGAGAGACCACCGAATAAGCCAGGTCATGCAGCGTTTTGAAATAAACATCAACCATTTCCCCCGTGAAACAACAATTCTAAATGAAGAGGACCATATTCTGCTCGCCCCCCCTCCGCCCCCCCCGGGTGAGTATGAAGAGCATTAGATACATACTGATGGATTTCCAATCAGTCAGCCTGTTTAAGTTTCCTATTTCTTTTCAAGTTACGGTTTAGAAAAGAGGAAATGAAGCTGCAGTTTCTTTTGACGGTTTTTCAAACTACTACAAGGAGGTTTTGAAAGCTGGTTTTCAATCATAGGGGGAAAAGCAGAACTCATTTTTTATTGCTGTCGAGAATGGGATTTGATTAATACTGAGGTAATATTAAAATAAATTTTATTTTACCTGTAGCTCTAACTGCTGTACAACCTGCATTTGTACTCTACATTGGGCTGTACTTCTATCATCCAGCGCATGCTCACTGTTGAGATGTCTGTAACA
>VWZK01015657.1:189152-211652 GCA_013396935.1 Baryphthengus martii | reverse complement strand
ACAGTGTCAATAAAAGTATGAAACAAAGATGATCCTTGTCTCTTAAGTAATGCTTTCTGATTACACACCGGAAATTATAACGTGAAACATAAACTAAGAGCACCTTAAGATATAAAAGGCAATAATGCAAGGCAATGCGCCTCGCTACGTATACGCCACGCTCTAAAATACTTCATCCTACGGCGGGCGGCTCGGGGAGGTAGTTTCTCAGAGGGAGCTGGAACGCTCAATGCCGAGAGGAAAAAAAAAAAAATAGTGATATCTGCGTGTAAAAGTAAAAAACCTGCCAGGGAGCTGGAGCTGGCTGGCTGTTTGATGGGCCGGGGAGAGGAGGGGAGCGGGGGTCTCTCCCAAGGATGCTCCTTTTTGGGATGGATGCCGGCTGGGAAGGCTCCCCGGGAGCAGCATCGATCCCGGGAGCACTAGAGGGCACTGTGGGATCTGGGCCGCCCCGCCTTCGCCCGCCGCCGACACTCCCCGGCCAGGCCACCGAGCTGGCTCGGGGCTGGGGAAAGGAGTGTGAGGGGGTTTGTGGGAAAAAGAACCGGGAACGGCGACGTGGGAATGGCAATTCCAAAGAGGCGGCGGGCTCGGCAAATTGAATGTTCGCTGGCATCCCGAGGCGGGTCCCGCCGGGAGCGGGGTGGGGGTGGCCGGCGGCAGCACCGCTGGGCGGGTGGGGAGTGGAACTGGGCCTGCCAGGGATTCAAAAAGCTGGAAAAAGCAGATCTGAGAGGAAAAAAAAAAAAAAAAAAAAAAAAAAAAGCCTGAAAACTCTGAAAAAAAAAGACTAGCCTTTTCTCTGCCCGCGCTACCTACTTGATTAAAAAAAGTCTCTGTTGTGCTAACTGCGGATGATTTCACTGCAGAACATTTTGACATGCAAATGATAGCAATTAATGCCTCTGAAACAATTTATGATTTCCGGCCTACACTTCAACATGTATTAGCATATACCTGGTTTCTTTAATATACACTTTGTTTTTCCAAAACCACAAACATAGTTGCTGGAATTTCATGTGGAAGTGCTTAAGGGGTTGAAAGTTAACACCTTTGTGAGCCGAGCAGTCTCACAGTTGCTGCTAAACAAAAGCCTCTTTGTAGAAGCTTTCTCGAAATGTTTTCTTAACATGTTCCAAGTAGTTTTAGGCAGGCAACTAAAGTAAACAAGATGTTACCATGATAAAAACACTTGTGAAAACATTACAGAGTGCACTTAGTAGTTTCTTTCACATAAACTCCCCTTCGTTTCGTCGAAGTTAAATTCACATGAAGCAGATTACCAGCATCGCTGCAATATAGGATTGCAAGATCTCGCCACAGGTCTGTGTCCCTCTTTCAAAGAATAGATTTGATTTAAAAGTGGTACAGCCACGATTAAGCACATCTAAACCACAATCAAATTAAAAAAAATAAAATAAAATCAAAAGGTGGGTGGAGAGGGGGAATAAAACCCTACTTATTTTTCTCCATTTTTTACCCTGGATGTCTGTATACCTTGGTGAATGAACCACCCGCCCTCCAGCTGGGATTTCCTGAAAACCTCGCCGTATAAGGAAGGGGTAGATGTTTCTATCTGCGACGGGCTTTAAACACATGCAAATGAAATCAAGGATATAGTCAGTTTTGAAGGAAAGTCGCTCCGTGCTACTAATTGCTCCTTTCGTTTGCCGCCTGCGAGACGGACCCTGGTTAACACACGAGACACGCGTGCACCCTTCCAGCCCTCACCTTGCTCACCCCACGGCTTGGCAAAAAGACACTGGGTCACCGTGGTGGGACTTGGTTTTGGTTTTAGGCTCGGGGAGCATTCTGGAGCAAGCAGGGCGCTCCTGTTTCATCAGGCTTAGCAGCAGCCCCTGCTGCTATCAGTTAGCTCTAACTGATACCACATCACATGGTAACCAATGGCTGATGGATTAAAAAATAAATAAAAAAACAACAAAAAAAAACCAAAAAACCCAACACAAAACAACGCTAAAACTGCAACTTATTTCAGAAAAGAAATAGGGAAATAAATGTGTACAATAGCCTGTGTATCTGCTGGTTCTGATAAGCATCCTCCTGTTGGCTGTGAGTGAAAGACAACTAGGATCGTTATTTGTACAGTATTTATCTTTGAAATCAAGGGCCCTGTGGTGTACCTCACCTTGGGAACAAACACTACAGAATGATCACAGAAGAGTGTCAAATCTCTGGTTTTGATTTACCAACAGTTACGATATTCCTTCCTCAGGAGGAAAAGAAATGAACCATGTTTTAGACCTGCGAGTCCTTTTTTCTCCCTTAACTGTAGAATCATTTTATTGGCATATGGGGCTTTCATTCCACATGTAACTTCTCTTTGCTTTTTTTTTTTAACAGGCCTTTTTACTGAGGTGGAGTGAAATTAAGCAATGCTCAATTGACACACGGGCTGTATTTCAGTTGGTAAACAAGAGCTTTTCTCTTGAGAGGACTGCTGAAAGAGCTTCACGGATTATCCAAGTATCAGAAAGAAACTTCAAGCATCTACCTGTTATCTTTTCATTGAGTAATGAATTCTGATAAATGGCAATATAATTTAAGGACGGATGCTCCACAGGAGACTTGGAAGGCTACGGTATCGTTTTATGAAGCAACGCGCACTTCCTAGCACTGCCAATGCGCTGCTCGGGGACATTCATTTCTGCATTCGCTCTGGGTTAAGTATCACTCTGAACAATAAGACTTTGTCTGGACACTGCAGAATTTGGATAATGAGAAAATTTACACGAGCCGATGGTTTGAGAAAGTCACACAAAATATTTCTGTTGAAAGGTTTCAATGAGGGGAAAAAAAAAACCCCACTAGATTGAAGGTGAGTGATAAAAGAACCAGAATTGTCAGAGGTGGGAGTAGGTGGAGCTGCCTCGTGTCCAGCCGGGGTTGGTAATGGCTGTCAGGTTATTCCTGCCCCAAGTATCTCCTTCAGGTGAACTGGTGGACTTGATCTACTTACTGAAACACCTCCAAAATACAATATAAAAATCAACCTTGCCTCTACCCATGCCCTGTGATTTACGGGCTGCATTTCCTACATGTGGTGACGTCAAGCAATCTGTTGCTCTATAAGAAATCTTCCTGAAACCAACAGATCTAACCTGGAGAAGGGGACTAGCACAGGTGGTACAGTCTGACCTCATGTGACGACACACGTTATTCTGGTATCTAAGGCTACTACAGCACCTTCTCCTTACATGAAGCGCAACAAAAATTAGAATTGTTTTAAATATCTAAATGCTATAGAATGGCATATGAATATGAATGAGCTGGCAAGTATAGTGAGATTAGCATTTATTTCACTGAAGTGAACAACAGGATGAATTACGAGAAATGAGGCCACCCTTCATGGAAATTTATGACTAGCACCTTCTTATTTTGTAATCCTCTTGTAATGAGAACCCTCTCCCTACTGTACCATTCCCTACTCGTAGCTTATGTTTATACCAGGACCGGCGCTGCTCTCTCTGAACTCAGGAGGGTTTTGCCAGCAGAAGCAGAACTGGCCCATTCTGTTCCGAGAGCAAAGACCTATCTGTCCAACAAACATCCTCTGCTTGCTGTCACCCTTCCCTCCCTCACATAAAAATCCAGGAAACCGCCTCGGGAAGAACAGGTACAGCTGAACGTCATGAAGTTGACTCTACTTCTCCACGCTGAAGAATCCTACACATTTCCGTGGAGTAACTTCATGAGATCACCACTGTAAATGGGAACAGAATTTGTCCCTTTGTGCATTTAAATTCTTGGGAGGTTGGTCTGTGTGATCTCACAACCGAACAGGCCATAGGTCTTGAGAGAAGATCAGTGCCCAAACCTTCAAGAGCCTGGATGCACCCTAAGCATATGGGTACCTGGCCGTCTACCCAGACAGAAAGCTCTTTCGTTTAGAGAACGCTTTTTTAGCTCCAGTTTGGAAGGGTAAGGCCAATGGTTTAGCTGTGGAGCAGCCATGTGTAAGTTATTAGAGCTCTGCTGGTCCTTCCCTGCATCGGGATGCACGCATTACCACATACTAGTCCATAATGCGCTGTTTATGCAACGCGTAAAACTGTGTTCTTTGGCAGCACGGAAAAGGTCTGCAGCGAACTGCAGGGGCCCAATTAATATAATTATGGTTTATTTTTAGTAGTGTAGACTTTGTTCATTAGTTACTTATTTGACATAAATTAAATTTCACGTGATGTTCTGCAATTCTCTCTTCAATTACGGAGTTAATTTAAGACTAAATTTCTAAATTAAAGTGAAATCAAGGTTAAACCAAGGTTGTATTGTTTACATGATCAATACTGCAACGTTAAAATTATTTAAATAAATAAATAAATAAACAAACGGCTGCGGAACTGCAAAAACTCCACGTCACAGTAATACACTAAGCAAGACCACACTTTCCCCACAGGGCTAATTTACTATCCCCTGTTAAAACGTTCTTGAGCCTGATCCAAAAGCCACTGAAGTGAAAGGGAGCTCTCTGTTGACTTCAATGGGCTTTGCATCAGGCCCACGGTAAGTGACAGCACACGAAATTTCAGGGCATGCTTTCGGTACAATGCGAGTGCCAAAAAAACCATCCTTACTTTAGAAACGACTGGAAGTCTTCACATACTGCTTCGCAGCCCGGCCATTTGCATACGCCGTGTCCGTAGAGTGGATGGCTGTGTGAGTGCTCCTCGTGGGATAAACTGGAGGAGAGAAAGAGGGGGGGGAAAAAAAAAAAAAAAAAAAAGAGAAAAAGTGGCGTAACTGAAGATACCGTGCCAATTAATCCTCACAAAGACTCTTCAGAGGAGCGAACAACAGCTCCTGAAACATCCCAAACATCTCACGGTACCCACCTGACTCTGCCCGTGGTTTTTCAAAACAGAATTAAATACCGTTTGCAGTGCGAAACATGTGTCACTCTTACTTAGCTATCCTCCTACATTTCATTCATTAATTAAAAGCTTTGTAAAGAATTTAAATGAACATGGACGGGGGAGAAATCATTTGACAGACCTGCTTAATATCCTGCTTGATATTTTGCTAAGAAATTTATGAACACTGCATATTTACAATTCAACTTCATCAGGAAGAAGAGTCATCTCCATACAGCAGCGTATCCTTGTAACACAATATAACCAGACCTGGGGCTTTCTTCATCGCTACAGAAAGAGGAAAAAGCGTCAAGTTTGCAGCCTTGAATTTCCCACCATGTTATTTATTTACTGGGTTGGGTTTTTTTTTTTTGGTTGGTTGGTTTTGCCCTGTTGCAGGCTGTTTCTTTCTACCAGTACAGCCTCCTTCTGTTCCTGTAAAGAAGACTCAAGATGCATTTTCAAATGCAAAATTCATCATAAAAAAATAAGGAACTGTGAAATCAAAGGATTCCTCAGTACGAGGGGGTTAGTGGGGGCTATTAGCCTCGCCAAGATTTGGCAGGAACGTCACAGAGCTTTCTAACTCCTGAAAGCAGGGTTAAAGAAAAAAATTCAGATGAGCACGAAGGGGTTAATCCTTCAGCGGGATTCCAATCAATACGTAATGATTTGGCTGCACTGATCCAAGTCATGAGACGCTTTGATCCAGGCCATGTGGTGCTCAGGGAAATGTATCTGTTGCACTAACTGATGAACCATATTCTAAAATATCTTCTTTATTCAACTTCTGCATGGAAACTTCTTAAGCGAAGGAATTATTTTTGCAACTATTTCCATAACCTTAGATGACTTTGAAAATAAAATGTCAAAATAATATTGAAATCTCTATTTTATGCTCGCACACATATCTATTTTTCATAGCAAATCTTCTTGCTACAGTATGCCGGTGCCGTATTATGAACTTCAAACGTACACAAAGGATATGAACTCATACCGGCATCTAGGTGGGGCTTTTATGACTTATTTTATCCTGGATTACAGGTAACATTATGGATAAACTCCTACTTTTTGCCATTTGTCTTTTATACACACGTGGAAATGCTGTTTATTCTTCCTCTGCAGTGTTATCCGCCTGCATGCTGTGACAAAACTGTCGTCTCCTGTTACTTCTGGATAGCAAGATTAGCGTAGAGCATAGTCCTGAGATGTTACCCAAATGCAAAAAAGTTCCAAGAGAAATTCTTACCCAGATTCTGCCACTTTTGACTTTTGGCCCAATGAGAATGTGAAGATAACCGAAGGTTTTTTTTTAATTTTTTTTTTTTTTAATTACGAGTTGTACGTGAATCTAATTCATTATTTTACTAAAATAGTATTTTTGGCTGTTTACATATACGTCTTCAAGCATAAATATGTATCTGTGCAAAGTAATTCTGTGCAAGGTAATTCCCTAAAAACAAAACTGCAGGTGAAGAGACTTACAAAGGCCTTTGCTTTAAAGGAAAAATCACACTGGTTTAACTTAATTATTTTTTTTAAAAAATGTGCAAGTGGGGAGAAGCTCTATCAGTTAAGTTTTGGAAAAAACAAAGGGATCGATGCACTCCTTGCAAGGAAATGAGAAAAATGCTACACCACACGTTTCCTCAGCTGAGAAAGAGGGAGGATGGCTGAAGGACACCGTCCACCCGAGCCAGACAGACGTACGCTCAGACGCCCTCCACACGCCTCAGAAAAGAATAGTTTGGAAAATAATGGGGTTTATTATCTGCTTCCATACCTGAACAGAGCAAAGCGTAAGAGAGTCGGCTTTCATGTTAACACTCCATTAAAAGTCCACGAAGACCACGTATGAGAGTTATGATTTCAGTCTGTTTGGCGGAACTCAAAAAAAAACCCCTAAAATGCAGTGTATTAATTTACCCGTACACCAGGATGACTGTAGAAACGCCGCGTGACGCCAAGTAAGGAGTCAGTCCCCTGTGGGTTTTAAGCACTGTAAATCTCATTATAATATCAACAGGAGTCACATGGCTTAAACCCCCAGCAGGGTTTTTTAAAGTGTCTCTGTGAGAGCCTAAAGGCCATGGCCAAGTCAACGGAAAGAGCCCTACCGAGATTCCTATTTATTTTTTAAATCCAAGTGCAAATCTCTTTTCCTTCCAGGGAACTTGCAGAAGACAAGACAAACTATGTAGGACATGATACCCTGGTACTGCGTCCAAAGAAAATGACAGAACGACCGAGAGAGCATCAAACTGGAAACGACGCTCAAGATGTCAAAGTCTCGCGCCGTCGATAACCGCAAAGATCGGTGTTGACTGTAAAGGGGAACTTAAAAGGTCATTTTGCTAACACGACGCTAAGCGTAACACACATAACACCTACGTAAAGCTTCCACTGCCATCCGAAAAAGCAGCACGACTACTTCAACTTACCAAAAATAAGACACTTCAAAAAGAAAAAAAACCCCGCGGTATCGAAACACAAGCGCCGGCGCCCTCCGTAGGCAGCGCGTCCTTCCGAAGGCAGCCACTCCCGTCCCGCCCGGGGGCTTTCAGCGGTGCCTTTCGGTGACCTTTATGTGTCAGTATCAGATTACTGCTATTTTATCCATCCCACTTCTGAAGATATTATAGATTGCCACTTGTTCCCTGACAGAGCCTGAAGAAGCACCGCAAAACAAAACAAAGAGCGGGTTTATAGAGAAGCGGATGTAGCGCACGAAGGATACAGCCAGTGGAAATGAATGGAGAACTCTGTTCAGCTGATCTAAGTACTCACTTTGTTTGAGCAAATAGAGGTGGAAAACGAAGATTTTAATCCAATACATAAACAAACAGCTTTGTGGCCACAATGCACACCTATAATCTTCAGTTGTTCAACGATATTTTGTCGGCGTGCAAGCCCAGTTTCTGTAATCTGGATGCATCCTTGGTCTCGCTGCCGGAGACAGACTTTCAGAAGATACCAGCATTGGCAAGCAGAAGCAAGTTTTAGTTCTGTTTGATTTCTAATGACACATTAGAGTAGGTGTTTGTTTCTGTCACCCTCTCCTTCCTAGGAACGCATGTTCGTGGTCGGGTACTGGTGATGCAACACTAGTTAGTGGAAGTGATTTTATAACAAGACATAATTTTCAAAGTGATGAAGGAACAAATGATGTAAAAATTGAGATTACGCGGGGCTTTTTTTTTCTCCTCACAAAGCATTTGCATACAAAACACTTAACAGAATTATTTCCAAATAATGCAATAGCGCTACATTATTACATCGAAGCGCAGCAAATAACCCCCTGGCAAGTAAAATGTTTTGCGTAAATCATCTTATTCCTGACACACGACATTCCCACAGTCCATGTGGGAAGCTGAAAACTGCGCAAGCATCCGCTCACTCTCTGCTGCTTCCAGCCCCGTTTCCAGTAAGGAGGGGAAGGGAGAAGGGCCAGAGGCACTTCCACAGCTCCTCTGTGCTCACTGGAGGGAGGAGTTTTTACCTCCGCTTTCTTCAGCCTATGATGCTTTATAACCCCGAGGATCTCCAGAGGGTGTGGAAGTAAATTCAGCCCCTACTCCAAACAGGGATGGCTGTCAAAGCTGGTACTTGCACAGCCACACTCTCCCAGACTGACCACCGCAGCCATTGAACTTTCGGAATCCATCTGCTGTGCTAGAGCGTCGCTGAAGAATCACACCCTGGGACACAAAACCATGGAAGACAGGGAAACCACAGACTGCTAAGCCCTCAATGGAGGGTAAAAATGCCAGCACACCCCAGAGAGAGATGGGAACACACTGGGTATTGGGGACAGCAGTGACCAAAGCACTGGCATGACAGTTGCCTGTGCTGTATGGTTTAATTCAACCCACACTAACCACGTGAAACTGGGTCCCATGCTCGTACACACTGGCAAAAAAAGTCACGAGTGGATTTAAAAACCAGCTCGGCAGAAGCCTCGGTAATCGTACTTCTGCCACACAGTGGACCATATTTTAAATATTCATGATGCTGACATACTTGATATTCCACTCCCTCTCTCTCTTCCACATCTGCTTGGGCCAACGATCTTTGCCAAAACACTGGGGGAAGTCAGGGATGTAAAGAAGCATCCGTGATTTTCTATTACAGTTATGAAGCATCTGCTCACGTTCTAACGCTGCGGAGAACATGCCTGAGCCACCTGCACACTGAAAAATCAATACCACATCTCCTGCTTTCCTCTTGAAGAGGTTTTGAGTAGAGCACCCACAGAAATTGCAGAATTGCGTTTTAAAAAAAAATAAATTAAAAAATTATTTTATTTCTCAGGGGCCACGGGAAGTGACCTCATCTTTGCCAGCTGCCACGAAATCAATGTCAGTGTATAGTCCAGGCAGGAGCACGAGGCTCATTCTTACACCACATTCCCTCTCGGTCTGATGGGGATGGCACACGCGTCGAGGCAAAATGCCACGATTTTGGTCCTGTACAGGAGGAGGAGACACACAACTGGGAACCAACACAGGCCTGGAACGCCCTAAAGCTCAGCGAAAGGCACTGACAGCACAAAGACGGTGAAAGCATCACAATTCTCAGAGTCAGAAACACTCACTGTATTCGATTTAAAATCAAACCGGAAGCAGAGGTGACTAAATCCATGTACCAACCATACTCCAATGCAAATTCCTGCCTTCATGGCAAAAGCAACTGAACCAGGATGGGCTTTGCAGTGAAGCTGCACTGGTGCAAATATCTCTGAACTCTTACCAAGGTGGCTTAGCACCTCTTTCCTCTCTAAACTGTGAATTAAACAACTAACTAAATAAATACAGTGAAGAAAAGTATTAAGCAATGGACTATTTCTAGATATTCGTGCTTCCACCCAAGCCTCCGTAGCTGCCCAGAAAGCAGGTGTGTGATCTGAACAGAGGATTGTCTGAGCAGGGTAAACGCCTCTCTACCGCTGGATAAAGCTCAGCGGAGGGTCGTGGGCCTTTGGGAGAGGTGGCATTTGGTTTGCATGGCCAGTGACAGATCTTTCTAGAGCTGGCTTGCAAAGTTTTTGGATGCTTTCTGAAGCTGCATTGCTCTCCTTCATTACTTTAGTCCACGTCCAAATCTAGAAGCAGCCCATGTTTTACATCAAGCCCTACTGGAAGTTACAGGAGCGGTATATTACATTTTAAATGACTACTACATTTTAAATGACTACACTAATTTAAGACAAATCGGGTTAAAACTGCGGCCTGCAGGCTGAAATCCTGTCACCTACTCGGTGTGTGTTAACTTGCATAGTCCTGCAGGATAAGAAAAACAAACAAACAAAAAAAGATAAGCTGAGTTGCAGCACTGCTGGACGTAACACAAGGCCAGCAACGCACCCCAACCGCTGCCCCCTGTCCTTACACCTCTCGTGGCACTGTTCTCTAAATGGCTGTCGCATGGAAACCGCAGGAGCATCTGTAGCAAGACCAAGGCAAAAACGTGGGTCACATTCCCCTTCTCTTCCACCTCCATCCCCATTGCAAGGAGCGCAACCAGACTGGATAATGACGTACATCATCTTCTGGTTTTGATCTGTGCACTGATGGTTTGGATTATTAATCAACGTTATGACCCTCCAGCACTCCAACAGTACCACGGACTTCTTCCAGCGGCACCCCCGCTTCCAACCCCACAGCAGAATGGCCACGGGGTCCCGACAGACACCATCCTATATCCTTTCCTTGGAGGAACTAAATGTATCTCTCGACTACTTACAAAAAAAAAAATACCCGTTGCAAAAAAAAAACCAGTATTCAATCCATTATTTATCTCGGGTGGAAGTTCCATTCCTGCACTGGAATTAATGAGTTTCTCTACTATTTAAAAGTCCTGTTTTTTATTTCAACCTTGTGCCTAGGTACTGTAGTGAAAAGTACATCAAATACACCCAGACGCACACAATTTGAAACGCTGGATTTTAAATTCCAGCACTGCTAACTAATGAGAACAATTTTTTCCCCTCTTCTTCTTTGTAGCATCACTTCATGTACTTACATACCATAATCACATCCTCCTAGAGCCTCTATTTTTCCAGGGTGTAGATCTTTAATTCCCTTTAATCTGTCTTCATAGCCTATTCCCTCCAACTCCTTTATCACCCTAGCTGCTCTCCTCTACATTTGCTCCAGCTTCTCTTTATCCTTTCTGCAAGAGAGCGGCCAATTGTACATCAGACTCTCAATGCGGTTTAACTGGTTCTGCATAAAGTAGAACAGGAAAAAAAAAAAAAAAAAAAGAGAACTCGGATGCAACACGCATGTTTATGCCTCCCCATGACTGCATTTACCTTTTTAACTAAGACCTGGTACAGAGTGTCCCACCTTAATTTCTCAACCTCGATTCTGCCTCAGCCATTTCCCACACAATGATGCTGAGCAGCTGACGTGTCACGTCAAACCGGCAGTTTGGAATTTTTATTTCCTAGCTGGGCTACTTTCTACTTATCCCTGCTAAATCTCATTTTATTCCTCTCGGAACAGCCTCCTAATTTATTCAGACGAAAACGGATTGATTCAGTACCTTAGTTTAATTAGGAAAAAATGCGACGCTACCATTTTCTGGAGTTTTCAGGATTTTTTTTTTTTTTTGGTGTTTTTTGTTGGGTTTTTTTCTTGTTTAATTGACTTTCACCATAGCAACCCCATCCCTTACACACCCATTTCGTGTGGCAGAGGGAGATGGCAATGGCAAAGGCTTTGGCCCCGATTCAGCAACGCTTTTAAGAACACGCACACGTTTAAAAACACGGGATTAGACCTTGGACTTCACCGAGGTGTAAAATTACGAACGTACATACAGACTTTGTAAAAAGATCCTGTTTGCCAACATTATTTTACTGTCATTTATATTCTGTTGTTACATTTAAATCTATAGCAAAAGAAAACACTGAGAAACAAGATCTGTTCTTGTTTAACAATGTTATATTCTGTTACATTCGGAGCGGAGGCAAGTCTTTCACCCTTATATAAACCAGCAATACGTCAACAAATATGATTAATACGGCTTATTCACGACAGTGTTTGTCACCCCTGTCCCACAGGCACAACAAAACCCAGGCAGAAGGTGACTGTCACATCACGTAGAGCCTGGCAGCTCGCTGAGTTCGCCTTCACCCACCGCACGCCCCTGAGGCAGCCAGGAAAGGGCGCTTTGGGAAAAGGTTTCTTAAANTCTGCTGCCTAACAAAAAAAAAAAATTAAAAAAAAATAAAATAATTAAGATAAATCATGACTCCAAGGGAGAAATGCAGTTAAGGCGCTGAACTCTGCCTGCCACATGCTTTCCCTCCAAAGAACGCAACTTGGAAAAGCAGTAAAAGGGAGCGGACACGAGCCTGTTTCCCCAGGGAAGCTGCTGAATCATACAGGTAGTGTAAATATCATATGCTGTTGCAGGTGTGAGGCAGGCTCTTTGTTTGTGTTTACTGAAAGGCATAACAAATAGTCACATTAAAACAGAACAACATTTGGCATTGGAAGGATAGATACCAGCGCAGCCATAAATCACCGTCGCTTGTTGATACTCCAACCGCTGCGCAAGGCGAACCCTTTTCAGAGAGTTTCTGTGGTGGGATTTGCTTCTTTTTAGGGGCAGCCACCAGCTCCTGACTGGGCAGGACTGTGATTTGTGGTACTAAGGGGCTCAGCATCCTTCTCAAGCACAGCACACCCAAGGAAAACCCATGCAACATTGGGGAGGGAAAAAAAAAGAAAAAAAAGTAGTAGTAAGAAAGAGACTCGCACGACATACACAGCCAGCTAACATCGTTTACAGCTCTGCAACTCCTGAGTTAATTCACAGTATAAACAAGGAGCAAAATGTTTCTTCCGAGCAAGACTTCCTGTAAAGCGTTCCCGAGAGCGGCGCTGGGCGCAGGGCTGGTGCACCTGCTGATTAACCATGCGCTCCAAGAATAAACACAACCCGAAGCCAGCGAGATTGTTCTGGAATTTGCTCAGAGCTGATTTTTTTTTTTTTAATTTTTTTTTTCTCCGTCCCCAAGTTATAAATTGGATTCTACACTAAAACAAACAGCAGAACATAGGTTGCCCGAGAGTTAAAAATCTTACTTTTTTACACTACATTGACCACAGCACCCACAGGCACAGCTACAATGTCTTTCTATGAATGGGACAGATTGCCATATGGATGCAGACACTGAACAAGCTGTACAACTCCTGGCGACAAGTGCCTAGGGGACTGTCCTATATTAGCAGCACCTGTGCTGTGGAAATTGTGCTCCCTCTACGAAATGGTATTTAAGGGCCCATCACCACGTTCGTTTTGAGTACAGGCAAAAAGGAAAATTAACAGTGAAAAAGGAATTCGCTGGCTAGAGGGTCTGATGCTCCGTTCTCGAGATGGTTTCCCCAAAGGAATAGTTTATCCTCCTTATTCACGCAGCCCAAAACGACGAGCCGCAACATATATTAGCAGTTTTCCTGCCTGGGCTTATACCATCATTTTAATGAGAAGAATACACTTTTCTAATAACCATCTGTTTTTTTCTGATCACACGGAAGAAATTACAGCCCTCCCACCTTAAAACCAGCAGCTATGTGGGGAAACACCTCGTGGCTTTACACAAACATTACTCCAGCAGCAAGTGACGCAATATGAATTTTCCTTGAGCTCCTTCCCCGGCCCCTCAACGTGCAGCAGGTAGAGCCACAAATCCTGATTCCCAAATTTCAATGTGCATCTCGCTACTTCAAAAATATAACCCTGCCTGCCTGGCAAAAATAGAGCTCCAGATTAGCACAAGATGTTGAGGGAGGAGGGAGAAGAGGTTGGAGCAGTACCTAGCAGCGTTACAAAAAGAGATTTCCCCCTCTCCAAACTGCAAGAAAAAAAAGGATGCCAAGAAAAGTAAAATAAATCGAATTAAAGAAAAACAGTTGTAAAGTGAACGTTACAACCTGGGAAAAATGATGTCATTTTATTGAGAAACTCACTTTTTTTTCCATTAAACCATAGTGACATGGCTAAAGTTTATACAGCTTAATGGTGGAGTTCTACTTTAAATGCTACTCAATATCTTAGCAGGACAATATAACATGATATAACAGCTGTCATACTAACTGCTCGATTTTTATTGAACAGCAGAGAAAACAGTCCAGACAAAAATCACCTAACTTCTCTACTTTTATGGCATCTTCGAGGGTGTTTCTCTTCTACTCTCAGGCTGTGATAGGTATGATAAAAAAAAAAATAAAATAAATAAATTATGCAACACAGCTCTTCATTAGCTCCCTGCTCAGCTCTTTAGGATAGCCAGATCTCCCGAGCAAACGCTGAGGAAGGACAACTTGCACACAGAGGGAAATAAAAAGAAACAGGAATCCACGGTGCAGTAAAACAAAACCAGGTCCCTTTTTAAGACTACTACATAAACACCTCTAATAAAAGAAGAGGACAAATTTTCATTGGACTTGAAGACTATTTGGACAGGAATGTTTTAGTAAAAGTTTAACTGCAAAGTGCAGGCAATTAACAGAAAGCCATCAGCTATTTCTCTGGTATGTAAAAATAGCATTAAGCTGTATTAAATGCACGTGTAAGTATCTCAGTTGCAAGAAAAGGGAGGAGATATGCAAAGCGCTCAGATATCAAACAATGATCTGTTGGCCAGATGGAGGAATAAAACAATACATATGCTAAAATTTGGAAAATTCTGTTAGGCGTCTGCCAAGGCTCACCCAATCTATTTTAAGTGCTTTTTGATACATCAGCTTAGTGTTTGGAGTTGTACAACCGATGGTTATCACAGGGGACCAGAAAGTGGTGAAGCTGCTGGCGTGCAGGAGCTCCCTGGCGCCGCGGGAGCTTCCCCAGGACGGCCCAGTATGGAACACAGCACCTTTACTCAGCAAAAGGCCACACCAAGCAACCACAGACAGGTCAACTGAACACCTTTTTGTATAGAAAAATAAATAAAATGAACTCGAAACAGTTTTTCAGGGTTTAGGAAAACAATTCTTTGAAAAGCATGATTTGATTCAAGAGCTCGAGGGCAAGACTCAGAAGCAAGGGGTCTTGTACAAGCGATTCAGCAGAAGGATTCTCAAAAAGGCGAGTGCCGTGGTGGACGGGCAATGCAAAGGATGCTACACACCCGAATCTGAAAAGCAGGGACAATTAGAGGTGCCTGATTAAGACTTAAAACCAAAGATTAGCAACTCCAGGTCTGAGTCACGGCTGATATTGTTTCAAAGCTGATTAGAGAGAGAAGTGACTCAGACCGGGAGAGCGGAAAGTAACTGGTGGCGATTTCTTTGGCAGGGGAGCGAGCACCAAGGGATCAGGTAGGGGGACGCTTTGGGTTGTACCTCCACATAACAAATGGAGATGGCCAGGCCAGCTCCCTGCTCCGGCTGCCGCAGCATCACAATCAACGAACAGCCCAGCCGGCCCCACAGCCGCTGCAACCATACTAGGTGCAACAAGAATACCGCAGTCACGCCAGAGCGGGACGGTTTATCGGATGCTCAGCTGGGCATCCAGGCTGAGCTCGAGCGTTTGGCTCCCACCCAGCTCCGCAGTGAGGAAGCTGCGTGGAGGCACCTGAGCTGCTCAGGCTGTGGGTAACATAAAGGTCGTGATGGAGGTGTGTGTACCACGAGTAGCTAAATACTTCCTGGGAGGAAAGGCCTCGGGACCGCTGATTTCTTAAGGGAGAATGGATCTGAGGTAACCCAATCTCACAAAACTCTACTGATGGTCAAGTCTAATGAGCTAAAAATCAACTGCACCGAGCAACTGAGAGGAGCCGACACGGCTGCGCAGATTTGATGCTGGCACCAGTGCAGAACGAATGGCAGGGACTACGCGGAGACAGGCCAAGAGAGGATCAGGCCCCGGGAGCATATGGACTGAGGGCTGAACTGTTTCATCCTGAGCATTAATAATGGACTGAAGTCTGTAATTCTTAATTGTGCTGAATCCTAATGCCCTCATCTAAGGGCCTTGGGATTTCGATGGAGGATCAGCTGGCATGGAAGATAACAACAGTCAAACACAACGCATTAAGCCTAACCAGCAGATCCATGGTCTGCCACGCCGTGCCTCTCACTTCCCTTCAGAGCCTTCTCCAGACTCCTTCTTCCCGCAACGCTGGCAAGAAAAAGTCATTTAAAAATCCCCTTGTTTATCCCATCTATTTTTCCTCTGAGATGGCTGCTTGTGTACATGGAAGGACAAGACTCAAGCATGGTCAGAAACAGTCTAATAAAGACAATACGGGACAAACGTGGGATGGCTGGCAGATGGAGAAACGTCTCTTGGACCTGCAGCCTTTACCTCCAACTCTTCATCCTTCCTCTTACAAACAGATGCATTTCCTAAATTAACAGGCCTGGACCTTCATTAACTCACTTGTTTATGTACGGCCTCCACCCTCCTGTCACCGCTGCAGTCCATACAGAACAGTGCCGGGGGACAGGACCGGCACACAGGCCTCCAAACCTCCCCACAGCACCTCCCAGACCTCCCAGTTCAAGCCCAAGCTGGAGTAAACTCCGCTCCCTGCAAAGTGCTGGTGAATTCTGCACCGTTCTGCTTTTCCAAACCTACCCACATTGGGAATATTCCCCAGCACGTAAGTTTTGGGATGCCCACTACTCAGCAGGTTATAAAGTTAGCAGTCGCCTAAAGCGACCAGGCATCCGCCTGCTTCGTTTTGCTGGTTTTTCGGAAGAAAACAATCAAACTTCCCCCAAATAAGAAGCGGTGGAAGGAGATGGAAAGCGGGTACCGTCCTTGACATTTCTAAGCACAGCAGATGTATTTAACTGGCTCCTGTTATTTATTTATTTACTTGTGTAGAAAAAAATGCTTGTTACTGAAGAAACCCAAATGCTGATAAGATGATGAGAGGTTTGCATGCTGGTTGATGGTCTCACTTTCGCTTATCCTGAGTGAATACAAGTATCTATAACTAAATATTTCCCTTAGGGTACTGATGACTGAGGTATGTTTATTGCATTGAGTGAATTTATATATATAATCAGCACAATAAACATTATTAAATTGTCTGAGTAAAATCAAAGCATGAAACACACAGTCAGTGCTGAATTCTAATGATGCTGAATGCCCATGATTGCATGGGGAAAGGATCTTAACAAGCCTTGATTTGAGCTTTGGCATCCGCCTCACAAATCACACGAAATGTTCTCTCTTTAATAGTGCTGAATATTGATAAATGTCTCTGCACGGCACAACAGGGAAGTTGGTCTCTATTGGCAATCTTTACCAAAGTGTGTTTTTTCCTTCTCTACACTCAAGGGTTTACCCTGAATGATTTAATTATAATTTTCCTTGTGTAAGACAAATTAAAGAGGAGAGTAGGAGTGTCATGCCAAAGCAGATTATTTATCTCCTTAACAGATTGCTGTGCACCAAACCCCAGAGCTGCTGCTGCTGCTACTTACAGAAGCCAGGCGAAATGTGGGACAAAAGCATAGATGTAATATACATTTAAAGCCCAAATGAATGAAAGCATTAACCCAGTATTTATAGCTGGAATTGTTTCACTCGTGTGAAAGCCACTCAACACAGAGCCCACAGAAACCAGGAGCAGCACCACAATGCTCCCTGGCCCTTGCCCAGGAGCAGAGGATTCCTCCTGCTTTTGAAGGTATTTTTGATTTTTGAACAACCTGAGGTGACAACTCTGGCCACCCTCCTGCCCATTTTTTTGTGTGTTTTTTTTGTTTTGTTTTGTTTTTTGTCCATAAAGGAGAACTTTTGCTGTCACTCGGCTCCGAGTGCAGCAGCCCCGCAGTGACCAGTGACACCAGAGCTGCGTCCCCACAGCCTGCGCAGGACTAACGCTTTTCTGTACACAACCACGAGGCTGGGCTCGTGGCACAGCGACGTGTGAGCATGTCCAGCGGCCAAGAACTATTTCTCTCGCTATTTTAAATCCCTTGTTTATAAGCAAAACGTGGTTTTACCCAGGCTGGGTAGCAGAGCTGCCGCTCGCCCCGTGACTTTTCAGCAGGTGCCTCTGCAGTCCTGTCTCACAGGTCTCCAGCAGCCTCACCACCTGACTTGGGGGACCTGGAGTCCTATAAAACACAGCCTGAACTATCCCAGTGACATGTGCCAGAGATGACAGTGATGATAGTAACTCCCACATAACCAACCTGCCTCCTGCAGCCCACTCCTTCTCAAAAGCCCAAGGGCGGGCAGGGGGGGGGGAAACAACAGCTTTACAACACACCCTAAAAGTTAATGTTACCTGTATAGGATTATTTATTGCCGCTGGGCAGTCGTTATGATGTGGCTGTGCTTAACTGTTAGGACACTTACAGCTTTTACTATGTGCTTTTTACTGTTGTTTAAATCTAAATAAATAGCTCTTGGTTGTATCAGACCAAAGCTAACAGCCAGTTGCACAGAAGGTGCAGGAATGAGAGGAGGGGAATCCACAACTCAGAGCCCTGCCCTGGCCAGCCCAAGCTGTGGACTTGTGTGGTGCGAGATGCAAGGGCTGGTATCTCCCTTGTGAGCCCTTCCAACAGCCCCATCTCAGGACCACGTCCACAAGTCCCCTGATATTTGCAAGCTCAGTTATGTTGAACCAGCTGGGTACATGGATTTCACCGTTAAGTGCAGCAAATTCACGCTCCCACCAGATCCATGATTTTTTCTCATCTTAACTTTTGCTGTCAAAAAATGACCAAGCCCCTGCTCACGCTTGTGCTCTCTCTTTAAGTACACAAAAATTCCACCTTCTGTGAGCTCTCAAACATACATCTGACGGCAGAGCACAGTTACTCTCCCCTCGTCGCTCGCTCACCACCCCGAACTCCCTGCCTGTAGATAAATGTCCTTTCAGAAAGGAAACCAGTGCAACACATCTCAAGCAGAGGAGTTTGTATGTCAGATGAAATCCAGGCAGGCACCACGGTGCCTGATGAGACTGCAACAAAACCCTTAAGTGCATCAGTAGGCATTCTTCTGTGTGTAGTCTCCTGCTCTACTTATGGATAAAGATGTAATTCAATCACTGCAGCAAATGGATGGCAAAAACCCTCCATGTACCAAACAGCGGCAAGATAAAGCAAAGTCTGTAGCTCTCTTATTTGTATTCCTAAATACACCTATTTTTGGATTTTGATATCATAGAGAACTCGGTAGGTACGTGAGAAAAACGTCAGGGCAAACTTTAACAATCCAGCTATCAATTCAACCACTGAGGATTTTAAATCTTCTAAACTGAGACAATCTCGAGCAATACCACGCCGTGGTTTATGCCTTCCTCATTAATTTATTTGGAACTCTACTAATAAAAACACATGTATCACCTTGTTTGTAGATCCCAGTTGCCTCTAGGCCACAATTACAGGACTCAGACACGTGGATTTCCAGTTCTGCTTGACAGTATTCACGGAAAAAATTCTTACTTCTGAATAGATTCCTGTATTTCCACTGCATTTCAAAGTAAACAGCAATGGCACACTGCTTCCTCGGTTAGATTGTCATTAGCAGACAGCACATGCCTCTGTTCAGTGAAAGAAGATTCATTTCACTGCACGGGGCTTTATTTTATATACTCAGTAAGAAAAACATAGATAAAAAATTTATTGAAAAGTCATAAAGCCATCTTGTTCAGCTCTATATGCAGCAAAAAGGGAATTTAATTGTTTAATAAACATGGAATTGTTTTTAGCGTCCCATGTAAGTCTTCACGAAAACCACGTCCTTGACACTTACATGCATTATAAATGTATATGCTGATGTTCCCACACATGTCCTTGCAATAACGATGCCTTACACAGGGCAGTTCTTTCAACAGCGGTGTGCTCTCCTTTAAAAATCTATCTATTCCCAACAGCACTATTTTCTTAATATTAGAAAGATATAAGAGGTATTTATATAGCTTCCCTATCAATCCACTTTCAGGCCAGCAGAAATATAAACTCTTACGGCTTAAAAAATTCCATTATCCTCTTTCTAATGAATGAAAGGAGGACGGAAAGACAAAGCCATCAGTTTCCATAAAATCCAGCTTTCACTAGTGCCTGCTATAACATTTCTAGATGGGCAAAGGGACTCTCCTGAATGCAAAGAAGCGCTGCCCTCGCCGCTGAGCTCCCAGAGACCCTCCTCCTCCTCTTCCTCCTCCTCGCCCCCAGCAGCGATGCTGAGGCTGCAGCAGGCACTGGCACCCACGGCCCAAGCTCCTCTGGGACCGTCTGTCTCACCATAAGCAAAAGTTCTGTTGTTAGACACGCCTCAGTGAAATCTGGGGGTGTAAAGCAACAAACCTGCAATAAAGCATCCTTTGGAATAAAGTAGAGCCCGTGCTGAGAAGCACGTCAACAGACAACCCCTGATTTAAGCCATTTCTTTTAACAATGCAAGCCTAGCAAGCATAAATTAACTCACACTTTTAAAAGCTAAACAACACCAGTTAGCTAATTTTATCAGCACTTTAAAAAATACCCACATTGTTTTAGAGAAATCCGCTGAACTCAAGCCTATCCTGTCTGGTGCAAGCAGGTAAATACAGAGCAGAGAAAAAAAAAAAAAGGTAAATGCGTTAGATGAGATGGGGCACTGAAATTTGGCAGAAAAACGGGTGGTAAAACAGCCTGTGCTGACCAACAGGGTTTTTTTCCTCACCTCCATCCAAAGCACATCAAGAGTAACACCAGCAGAGATGCACAACTTCGAAAAAACAGCTTACGCTCTTCACACTTCTCCCCAAATACGCTTATCCAACGCCCTTCTCATTAGCTAATTGTTGCCCACATTGATCCAATTAACAAGCCATAAAGATCTGAACAAAAGGAGCATATTCTGCCCGATGGAGACTCTATTGAACCACGCCAAAAATCAGGCAGAGCAAGATGGGGGAGGCCAGAACCCAAGGCGGCTTGGCCACCGCTCCCAACGATTTCACCACACTTTTGGGAGATGCTCGCGGGTGGAAACCCCTCCGGCACCTACCTCTCCCGTTTAGGAGTGTGGACCGATAGCTGTCCGTTGGTTGAGGCGTGCGGGTTGATGATTAAGGAGGTCTTAGACGGGGCGGAGGAGGAGACGCAGGTGGTGGACAGGTCCAGGCTGCTGTGGTTGTTGCTGGCTGCCTCCTCCGCTGTGTGCGAGCTTGTCACTTCCTTCCAGAGCTGCTGCAGTTCTGTTGGAATCATGCCTGAAACAAACAAATTGGATAATTAAATCAATTAACAGCTAATTCGGCCGTCTTCAAACAGTAATTAAATCAAAGAGTCAGTAAACAAAGCCTAGTGTTAGTTTTGTGTGTGTGTGTGTGTTTTTGCGCATGTATTTTTTTTTTTTTTATTTTTTTTTTGTGAAGACGAATACTGAATGTCTCTGGTGTGACACCTGTGATACCTACACAAAGGAAAATCTGGGTGTGGGGCTGGGGGGGGTCCACAAAACGCACCACCCACCCCAAACTCCATGCTAATTTTTTTATAATTAGAATTAGAAGGCTCATTTCCAGAGTCCCTACTCAGGCAGAAATCCCCCTGAGCTCACAGCAAGGCTGACAGCAAAGGTGTCTCTGCAGTCAGCTGGAGAAATATATTTATTTATTTTCAAAAATATACTATTTATTTCAATTTTCTCTTACAGAAAAGTGAGTGCTTCCTAACCTGTTTTTAAAAGAGAGAAAGGTCTTAGGAAAAAAAAAAAAAAAGCCCTCAGCTTTGTTATTATGACAACACAAACCACAATATGACTAATTTTGTGCTTAAGTTTTAAATGATGACAAATAGCTTTGTTATTAAATACAGTTTTTATTAATCACTTTTAGACATAAATTATGAATTCATATTGTCTTCCTGAAATGCTTTTCAAATTTTAACAGTCAAATTGATTATACTATGATTATTTCATTAACACACCTATCTTTCTCATTAATTTTGGATTCTCAAACTGCTCACTTAATTGATGGATGTGTCTACTGGAAAACTGTATAACTTTCTATACAAGTAACACTATTATTACTGTCATTTCTTACATCGATGCTAATGAGCCATTCAAAACCAAAATGAAAACATAAAATAAGCTTCAAGAAATAATAACAAAAATTAAATATATTTCTTTAGTTGAGCCAAAAGGGACAGCAGGGTTGGGACACAGCGTCGAGTAAATAACACCAAGTGAAAACTTTGCAAACTCCAGCGGGCCAAAGCCAAGGCTGGAAGGGAAGGGAGCCATCCACGTCAGCGTGACACGGGCTCACGCTGAGATCATGCTTTGGGATAAAGCTTCTGTTTGTGACATGATCAAACAAGTCAAGTTTCTGTCACTGAAGACTTTTTCGGTGCTCTTTCGGAGAAGGCCATGGGAAAAAATTAGCAGTTGAGGCGCATTGCTTAAACATTCAGGGGGAAAAAAAAATAATAAATAAATTAAAAAAAAAAGCCAGTGTCTGTGTGATTTTAAAGAGGCTTCCCATCACTGTGCTTCCAGATCATCCTCTGGATGACTGTTCATTGTTTCACCATATTGTAGCACTGGAGCTATCCTGAGGAAACCTGCCATTTTCTGAGTGAGCAGCAGCAGCTCACACAGGCACGTATCTCACCAAACCTAAGGTATTGAAATAAAAAAAAAAAAA
>VWZK01015657.1:112542-165778 GCA_013396935.1 Baryphthengus martii | reverse complement strand
CCGCGGACCCCAAACTGTCAGAACAAAAAGGCCGGCGAGACCCAAACCGAACCACTTTTAAACCCCTTCTCGGAAGTTGCGAGGCGCGCTGGCTGCGTCTCCCTCCCCTCGCAGGCGGGCACCGCGGAACCGGCCGCCAAACTCCCACCCGGATACCGGGAGCCGAGAACCGCGGCGGCTGAAGCGGCGCTTGGCTTCCCCGGGCTCTTGCCGCCAGTTTGGGAGCGGGCCCTATCCCCCCCCCTTTACATCCTTCCCCACACATCAACGCTCCNGGGGGGGGGGTAAGGACGGTGGCAGCGAGCACAGCGCGCCCGGCTGCTGCTGCTTCCACCGCACAGCGCGGGGGGAGAACCTCTCCCTCCTTCCTCTACAACTTTCTTTTCTCCCGTGAAAAAGTGGCTCTTACTCTCCTCTCGCCTTTCCCGGCCGTTCAGGATTTCAGTGTCAGAAAATAAGAAAAGTAATTTTAAAAATACAATCACAAGATGCCTCTAAGGCGAGTTCGCGCTAAACCAGAGTAGTGCAACACCAAACCAGACCTGGCCTGCGAACAGGAGTGTCTTCTCCCTCCACAAAGCAGAGGGAGATCCGTCACCAGCTCAGCACCTGGATGCTCCAACACACCCCAGGGCCAGGGATCCTGCACTGTGCAGCCCACGATGCTCTGACACATCCCAGGGCTGGGGCTCCTCCGCTGAGCACCCCACGATGCTCCAAAACACCCCAGGACCAGGGCTCCTCCGCTCCAGCACCTGACAGCGGGAGCCACCGCTACCTGTCTGTAAGGCGGCCGAGCCCTCGAGCCGGGTGGAAGCGAAACGTGTTTGGGTCTGCGGCGCCCTTGTCACGGTTGGGTCTGCATTTTCACGTCACTCCGAACAAGCTTCATCAAACTCTCATGTGAACGAGCTCCAAGAAATACTTTTCTTGGCCCTCCAGCTTTCGATACACAAAGACAATCCTGTCAGCACGCTGTCTCTAACCCAGGGACTGCCACGGCCCCTGGAACCCCAAAAGCTACTACCTATTTATCTCGAGTAGTAATATTTAGTAAAATCTCTCCGCTATTTCCATTTTTTAAATTTTTTTTTTTACATTTTCACATGGTTTCTGAAGACGATATTGATGCAGGTTGTTACTTCATGTGCCACTAAGAGGACAGAAGCCGCCTTGACACCATTCCCAGGCAGAACTGTACTTTATTTGCAGGAGTCGAGGGCTGTTAGACAATAGCCCCATTAGTTATGCTGCTGAAGAACCTCACAAGAAGCAAAGACAAAGGACCCAATTTACTGACAACTTGTGATCTGATGTTAAATGGGATGCGATAGGGATTGCTTTCCACCCTAAAGTGTTTTCGTGTCAGATAACAAATTTATTAATGGGATTTTTTTCAGGTCACAAAAACGTGACCCCACCCTCTTATGAATATTTAATAAGGGACTAAGGGCATCTTTTGCAAGCCCCTAAATCTGCCAGAAACAGCCTAGATGAATCAGAAAGCGCCTGCCTCTTAAAGGGGCCCCCCCCCCCCCGAGCAGGTCAGCACACGAAGGGCACGGGAACAGCCGGTATTTAGAGGTATTGTACACATGGAAAGTCCAGCAAATACGTACACACGCACTCAACGAGGATATAAACCGGTAACGCATGTGATGAGCTAGTAATAATTATCGCCTGCACTTAAGAGAATCCTTCCTGTCCTGGACTTCAAAGTAATCTCGAGGAACTGGGATTGCTTTGGGGAATATATTGCAGACTTAAACTTTTCAACAGTTTCTCCTGCGGAGCGGCTCCTCCTCCCCGCTGCATTTGCTAAGAGCGTCACCACGGCAGCATCCTCAAGCGCATCCACGGCCAACAAAGCAGCGGTAGGAAACAACTCTGTGCATCAAACACACCTTTCCTAACTCTGCAGCAAGAACGAGGAGGGGTCTGCACGCCTGGGCAGGCTTCGCAGGCCAACACAGGATGATCCACAGACCCCAGTTTGGAAATCTCCAGATCTATCTTGTATTCCTCAGCACAACTTTCTCACCCATACACGGCCCTCAATCCTATTAAGCCACATCTTCCAATTCTGATTTTCCAATACGGCCACATCCAGGTCAACCGAGACCAGAGCCCTCCTCCTGCCCTGATCGCCAGCTGATCACACACCACTGGACCGAGCTCTGACTTACTGTATTTATTAAGAAGAAGGGGATTCTACGAAGCCTACCGCTTTGTTCAAGGCATTTCTCTTCTTTCCAGAGGAAAAGAAAAAGCAAAATGTGGCAAAGCAAGCACAAGGCTGTGAGCTACACACTAAACAAAGACACAGTGCCGGCTCTGGCATCGATAATCCTCCCCGGCCTTGGGCAAGTCACCTAGAAATTAATTTTTTAATTTATTTTTTTTTAATGCCTATCACACTGAGGATGCTCCTCTCATTCTGAGAGGTCAGTTTGCCACATTTCTAGCCTGGCTCTGGAGCTGCCTGCGTGTTCACCATGTCAAAGGCAGCCAACGGCCTCAACATCTCAGTCTCCTTATCTGCAAAATGGGGCTAATACTACTCATTTCAAGATCTTCTGTAGTATTTGCAAAACACGTGGAAAACGAAAGGTGCTGTTTAAGCACTGAGCGCTGGCCACAGAACCTGCAAAGTCGTATTTTTAAAGCATTTTATACTCTTTTATATAAAAGCTTCATACCTGCAAGCTCAGCCAACATCTGCTGTGGGCTAAAAACTTCAGTCTATTCCCTTAGTAATGGAGATGGTAGCACTTGTTAAGTAAGGTCATGACAAAATGTAATGCATTTCTAAGCCAGCAAAATATTTTAAAAGACCAAGAAGAACCATAAACTCCCACTTTAATTCCATTTAATTACAGTCATCACAGACAGAGACAATCAGAGAGGGATGTTCAAAACAGAACACATAAAGGTCTAAAAATGACTGGGAATGAGCGGGGCAGACGAGGTGGCTATTTGGCATGGTGTGCCTGCGAGAGCTGATCCGCATTAAGTCGAAGTATCCACACCTTGGTGGAAGAAAATAATCTCTGGATACAAAGCTATAAGCTTCAGGTGAGAGGAATAGATTATGGATTATGATGAAGACGAACACAGTGGAATAAATGGGTTTGTTGCACCATTATTTTACACGTCCACTTTATTCACAGACTTCTGCAGGCACTCATCCATGCAGAGGCCATGGATCTGCCCATCGAAAAGTCTCAGCTGCCTGCAGGGCAGGGGAGAAAAAGAAAAGACGAGACCTCCACATAGCACAACCTCTTATAACCAGAGTTAACCTGCCCCAAACGAGGAAATTTTACGTCTAGTCCCAATACGAGGCAATTTCTACCTAAACAATTCATCTGTTCTCATCCTCGGGATGCTCCCTTGGGCAGGCACGTCCAAATAGGTCCCACTTTGCTCTTTGGCAACAGATGCTGAGCCAAATCCTGCAGCCCTGCTCTGCAAGCGCTAATTTGGGAGTAACTCAGGTGAACGCCGGTGCCGCTGCGGCACGACGGAGCCGTCCCACCCGCCGGAGCCAGCGCCAAACCTGGCAAAGGCAAGCGCCAAACCGTGCTGCTCGGCACGCGGGCTAGAGCCACGGACCGGGTTAAAAGTGAGCTGCTGTTTGCAGTTCCGAGGGGAAAAAAAAAAAAAAAAATCCGTCTCGGCTGCTGTTCCCACCCCCCTGGATCCCCAGGCCCATTTTTGTGGGGTTAAATCACATTTTCCTGTTTTGAGAATGCTTCGTTTTCCCTTGTTGCTGTTTGAAAGAGCTACAAAAACAAACGGGGAAAACAACTGACTAAACAGGAAACAGTGAAACTTATTACCCACAAAGTGCTGAGAAAAAGCACAAAGCAAACAGATTTTTTTTTTTTTTTGTCATTTTAAATAATCTCAGCTAATGCCCTCATGGTAAAATATCTTCGAGCAGAGAAGTGATTTTTTTTTTTTTTTTTTAGGCTGATGGTGTCTAACAAAACAGAACAGCAAAGCAATTAACATTTCAGCAACGCCTCTGTCCCTGTTGCTCTCCCTTTTTTTTTGACACGAAACTGTCATTTTCCTTATTGCCCCTGCAAATTCCGCGCAAAGAAGGCTCTTTAAATCCCCTCAGCGTTGTACAATGGTTTAAATTTCACTTCATGGCATGCTTTAAATTACCATTCACATCTTCATTTAATGCATCATTTTATAATGCCAGTGTTACTAGTTAATTTATATATACACAGCAGGATGTGTCAACATTCAGGTGAGTTATGAATATGATTGTGCAGGAGTTATGGAAGACATTTCAGCAAAATTATGGTTCCCTCTAAACATAAAAATATTAATAATGAATCAAACATCACAGGTAAACAAATTTTAGATAATTGCACATCCCCCCCTACACGCTTGCGGACAAATAAATAAATAAAAATGGCAACATTTTTGCTCCGCATTCGTATTTGATTGATCTTAATAAATTGCCATCTCCTTTCCTAATAAACTGTAATCTCTTGTTTCCGCCACAAAGTAAAATTTATTAGCACACTCCTCTACCAGCAGGTCTGCATCACTCACAGCACAGTGTGCAAATTGTTCCAAGTAGGCTTGGGCATTATTCATAATTTATTTTTCTGCCCTAAAGTACACAATATATTGAAAGGTAATCACCACTAACTGTTCCCGGTTACTTTCCTTAATTATGTGAGATAGCAGTTATGTCACGTACAGTAGAGAAAATGCTGCAGTTTCCATTAAAACACCATTTTTTTTGCCCTGGGTTGAAACAACAGTGTTCACACAGAGAAAACCTTAGGACAGGAAAGACTGGAGGTGGTATCTGGTAGGAGATGGCAACACCTCCACTTGAAAAGAACAACCCTTGTCTACCAAAATAACCTACCGGGCATGACAACAGCGATGGCTCCGAGAGGAGAAGTAGGTGTTTTGTCATGATGTTAAAGTTGCCATGGTAAGAAAAAAACCAACAGAATGAAACATCAACAAAACACACGTCAATCAAACACATTTTTTGCCCGTTAAGTATTAACCAGTGAACTCCTGGCCACCCCTGACAGATCACCTCCTGCTCACCCGCCTCTGTGCAGGCAGGCGGGCGGGCGCCGCGGGTTGGGGCAGCCCCAGTACCCCCAGCGTCGCATTTTGAGGCGGAACACCCCGGTCTAGGGCCGGTGTGGGTACAGCTGGTGTGAAGTACGGCGCTCGACGCACTGCCCTCTCCTGGTAACCTCCTTCTGTCATCAGGAGACCTAACGCTTCGCCTCGCCACAAAGAACTCCCTTCCAAAAAAAGCACGCCGACTTCCACGCCAGCTACCCTACCCACGTGCGCACGCCGCCACAGATTTAAATTTATAAAATTGGTTTAAACACGGGCCCCTTCATATAAAAACGCCTATCGGTCCGTTACGCACGCAGCCCAGAAGTTCCGAGTTACATACCCTGGTTCACCTGTGAGAACAACCTCTATCACCGCCGGGCATCTCGCCGGTTTTTACTCGCTGTTGGAAACGTGTGTCGGCGTATTTTCAATAAAACACCTTCTTAGCAGTAATAGGCCACTGTTCTCATTTCAATGGTCCCCAAGGTTTCACGATACGGTGTATTTAGCTGGCTCACAGTTCCAAGTTTCCCTCCAAAGTTCAAATGCTGCTTTGAATTTTTTTTTAAGGAAGGTAGTCATGGGAAGAGTTTTTGCTCATCTTCTCTTGAAAGAGGAAACCACTTAACTTCGTACATGGAACAGAACAATTTGAGTTATTTCCTAAAGATGTGTTTAGCCCTCGTGACTAGATAGGAGGGCACAGAAAAGCTGTAGCACTGCTGATGCTACACGAGGAAGGAGTTTGAAAGCTGCAGCAGGACCTCTGCTCCTGCTAGAACAAACGGGTGGCACCAAGGCTCCAGAAATCAAACGCACCTCCAGAATGCCAAAGAGCAGCAGAACGGTGCAATCTGCAAAGCTGGCAAACAATGCTAAAGCCAAGGAGACTTACTGCAGGCAGGAGAGCACAGAACAGCCCTCTGAAATGACCTCTGGTTGCCATACTGGACCTGAAAAGTACGTTTGCAGCAAGGCAGCGCTAAACTGCCAGGAGGAGCTACTAAATGTTACCACCCCAGGTTTCCTTGTTATGGATAAAACCCCTTTTTGGAAGCAGGGTGTGGCGAGGGAAACCTCCTCACGACCACCACCCTGTGATGCACGCAGGGTACTTCTCCTCCTCTCTGCCTCTGGCTGCCAGGAGCATCTCCTCACTCAGCCCAGCAGGACAGAGGGGAGGAGAAGCCGGTGGCACACTGCAGGCCAGCAGGACACCCAGCTTCAGCACAGCCATGCCCTGGCCTCTGGCCACGTCAGTCATTCTGATGGTGCACGTCTGGTTTCACATGGACGAGAAACAGCCGGCCAGGCAGGCTAAGCAAACACCCCAACTACAGGACTTTGCTCTCGGATCCCTTGGGGTCATCCGACCGGCTCAGAATCCTTTGTGAGGCACTAAGCAGGGCTCCCTGTGTGCTTTGGAGTTTGCCTTTGTACTTCCACTCCAGCCCTTCACGGCGCAGTGCCACGATCCATCGCTTCTTCCCACATAAACGGGGCCTGAACTGAAGGACAGGGTCTTCCCCTCCCGCTTCCCTTCCCCAGGCAATGGGGGCTCCTGCCTGCAACCCATGGACATTCCCTATCCAAATCCAGCTGCCACGCACCCCAATCCTTTTCTCCCCCATAAAGCATAAGAAAAAAAAGATGATGCAGACAGGCAGCAGGTCTCTGAGCCAGGAGAGGACACGATGGGACAGCCGGGATCCACTCCTTCACCGCAGCCATCGTGGCAAAGGGTGAACAAGCAACTAAAAGAAGTTTTCTGGGGCCCCTTAAAACAAATTTGCCTTCCTGTAGCAAGACAAATCCCTCAGATGTGCCTGAAGACTTGGGGAAAGGCTCCTCAGGCTGGACAAGCACAAACTCGCTGCAAAGTATAACGAGAGAGGAATACTACAAAAATCCACCTCTGCAAGTGAAACTGCTACTTGTACTCTGGAAGGAGACAACAATCCTCTGCCGTTAAATGCAGGCACTTCTGGGGTGGACGGTGGCAGCAGCTTGGTCATATAGAGCTCTGGTGGAATTCAGGACACCTGAGGCACCAAATCCTTCACTCCAATGAAATTGCAGGGTGATTAAGCAGAGAGAATGTAACTATCCAAACTGTAATTTGGCCAGCACAATGGATCTAACACCCCTATTCTTGAGAGGAGAAAAAAAAAAATAAGTACTGTATTTGAAGTTCAAAATCTAATTAACTATTTGAGAAAAAGAATTCTGTTTTTAAAAGAAAATTCCTAACAATATGAGGAGAATTAGTGCCAAAGTTTTTGAAGAACCGCATAAAATGGTATGAAAAACGTATGATATTGTAATAATAGGAATGACTGGATTTGCTCAAATGTTCCTTATACCTTATAATACAAGAATAAAATACAGTGTAAATCCTTCTATCTACATAAGTTCCCTGTACAGAAAAATCTCTCCTTTAATAGGTTTACACCTTTAACATGTATTAGTTTGGAAAAGTCCTAGGGTATAATTACACATCTTGGCTTGGCACATTAATAGCTGTTCCCTTCATTTACTGATTTCTTTTACTGGTCAATTTGCTATTTTACTACACTGCTCTTACAGCTCGGCTTCCCGGAGACACCCTCTACCAGCAGACGCTGCACTGGGAACGGGAGAAGGTCCAAGTTGGCCATAGGCTGTGTGATACCTCAGGGAGGTGGGTTTTGATACCTTGCTTTCGGCCACCTGCACGTACCGTGCTCGTCTGGGATGCAGCATTTGCATCCCCATGTGCCAGCGAGCCACAGGTCACAGGCAGAAGGAGTGGAGCTGCCCTCGCTTCCTCGAATATCTTTGCAGAAATACACCCTTAGGGGCCAGGAGAAAACAAGCCAAGCAGGGTTTCTTTCCACCTTGCTGGCCATATCTCCCTCCAGGTCGCTGTGGACCACGGTCCACAGAGCTGCGCTTGCTGCTGTACAGCCTCCTGGACCCCATCCCCATCTGTCACTCCCCTCCTGCTGTTTCCCCTCCCAAACCCCCTCTGCCACCTTGTATCCCTCAATTCTTTTGCTCCAGGCTTTCCTCGTTGCCCCAAATTCTGCTTTCTGCTCCCCTGGAGCTCCATCCCTATTGCTCCTCCTCTCCTTCCCTCCCCTTGTGGCTGGAAAGCCCAGGAGCGATGCTCACCGAGCTCCACCACACATCTGGGAAAGGACCATTTCCCCACCATAGAGGAGAGACACCCCTAATGACCTGCCCTACCAGTCCCTGAAGATTCACTTCGCACCCCTCCAGGCTCCGAGGCAAAGGTGGCATTTGCTAAGCCTCCATCCAGCTTTTACAGGGGTTTTTTTTTGACAGTTTAAGAGGGTTTTCTTGTGTTATAGCGGAGCCATTCATTTAATGGCTTTTCAGCACTGCCATTATAAACCAGGACTTTTCAGGTGTTTATTACTCAGCTTTAAAAATTGGCTCTATGCTGAAATTTGGCAAACGAAGTGTCAGCCTAGGAGAAAATTTTATTTTTCGCCAATTTTGTACTCTAAAAAAAATAAAAGACCCCATTTTGGCCTCCATAAAAACGCAGCTTTTGCTGCCTCTGTGACACTGGTGAAGTAACAAGTCAATATCGTAATATTGCCGGCAGAGCCGCAGTGATTTAATGCCTAAATTTGCTTTGAAGGTGAAGAGTGCTATTGAGCTGCTAATTATTAACTATGATTACTGATCCTGCCACACAACAAAGATGCAAACAGAAAACAAAGGGAATATGAAATGTCACGGGGGAAAGGAGGCAGAACTGACGTGAGGGTCCGGCGCCGAACGTGGAGGCACTGGAAAAGACGAGTCAGGAGCGCTGGCAGGGTGGGGGCCTCCAGACAATGCGAGAAGAATGAACAAACTGATAGGGAAATATTGTTTTTTCTTTTCCGGGATGGTATTTCAGCTAAAAACAAAACGCAAATGCTCCTGCGTGGTTTGCTCCATGCCAAAGCTAGCAACGATGTAGGATCAAGATCAGCTGAACTGAGGTCAATAGGGACCTCATACTGCTCAGCCGGAGCCAAGAGAAACTTGGCCGTTTATGTCAACATGCAGAAGACAGAGCCTTGAAGGTGCTGAGGATGGATGACCTTGCCTCGGGAGCCTGGCTGAGGTACGTCAACATACAAATGGGCTGGGAATCTCAAAGGGCCTAGAAAAATGTAAGCTCCCTCAAGTCCTCAGGATCTCTGCAAATCCGATCTGCACGGGGATGGGAGCATCCGCATCACACGCGCCCCAAAATTCTGACCTAGGGTGATCCACCTTGGCTGAACAGAGGGGAAAGAGAGCTGTACCTCCCAAGTCACTCTGCTGTATCACCTCCTTAAGGGACTGTGGTTCCCTAGAAGAAAGGTAAGAGAGAGAGTGGCTCTTCTTTTGGGGGAAAGGGTGAGGACCAGGCAGCGAGCAAGGCCAGGCCACACTTCAGTTTGCAAAGCAGCTGAGAAAAGCCACTGGAGCCGCTTTCAAACAGAGTAAAAAGGAAGAAAAAAATAATTTATCTTTCTGGAAACTTTCTGCTTGTCTAAGTGGCAGCTATTTAAATACAATTAACAAGCAAATGATTTTAAAATTACAATACATTTAATAAGGCAGCATCACAAACAATTTGCATCTCATTAAAGCGTTTGAAGCTGCAGAATCAGCCTCCCAAATGGGCTGCACGTTGAGTGGGGAACCCAGGCACAGACAACAGCTTCTGCACCGTCCTCTGGCACCGGATAGAGGCCGGGAAGAGGGCAGAGCAGAGGGGCTCAGCTGGACCACCGAGCCCCTGGCCGGGCCAGCCCTGCGGGGAGCTCCGGCAACGGCTGCCGGCACAAGGAGGGATGCCACGAGCCAAAGCTTTACTGGAAGTGGGTGTAAAATGAGGAAGGAAGGAAGGAAGGAAAAGGGTGGGTGGACGTGTGTGTGTGTGTGCATCTGGGATGGGCACTTTTTAATATACATTTGTGAACAAAGAGTTTAAAGAGATTTCAAGCTATTTACTCAGCTATATATATAATTAAAAGTTTATAGACTATGTTGCCACAAACGTTCCGAGATTGCTGCTGGGTTTGGACACACATGAATTCCCGGGAGCCTCCTGCAGAACAATCTCATACCGACGGGCGCAGCAGGAAAAGCCTCAAACAAGTAACAGTTTTAAAAGCTTCCAACTCACTTTCAACTGTGATTTACTGCGGTGGCTTCATTTAACCCGGAGGATGCAGGAGCACTTCCCAGATCACAGAGCACTTCCCCACGTGCCTCTGGCTTCCTTTAGAAAGCCACGCTGCCGCACCGAGACCCGCTGCCTAGGTCACCTCCTAGGATGCAGGCTTTGCATGGGTACCCACGTGGGTAAGGGCTGCTGCTTTTTTCCAGCATAAATACACAGAATGGTTTGGGTTGGAAAGGACCTTAAAGATCATCTCATTCCAATCTTCCTGCCATGTGCAAGGACATCTCCCACTAGACTGGGTTGTTCCAAGTCCCATCCAACCTGGCCTGGAACACTTGCAGAAATGAGGCATCCACAGCCTGTTTGGGCAACTTGTTCCAGTGTCTCACCACCCTCAGACTAAAGAATTTTATCCTCATATCTAATGTAAATCTATCCTCTTTCAGTTTAAAACCATCACCCCTTGTACCATCATCACATGCCCCTGTAAAAGTTCCTCTACAGCTTTGCTGTAGGCCCTCTTTAGGTACTGGAAGAGGGGTAGCTCTTGCCATACAAGACTGTTCTCTTGAAGCCCAGCGAGGGAATGATCTGGCAGGAGGCTGATGGAAAGCGACTGCTGGTGGGAGGGAAGGAATATACACAGTAGCTCTACAGGTGATGCACTAACCAATTCCTAGATAAATGAGGAACGCAGCTAAACAGCCTTCATTTCAATTATCAGGAGATTTGAAGGCGAGGACATCCACAAGAGAGGACATCCCTGAATAAATCACTTTCCACCATCAGCCTCAAGTGCTGGCACTGTCTCCTAATAACAGTGACTTACAGACCAACCACACCTTGCACTCAAAAGCTTCCTCCCAAAGTACTTCGTGAACCGAAAAGGCACAAACAAAACTCCCTCTGAAGTTCAGCGTGAATTCTGACACAACCTTTTACTTTCTGTCCCTAAAACTCGACGGGCTCTGGAGCTGCGCGTGACAGTTGTTTAACGCTGCGCAGTATGCTGATAGACAACACTGGCAGGAGAGAGCGAGAAAATAGTTTACAATTGAATCTACAGAGGAAATTTGGGTAAGTTGAATGTAATTATCCATTTGGAAGCTGGCCAAGGGCTGGGACTACTCAAAAGCAGGAGGGAAGCTGTAAGAAGCGACCGGTTTTGCTCGTCCTTCGAAAGGCAGCACCTCCGAGCTGCCCTGTAGGCTCTCGCTCGCAGCAGGGCTGAGCCCATTGCCCGTGCTGCTCCCACCAGAAGAGGCTTTGCTGGGATCTGAGGGTCCTATCCTGCTGCTGGGAGACCTGTCAGACTTTTGGAGGCACTCATGCTCCAAAGCACCTCTGTGAAGGGGGCCTCAGCTTAAGTCCAGGAAGCTCGGTAAAAAAAAAAAAGACAGAAAAAGGAATTAATAATAAACAAAAAACACGAGCAGAGGCAAACCAGTCATCGTCTCACCAAGCAACACGCATGTAACTGGCTGCTCTGGTTGCAGCACACTGGAGAAGACTCAGAGCTCTCCGGGTGGTTCCCGGGTCTCTCCATCCCCAGTGCTACCACCGCCAACCTGCGTCACCCCAAAGCTTCCTGCCCAGAGATACCAGCGGCTATCGACACGGGCCTCGTGCGCTTCTCTTTCAGACCTGTGGTTTTGTCGTTTGTCAAAACAGGATACTATTTAAATTTAAAATGTTACGATTTAAACCAAGACAAAATAGTTATCGCTGGTTTAGCAACCAGACATCGGGCTCTCCTCGTGCACGTGCTGGTTTTTTTGGGTTTTCAAAGACCTCGGTCCAGGTGTGGCAGCACACGATCTCTCCGCGAACCTGGATGCGAAGACAAGTGCCTCAGCAAAACAACAATCGCTTCCTATGAATTACTGAACACGTGTAATTCATTTATCTGCAATATTGTGCTCAACTCAGCTCCAATTAAACAAACGAAAACACCTGCTTAGCACACATAGATCTTTCCATACCTCAGGGGAAGACACATCAGTGTGCTCTGTAGTACAATCTGGCTCCGAAGTCTATACTAACAATGCGAAGCTGGGGGTTTCTTTTATTTTTTCTACATGCACATAGGCAAGGAGATTAAAAAAAAAATACAGACGGGGAGATTTTGGAGGCGGAGCATTTGTTTTAATATTTCTATCTTTAGCCCGTGCGGTTCTGTAACATTTAATCGCTCATCGGGGGCTTCTCATGGGCACGTGGACTTGAGGGCACACAGAGCTCCAGAGAAAAAGGTGGGATCATGAAAACGTTAGAACACACATCAGTGGCCCCAGAGCTCATCATACTGTAGAACTACCAAAGAGACCGCGCGTTAACAAATCTGTGAGTCGAGAAGACGCTTCTTTCTCCTGTTCAGTGCTGTGAGATGTCCCTGCCGTCCCCCCACCATTAACGGGTTGGAAACTCATCGTGGTAACACTCAAACTGGGGTCGCCCCACACATCTCAGGGGCTGAGACCACTCCAGCTGACCAAACAGCAGCAAACAAGACACAGCCTTGTCTCAGACACATTTTGACCCAACCCTTTGGGGTGCCTGGGAATGGGGGGATGCTGCCCAGGGCTGGTTTGGGAGCTTCGGGTGCTTTGCTCGGTGAAGCAGCTGCCATCAGGAAAGCCTGCAGCCTGCCAGATCCCCTGCATTTCACTCATTTCCTATTCTTTATTCAACTGCCTGCAGACAATAAGCTGTCAATCAGATCCCCACAAGAACATTTACAATTATCTTCCCTCTCCCGCACCTCAGCATGGCCCCCTACGAACAGCTCCATCCTAAACTGTTCACACGTGAGCCATCTGCAACTCTTCTATTGCCGTAACCGCCCTGACTGGAGAGGTGTCTTAGGAAATTGAATTTCCTCGTGTTTTCAAGTAAAAGTCCTTTGGTGGCGAAGCACAGAAGCAAAGGAACTGGCCTCCTACAGGTGTGAGGCAAAAGCAACCAGGAATGGAAAAGCTTCCTCAGTAATTATTACAGCATCCTGTGCAAGGAATAAAGCTGTTTGGTTTTGTTTTGGTTTTTTTTTAAACTTTGCTTTTTTCCAGCAAAATCAAAGTTACAAACTGAAAGCCTATTTTTTTTTCTTTTTTTTTTAATTTTTTGTTTTTCTTTCCTTTTTTTTTTTTTTTTTTTTTTAAGACAGGGTGGTCCCCTCCAGCTCAACTCCTGCAGAATTAGCAACAAAACACCACCGCCGTTTTGCAGCTGGCCTTGCTGTTCTCATGTGTCCACTGCCAGGCTCTCCCAGAAGAAATGGGTTTGTTTTTCTTCTGGGTAGAGACAGCTGAGTGAAGGACTCAAAATGAGCACACTTTCCAAGCAACGAGCCCAAGGAAAAAATAGCAGCGATGGAAGTCATAAACATACCTCCCCTTGTAGTGCCAGTTGTGGACAATGTGCGTTAAAAATATCTTAACTGTGCTCTTCGTTAGGTTAATCCTCCTGTTCCAGAAAGAAATCCCTGATCCTCTGGGGGCACTTCCCAAACACTGCAGCCTGGGAGACTGTCCAGGATGGGTCCGTTCCTAATAGCCCCGAAATTATCGCCATTGCTAAATTAGGGTGAAATCGTTACAGTCATCATTCACTACGCTGTGATTTTACTGATTATCTGCTCAAGGGTTAGCGGCGAGGAGATATTCACTCTCCTATTAATTGATTTTGGCAGCATCTTTGATGGCTGTCAAACAAAAAGGTAGCTATTGCTATTCTGTAGGGTTTTTTCCTCCTGTTTTTAATTCTTGCGCAGAATATTTCTACAACCTTCTTCTGAGGAAAAAAAAATAACCTATCTGATATTTCCCCTCTCCTTTAAAATGTTTATCCTGCTCCGAATCTGCAAGGTGTGGTATCATCAAGGAAGGTCAAGTTTCAGAGGAGCCAACGGCTGCGCTGTGTGCTCCCACCACTTTGAAACGACGCAGAATAGTCCCTCAAGTGTTGCTGCTGGTGGCACAGCAGCAATCCACGACGGAGGGTTAGAAATCTGAAATTAAAATAAACTGCTTAAAACCTGCAGATAGGGAGAGAGATGCAGGAGAGCGAATAAAATGGGACAATCTCTTAACCCAATCAACAAAGTGCTCATTGTTCCAGTTTAAGACAAGTAACGTAGCAATAAATATTGAGCAAAGGAAGTTAACCTGTATCCACAGCCTTTGAATAAACACAAAAGTTAAAAGGAAAACCAGTGCCAGGCCTTTGGCTTTTGCCAACTTGTGCTCTACACTCCTCCTTCCTCAGCCTTGTTTTTACTTTCGGGGACTTTCTTTGCCTCCTCTCTTGTTATTCACACTTTTCTGTAGAAATCTCTTATCACACGGCAGAAGGACAAACAGAAGGAACCGTCAGCACGCAACCGAATGACGTGAACGGCGGCCAAGTTGCGTCCTGCAAATCCACGCGGGTGCAGATAACCAGGAAGAGAAGGGCCAGGATGAGGTGCTGATCCACAGCCCCACGGAGCCGGGGGAGCCCCCACCTCCGGCCCACAGCCCTTCTCCCCACGGGCGACCAGACATCCAACCACAGCCAACTTAATGTCGACCCTGTAGGGTGGCACCGGCAGCATCTGGCATCTCTGGAAGACACCAACCAGCACGGTCACCTCTACTACAAAAGTCTGAGCATGCAGCTCTCGATCTGTGAATGAATAAATGCCTTGGTTAGTTCTTGTTTTTCCTGAAGTGGTTTATCTATCCCCGTGCTAACACCCCAGCCCATAACACAGGTTTTCACAGCGAGTATTAATTCTGACTTCACTTTTAAATTACATTTTCTTCATTTGAGCATTATTGTATTCCACAGAACCAGGCGTGAGCATCATGCAAAAGGCATTCTAGTCCATGGCTGTGAATACAGCTGTGTAGGCAGAGGAATATTTGTTTTCCAAGTAATTTGTGCACATTCACAAAATTACAGCTGTCTGCAGCTCTCCTGAAATATCTGCCCTGATGTTTACAAGCCATAAAATATAATCTGTCTCTTGTAGGATTCCAACTGGTAAATTTGGAAACATATATATACATGTGCATTAGTACTTTTTTTTATTTTTTTACACTCCAACGGGCTACTGCCCATTACATACCAGCTATTACGCCTCGACCACACCAGCACTAACCTGAGGAGTCACTGCCCTGAAGTAACAGCGGACAAACCTTTGCTAGAGCCAGACAGGCCTCTCTACTACACTTTATAGATCACAAAACAGCACTTCACTCTTGTTCCAGAGAAACCATCCCATGAAGAAGATCACACGAATCGGAGGCACGAGTTACGACCCAGCTTAGGGCTGCGGGTTGCTGCCTTGGCCTGAACAGAGCTCATGTTGGGATGGACATGGAAGGTTCCTCAAAGAACAACGTGGCCAGTGACAACAGTGACCGACTGCCAACAAACAGGTCTTTATGCATCTATTCTTGCAAGCAAAACCAACAGGATTAAAGTGACTAAATTTGCGCTGTGGCTATGAACCAACGGGCTAGGCTGGTGGTTGGCATCTCCCAACATGTTTGCTGCCGATTTTTATCCAAGCTATTAAGAGGTAGCCAAAACAATTCTACTGTTTTGGGGGTTTTCCACAATGAAAGATGGGATTTTTTTCACAAGTATTTCTGAATTCTGCCTTCTGCTTCATGATTGGATAGATTAAAAAAAAACAGTTTCTTCCACAAGTTGTCTGAACGCAAAAAACACCAATTCCCTAGGACAACAAAGTGCTTGGGATAGAATTTTTCCACAGAGAACGTGGAAATGCGCACCGCACCTGCACAACTCAAATTGATCCCTCACAAATTCCAGGACAAAACCAACTCTTTGGCCTAAAGTCTCAATGAGCAGCAAAATGCACAAAACCAAACATCTGACCAAGAAATCACAGTGGGCGTGATCACTACCGTTGGGCAAACCAGAACTGGTCCCCTGGGTACTACTGGAGTGATACTGGTGGAAAACCGATTTGAAAAGAAAATCAGAGGTAGGAAGCTACACCTATCTCAATGGGATTCCTCAACTCCAGAGTAGTGCCAGGATGGTTGATGCTTAAACCCAGGACAAATTTGGTCCACGCCGTTTAAACTCAGGCTGCAACCCATCCAAGAGGTCCAGGTGTCATAAACAACTCAACATTGAGATACGTCACACAGGTTAATACCGGAAAACGCAGCAATATGTTCTTTGAATCCATACCGCTTGAAAAATGCTAAACTGACAGAACCGGCAAGAAAATGTTGAGCCTTGATAATCACACGTACGGCTTTCAACATCCCCAATCCATGCGTTCTGCTGCATTACGTACTCGATGTACGCCAGTACGTGGAACGAGCTATGGAGCTGCCACACAACTCCCGAGATGTCACGAGATTGAGGACAACTTTCCGAGGGGCAAACGGTACCAAACTATGGCACTGGTGACCTCGGCAGCTCCAGCGTGGGCACCGCTGCCTCCTCGCGCCGCTCTCTGACACCCGTCGCTACTTGTGCTCCTCCCCTCATCTTCCCACCTCTCTTCAAAAGGCAATTCCAAAACTTTTTTTTCAGCTAGACACACTAAACCCAGGATGTAGATTTTCCAATTAGTCTCTGTTTAAACATCTGTTGGTAGACTGCATTTAACATTAGTTATTTGAGCAAAGCGCAATTTGATTAGGCTGTCTGAAACGGAGCCAAAGTCTGCAAAATAATAGCTCAATTAAATTTTGTTTTGCTTTCATTTGTCTTATACTTTCCTGAGTGTGATACAGTTGCATATAATCAAGTAAACTAATTCCTTTCAAAACGAGAGATTTCGGTGCCTTTTCCATCTCCTCTCAAAGTTTATTTAATAATCTGTTCCATCTTCTCCATGCTTCATCGAACTTCACCCTGACACAATCTACATTTCTTTCTTGTGCTTTCAGTCTCTTTTAATTTTCTAGGCTTTCAGTGACTTGAGATTATGCACCATTAATGTTACACCTTAAATAGATAAGTAATTTATAAAAGGCAGATTACACTTATCAGGAAAACAAAAACATTTCAGCAACACAAGAGCCTTTTCTTTGCACACGCCACAAAATATTCTGCCAGCCCGACGACACAGCTGTAAAACTGTCAAGCTCTGAAGCCACATCCAAGCGGCATTTCCAATAGTTTCCCTGGGTTTAGCTTCTGCTTATTCTGTTATGTTGCACTTGTTGCCTTGAAATTTCAATATTAGCTCTAGAGATTTAAACATGAGACAAACAGCTGCTCTCCTCTGCTCGAGCAAGCTAGATCAAAATGCCTTCTCTCTTTCTCTCCTGCCTTTTTTTTTTTTTCCCTTCCTTTCTTTTTAAACAAATTGCTGTAACTCAAGTATTTCTGGTAAAGTTGATGGTTTTCGGGCAAAATTCTGCTCTGTGATCATCACCTCAGATTCCTCCAGTGCATACTCCTCTTGGTACATGAGGAACACCAGAGCTTCCCCACACGGACTAAAGAAACTTTGCCTTGAGGATTGAAAAAAAAAAAAAAAAAAAAGTCACAGTAACTTAGCTGCTATGTAGATGTGTACATGATTTAAATTTAAACATTAAACATTTAAACATTAACTTCTTTCACACTTCCGTTAGAGGGGGGAAAAAAAAAGAGCATGCATTCTTTGAGAGAAGAGATTTCTTTTACTGGAGGAGTTTTTTGATATAGTACTTTTTCTTTAGTGTTTTTTTAACATATTTGTTGCAAAGTGTGAACACAAAGGGACAAGCTGAAATAGGTATCTGGCAACGCGTGCTGCTGAAAGCCACAAGTACTACTGCAGTTGTTAAAAATCTGTTATTTTGCTGCTGAAAGGCGAGGGACTCCTCCGGCACCCACCCAGCTCTGCCCTGCCCTGCCACAGGCAGCACTTGAAAATATTCCAGCAACAAAATAGCCTTTAAGAATTAGAGGCAGGTAAAGTCCGTGGAAGTTCAAAATGGGATATGTCCTATTTAAAATGTAGAGAGCTACTAAATATGACAACCATCTGATGTATGAAAATTATTCACAACCGAAAACAGACAGTCTGGAAATAGCTGGGATGACTTCATTTAGACAGAATTACCCAAATCTGTTTCTAATATACACAGTACACATAATAAATTTTTACAATATGACAAGGAAAACAAACTTAATAAAAGTTCCTGATCTTTTGTTACACAAGCAAGCTATAGCCATGATATGTTTATAATATTTTGCCCATGATATCACAGCTAAGTAACAAAAGCTAAGCAACACACACAAAAAATAAAAAAAAACCACCACGGTTTCTAGGTATGACTTCACCTCGCGACTCCCGTAACGACATCGCCGAGCGCATCGCCCCGGCCTCACCACCTTCCCCAACCTACAGCCCGCGCTCGGCAAGAGCTCGCTGCGCCGCTTCTGACTAATCGGTTCCTTTTCTCCATCTCCTGAGCACCCCCTGGCTCGGGAAGCTGAGGATCTCTATGATGAGAGTTTGGTTTATTCCAACAACACCAGGACTCATCTGAACGGTAAGAGATTTTTTAGCCTGTTTCCTTCACTCCTGGTTATTTGACAAGTGCTTGAAAACCCTGTTATAAACAATCTCTGTAGGAAAACAGATGATGCCTCACGATCACAGAAGGTAATTTTTTCAAGAACCCAACTTTTTGAGCATTTCCCAGATGCACCGCGTCAATCTTCCCGCATTTGAGGATCTCAGCTGGTTTTCCAGCCCGGGCGTGTGGCCAGGCGGGCCGGACTGCCCCTCATTGTCACTTCTGTTCGATGCCACTTGCACCCACTGCTGTTATTCCAGGCTTCAGGAAATTTTCTCACCACTGGACAGGCTCCAGCGCCGCGCACTAATAAGTTGCAGATTGCGGCACTCTAAGTGTGTGTGCGTGCACGCGTGTGTCAGATCAGGGCCACGGTTTGTAGGAGCCGGGAGGGGGGGGAAAACAGTAGTTCAAAAATGCTGCCTGCTCAAATTGACAGAAAAGTGACCCCTGCACTTCATCAGAAATTCCTGCAGACTGACAAAACAAAGGAGTTTGCTTTTATCACACACAGTAAGACTCATATGGAAAAATGGAAACACTACATCACTCGACCTTAGGTTGCCCCCTTTTCAACCACAGATGAATATTATGTATAAAAATTGTAAATCAATTTGAGATGTATTAAAGGAGATTCTCTTTTTTTCTGTATTAAAGGTAATACCTTTTAATCTCTAGATTTATTTTGTAATGTCGAGTAAATGAGAAAGACTTAATTTCCCTAACTGAATTTTGTCACTCTTAAGTCTATTTAGCATCTCTGCATGGTGTTCACATCATTTCCTACACTTTGCTTGCATCAGGAAATAATGAGCAAGCATCACTTACTTACCCAGCACTGAGTCACAAATATTTGCCTACATTAACAGAGCATTAAAAGCCATTTTAAACAACTTAAGGAAATCGTGCTAGCCTTTGAACTGTGATTCAGTGCTATGAGAAATTAAAAAACTTTTCCTCTTCTGAAGGCAAAACTCGGCTGCCGTAGCCTCCTCGTAGTATCATTAGGTCCTAGAGCAAACTTTCCTCTTACAGATTCCTACACAATAGATTTCTTCGCTTAATGAAACTACTTCTGAAATTCTCCTACATTCAGTGTTGGGTACTTTGAAATTTCAATCTTGTCACATCTTTGAACTCTCATCAACGTTTTTTTCCAGACTGCGTCAATAAAATTGATCACTTGCAGTTCTGAACTCTGTTCTGCACATGGAAATAAAACAATTTGTTTTAAAAGTGTTTTCTGAAGAAAGCAGAACTTGGCAATCTTATCTACAAGATCAAAACAATTAAAAAAAAAAAAAAATTAAAAAAGGGATAAAGCAACCCAGCAAGCCTTCCCCACAAAAAGCAAACCAAAAAGAAACCTCTTCAGCAAACAAAAGAGAAGCAATGTCCTGATTTTATGATGGCGGTGAGCGACGGGAGCTAAATTCCTGACATACACATCGCCAACCCCACCGCTGTTCTCCTGACTGATCCATCTCCCCGTCGGATACGAATGATCTTTTCGGATCATTAATACGTTCATTAATTTGTTATCAATTCTTGCTCGTTGTACTTCAACCGCTCGGCACCGCGGCTCGAAAGCGCCTCGAGAGCGCCCGTCTAGTCACACACGTACGGAGCCCCGACTACCCGGTTGTCGAGACGCCTCATACCTACAACCGATCCGTTGCTTTTACAAGTTTAATCTCGGTATTAAGGAGCTGATTGTGGAATCATGTCGCTATAACATCTTCAACCCAGCTGTACATCCTATAAACCTCTATAGGAGGGGGCAGGCTCCCATGATTCCTAGCAGCAGCTCATACCTTTAACTCCCTAATCTGTAACGCTACAAAATACCGCTCTCATTTCTTCCCAAGCACAAGTGGACTACCAGCAAGGGTCCAACAGTGTTATTCCTAATTACCTTTTTTTCACTCTTGATCCTGTGGCGCTCATAATTAGTTACCTGGGGCTGCAATCCAATTTGAAGTGATGACAAGAAAGTGATCCATGAAAAAGTAATAAGTTAAATCCAATTTCAGCCTTCCTCTAATTAAATGCACATGGAACTAATGACTCAAACCCTACCATTTCAGTGATAATGGTAATTAGCGAGGTGGGAGTCACTCTCTTTTTTCAACACTGTAGGTGTAAACCACAAGGTAAAATGGCAGGAGCACTCTTAATTACATGTGTCATTTTGTCAGCAATTTACACATTTCTGACCAGTCAGGAAGGTTTCATTTGTTTTCCCCTTCCCTGAGGTGAGTAACACACGGCTGGACGCGGGCACGGTCAGCTCCACGGTCCCGCTCCCAACCTGGTCAGAAATCTATTTAGAGAGATTTTATATAAAAAAATATCCCCTAAACACTTAATGTCAAAGCAGAAAAACTGCCAGAAATTATATTTGGGGCGCTCTAACAAGACACAGGGCTGGAAACGCGGGATCCTGGCTTCTACTTTCAGTTTTGCCCCTTGGGACTAACTTTTTACAACATTCAGATGCCAAGCTCCCAAATATCCTCGTGAGAGCAACGCAGCTCAACGTCACTGAGGGTCTGTGGCTCTCTGACCTTGGGCGAGTCACTTAGGATCTCTCTGCTGCGGTTTAAATGGTTATAAAATGAGAATAATCATATTTGGTGACAGTACCTCACGCTGCCAGCTCTCCCGATACATTGGTATTTTCCTAGAAGCCACGGGTTTTTTTGGAATCAGGTAATTGCAGGAGAATCATAGACTTCTCTCGAGAAAAAACAACTGCGTTTGTCACCTTCCTGCTCAGCCTGAAAAGTCAGAAAAAATGAATACTAAAGGCTTTAAAAATATATATAAATATAAAAAGGCAGCAAAAAAGGCCCCCAGGTTTCACTGAAAAACTCCTTAGTACCAAAATTTTCAAGCTGATCATGTAATTTTGAGGACCTGACTCAGGTTTTGTTCTCTTCGTGGGGTGGATGGTATTTGCATTTCAGAGGCATATTCTAAGAACTGACTAACGCCTATAACTGGGCTTAAGAGATGAAAAAATAAAAGAGCTATGGGTTCTTTGGTAGAAACCAGCAAAACCCAACTTCACTTTCTTTACAACCTAAAAAGTAAATGATTCAAGAGAAATTTTCATTGGTAAACTGATTGAGACCCTGCAAAATTAGAATCTTGACCCAATGAGCACTGGTGGCAAAATTCCCGTTGACTTGACTGAGGCCAAATTCAGCTCGGTTCCCGTGTTCAAGAGTGAAGCTGCAAGATACTGGTGCAACAGATACACTTGCAAATTTACTTCCTCTCCCAAATTATCTTCTGAGACATAATTTCTCTAGCAGTTGTTAAATTCATCACTACGTAGAAAAGGTCCACCGTGCGTAAAACCCGAGGCCACGTCACCTGGTACTCGCGTGCTCCAAGCGAAACGGAGAACACCCTTCCCCCTTCACCTTTCAGCGTTTATTACACCACCCAGCTAACGATTTCTAATTTCATAAAAATAATAATTGCCCCCAACATCAAGCTACAGCGATTTTTTCCTTTTGCCCTCTTCTGTTTCTCAAGACACCGGAAAGAAATCTTAAGCTAATACAGCATGTGAATTAAATTCTGCAAAAGCCCAGCCAAAGGCTGCCGTAAGGAGCAGCGGTATGCAAAGGCGAGGACAGCTCTGTCCTCTCAGCCTCCCCCAGTCTCACCCTGAATACCTAAACCAAACCCAAATTCTTTTCTTGGCCGTGATTTAAAGGGAAGATTTATTTTCTGTTTTGTCAACCGAAAACAAGAAAGTTTCCATCTTAGTAACTTCATCTTTTCTTCTCTCCAAGCGCACGCAGGTTAACTATCCTCCAACAAATCTCCTTTAATCACATAAAAAAGTCAAGTGATGGGTTTCGATTGTGAGATCCTGACTTGACCGTCCTAAATCTGTTGTCAGTCCGGTATCCAACTTTCAGCTCAGTGCAGCACACAACATCTACGTCTTTAAAAAAAAATAAAAATTGTATTTTTAGTATTGCCAAAACACACATGCACTTTTACTTTCTCGGGAGAAAAATGTGTCTCTTGATTTGTTTCCAATCTGTGTGCTCTTGCCAGCAACTAAAATGCTTGAAGAACCAAAATGAATAATCGTTAAGAGCATCAGCAATTAAAAGCTGCAGATTTTAATCAATACATCTATTAATACAAAGATATATTTATCTTGGCCAGGAAAAATGTGCACATTTTCAAAATCCTAAGCGTACCTGGCCTGTTTAATTATTTGTTTCACAGATTCAAGGAAATCCAACGTCTATGGCAAATATATTATCAAATATGCTTTAGTCTTTTTTTCACTTCCAGTAATTTTTGCAGGGCTGATATTTTTTATATTTTTTCCCAACTGCTGGTTACTAAATCCATTCCTTCACGTTCAATTTTCTTTCGTTTGTGTCATCAGGCTGTAAAACCGGAGGTCACTGCCAAATATAAAGCACGGCAGTGTGAGATGGGCTCAAAATGTGAGTCATTGTATATTTGGAGATTTTTATTTTTTTTTTCCAACTATCAGCAGAGCACATCTCCACTCCTGCCTTCAAAGTTCTTACACGCTAAATATCTCCACAGCTGCTAAAAGGTCTTCAAGTAGACAAGAGGCCCCAAAGATAGCACTGGAGCTCATTGTCACGTAAACGCTATTGAAGGCACCGTGCCCCAGTGTGGCCGGGATATATTTAAGTCCTGTGGCTATTTGATCAGTGAATAAAGAAGGAATATAGGAAACTACCCATGAGGCAACAACAGATTAGACACACGGCGTATACTAATTTTCTACATCTGCTTGTGGTGCCGGGGTTTACGTGACAACGTCGACCGGCCAGCATTGAAGTGCTGAGCCCCAGACGGAGCGAGCTCTTCCAGCTCCGTGTGGGAACGCTCCAGCCTCCCCTCCCAGGGGGAGAAGGGCCACAGAGCATCTTGTCAGGAAAACCAGCAGCCCAGGTGAACGGCGTATCCCTTCCCCCTCGTTTCATGCCGGCACGGCTCCCCAGCACTCACGTTCGGGAGCTCCTCGCCAGTGCCCTCCCTCGCCAAGCGCAGCAGAGCTAAGCCGTGCCTATGGTTTTCTTCTCATGCACCAAGTCTGGTTGTTGGAAGAAAAGGTAGGTTACCGCCAACCGCCGTGGCTGTCAAATGAGGCATCTATATTTCTAAACTAAGCGCAAAGATGACTCGGTTCAGTATTTCAGCAAACTTCTGAAAAACGGGCGCCCTTCTACCACCCTCGACATTTATCCTACGTGCTGTCAGCAACGGGTGTTGCCTCGTCAGCGCGGCACCGTCCGACTTTGAGGGGGTGTGGGTGCTTGCGTGAGCGCAGTTTCACTCAAAAATTCTGTTCCCAGCACCACCATTTCCTTTCAGCAACAGATTTTCATCGCAGGGATGAACTCAGGGTCTGTTACATTCAAGAGGACTTCCAGTACGTTTTAAGACCGCAAAGAGCACCAGGAATGAGGAGGGGAAGGAAAAAAAAAAAGGAAAAAAAAAAGACTGGGCAGTCATTTGAATCAGTGAGTGACAGGCTGGGCCAGCTCTCTGTATACATTAATAAATTAGAATTTTAATTGTGTCTCCGACTGCAGGAGCTGCTCCAGTACTTTAATACGTACCAACAATTGGCTATGTTATGGAATCCGCGATGTGGCCTTCACTGTTGACCTCTGCAACACAATTCCCAGTCTGAGTACGGAAACTGTTTGGTTTGATCCTTTCAACTTATTTGAATCCTGACAAATAAGCTCACAGCTGAAAGGTCAACACAGTCATATTTCATCCTCTGGAGCTATTCTTAAGACATCTGCACAACAAAGCACTTCTTTTAGTACCTGACACTGGACCTAGCCAGCACAATCTCTCATTAAAAATGTCCCCAGTGGAAGAGTCTATTAAAAGGCATATGGATCAGCTATGGATTTACCAAATAAAATATTTTTGAAAGCATTAATGTAACACTTTGGATTACGGTGCTCTACGCCGCCAATAAAACGTATATTTGCCCAATGACAAAATGCTTCGTACTTTCCAAAAGTATAACAGCTCGGCTATAAAGTGCGAGGTGTTGTCCAGCAGCCTGAGCACAAGGGTGGGAGCCAGGAATTCGTGAAGCTTAATCCTACCTCTAAACCCAACTCCCTCTGTGATCCTAAGCAAGTCACTTAACCGGATCCCCTCAGTTTCCCAGTCCAGAACTGGGATAATGCTACTTACTTATCAGACTTTCCTTCTGGGGATGTTTTGGAGATTAGTTAGTTGCAAAATGCTTTGAAGACAAAATCACTACGCGAAAGCTAGAAGTCCACGCTGGGCCAAGGGCTGCGGTTAATAGCCGTTCCTCGCTCAGGCAAAACTCCCCTTCAAGTTCCCATCAGATTTATTTGGGTAAGAACTACAGGATCAGGTCCTCTCACTTTACTGTCAAGGCCTTTAGCGATGTTGACTTTACCTTCCATATTCTACTACATATTTAAAGAGTTTAGATTCCGTATTTTGGGAGAAAAATAATCTGAAGCACATATAAACGGCAAGCGAAGCAGCAATGCTGTCAGGGAGCTCATGGCGATAGTATATCAAACCAAAAAAAAAAAATTAGAAAGAGCAAAACAGACATGAGTTTGACAACGTGCTATGACAACAAGCAGGAAAAAAAAAAAAAAACAACCCCCGGAAAGAATTTGGGGCTACAGAGGCTGAAGCATCAGATATAGAAGAGCGAGATAAGATAAATGTCCCGGCTACAGGGCTTTGTGTGACTGCAGCTGAGCTGCTGTATTCAGTAACTTATTCTCAAAAACACAGTGACAGGCTGCAATTGCAAAGGGAGCAATAATAAAAGCAATAAGCAGTTGCAAAGCAACAAAGTGGTCAAGGGTCTAGAAGTGCCGGTTTACGAAATACAGACAGAACTAGATACATATAATTTGCCAAAACTGGCAAGTAGACGTTAGTATCTCAGATGTTTGAGGAGTGCGAACACGAGGCGAGGCAAGGGACTGACTCAGTATTTATACAAGCAGTATTACTTGGAGCAAGAGGATGGAATTAAAGTGGAAAGTTCCTGAGCGTGTGCTTTGTTATGGAAAACCATCCAAAGGAAAATAATAACGGTCCGTCCACCACTTGGGATTTCTAACACTAGAATAGCAAAAAAAAAAAAAAAAAAAAAAAAAAAAAAAAAAGAAAGAAAAGGAAAATGTGATACATGACCTAATAGGTCTTTCTTGTCTTTAACTCCTGTGATTTATCCCACAAGACTAGCAGAATGTACTCCAAAGCCGCATATGTGTGCATACATCTTCTGTTTGGGAACGCTGTATTGGTTTTAGCTTTCTGAATTCATAACGGCACAAAGCCTGGTAATATTTAGATTTTATTTCTGAAGATGTCCATAAACCAGCAGACAATAAAAGGGGGGAAAACACACTGATGATACGATATCCTAGTATTTCCCAATATCCTTGACACAGCAAATCAACGGTTTGAGTGAACACAGACTACAAATGGAACAGCAATCAAACAAGAAACGTTAATGCAAATCTCCTATGCGCGCTGACACGGTAACAAAAGCTATTCCGTTTTGTCAGGATCCAACCCTAACACGATTTCTAAATACGCCGTGCGGAAGATTTTTCAAGAGCACCTAATACCAATCCTCACACCGCTTACATCAGCCACAGCCGCTCCCTGGACTTCACTGGGAGGAAGCTCCTCAAGGTCCCATCCCGACGTTCGCAAGACAGACCCATTTGTTCAGCTTTCACAAGCCACAGTCCCTCACAGAGGCACAGGGGCTCCCCTTACCTGAAGGGCTGGCTGTTTCTCATTCCTCTTCGGAGACTTTAATCCACTAACTTGTTGCTGCTGCTGCTGCTGCTGTTGCTGCTGCTGCTGTTGCAGTAGAAGCTGCCGTGCCACCTGGAGAGCCTGCGAGGAAAGAGGTTTGAAAACTGAGTTTCCAGTAGATAAGGTGTGGGGAGCTACACGCACGGCTCAGGGTCAAGGCACCCCGTGGTTGTGGGGTACCACGGCAGCCCTGAAACACCCCCACTGAGGAAAGCAGTGACTTTCACCAAAAAAACAAAAACAACTCAGCGCTTGCACGCAGTGGGGTGATATCCCACCCACCACTTGATTCCCTATTTTGACTATGGAGAAAGAGAGCAGCAGCTGGTGTTCAGCTCCTGGGTGAGAACCTTGAGTAACTGCCGGAATCCCGGTGGTGAGCACCATACAGTTATTTTCACTCCCTCCTTGCTACCGGGCAGGCTCATGTGCTAATGGCTTCCATACTCCTCCAGTAGGTCAGGTCAGGTTTACAGAAGAGGGCAGTCATATATCACTGTCTGCTCTCCCGAGAGCCAGAGACAGCCAGGGAAGTTTCTGGAAGGCTACGGCAGGAGGAAGAAGAAAGCCAGCATCAGGAGCTGAGCTGAGTCCCAGAGGGACCGTGTTGAAGGCTGAGGAAGCTGCAAGGAGCCGGAGTGGATGCAATGACAAACAGGGACAGCATCTCACCCTGCCAAAATCACTAAGAGCTCGTGATGGACCAGCAGTGGGGACTCAGTTTGGAGGGGGCACAGCAGTGAAGGGACAATGGGGCTTTACAAGATGGAGGGGCAACGGATATGATCCTAAAAGTGAGCAGAGCATCGTGTAGTGGGGGATTGCTACAAAATTTCATGCAAAGGGAGGGCAAAGCGACCCTGGACGCTAGAGCCAGCTGCTCTGCAAGGCTCAATTTCTCCATTAGGTGGGGAAAAGAAAGTAAGAGAAGAAACACAGGTGAAAGAAGGACAAGGAGCAAGTCCCTGCCCTGGATCCCTCCTGGATGATCCCTGCAAAATAGGCTGTGGCATAACTGAGGCTCCACGGGTGAGACCCGAGCCTGCTGCTCCTGGAGGATGTGCCAGCACCGGACTTGGGCCTTCTTGGTCTCCTTGGAGACGTTCAGTACATGTGTAGGTGGAAAAGTGGGAAGGCTGAAGACTTCATTAATGTAAAACAAGAAAAATAGTCCCTTTGCAAGATGCCTACACAGAAGGAGGGAAAAAGCCTTCCCCACTCATACTGTGTATGCCGAGTGATTTAATTAATACCTATTTAATTAAGGAGTCAGATACGCTTCGGGTTTCACTTGCTTCTCCAAGTTGCAAAGCGTTTCATCTCCGCGCAGAACCACCGGGAAAGGTTTGACACCAAGGACTGCAAACTCAAATCTGCCGCCCCTCCCACCCCCAGCTAAAACTCGGTTATTTTATGGTCTAAATCCATCTTTTCACTTTTGAAGGGATGTTCAGCAGCTTGAGGAGCTGAAGAATCACCGCTGCCGGCCAGCACGCCAGGACAGGCGGGGAGGAGGGACCTTACACGGCGCTCTGGCAGCAAGCCCTCCTTTCAAATTTAATAACAAGTCTCCACTGGATCAGCAAAACTCTTTAAGGGTGGATACGATTTCCAAGACAGCTTGGTGCGATGGGAGGTAAAATCAGATTTGGCATTTCAAGCTGGTCGGAGCTCAGCGCACCCTCGGCATCTCTACAACGGTCCACGTCGCGGCGAGGGGTGCGAGAAGCTGCTGGGCACGGGCACACACCAGGGTGGGCACGTCGCTGTGCTCCAACACGCACGGCCACCCCCACCATCGGTTCAGCCTCAAGAATCAGAAGACCCCACAGCCTACCAACGAAGACAATGCAACAAAGGAAACCTTTATGCAGAAAGTGCTAAGTATGGTTAAAAAATGTTATTTTTATCGAATTAGCTTATTTAGCTGTTAAAGCATCTTCAAGGGTGGGCAGAGGCAGCAGAAATAAAACCTACAAGACTTAAGGGGATGGGCAACAAATACTCACCTACTTAACAGGGGTGTTGTATGGCTTATTTAATTAATGAATACTTGTAAAGCACTCTCGAGTTGCTCAGACAAGAAGCTCTATACAGTACAAGCGCAACATATTATTATATATTATTAAGACTGGCTCTGCAGAAGAATAATTCCAGGTAAATGTGCAATCAAATGATCATTTTAGTTCCCAGTAATTAGATTCAATAGGCCAAAAAAAAACAAAAAACCCCACAGAAGCCTTTCTTTAATCATACACTAAACAATCAGAACATCCCTAACCTTTCAAGCTACAGTCTTTTTGAATAAAACATCATCAACTTATAGATATTATTCCAAAAAAGAACCAGTCACCATATGTGTTGTCTCTTTGAAATACAGTTGCTATAGCAGACCCTGCATGCATTTCATGTGATATGATCATATTCTATCCGTTCTGGCAGCTGAGAGGTTGCACAACTAAAATTGGCTGCCAGAAATTTTTCAAGATTCCCAGAACAAGTAGCCATGCAAGAAATGCCTGCTTTCTACTCGAGCTGGCCACGAAAGGGGTGGCTCCTGCCACCACGAGCCCTTTACCACGGTTGACCCCACCTGGATGAAGACGCCCTCGGGGCCAGGCTTGCAATGGCAAGGCTCTGAAGGAGCAAATCCAGAACTCTGCCCCTGCTCCAGTCCCACCAGCATGGCACCCACATCCCTGCACACCCACCCTCAGCCAGGCTCTCCACTCAAGAGGTGACATCTACACCACCCTGCTCCGTGTCCAGCTGGCACTTATCCTGGTGCTGACACCTGGCAGGACCAGCAATGGTGAGAGGGAGGGACCAGAACAGAGGGTGGAGCGGGGAGGGGGAAGGAAAGGATTAAAAATGCCGAGAACAATGAATGAGGTGGCTGGAGGTAACACCGTGGCTATGAGGAGCTGGGATGGACAGGAACCGCAACGGGAGAAATGCAGAGGGGCAGGCGCGGGTGAGATGGCGGCACGCTGACAGCTCAGGGGACTGCAGCTTGAAATGGCATTTCCCATCCCTCTTCACTCAAGATTTCACTCTTCTGCTTATAAATAACTGACAGCAATAAAAGCTAAGCATCAGATGAGCTCGGGTTTAAGATGTGGAAGGTTGTTTATAGCTCAGATCTGGCTGTTACTGAACATCTGCGTCAAGCAGCTACTGCATCCTTGGTGGTACGGTGAACCCAGGGATCCCAAGTCCCTCCGTCTTTCTATATTTCCTTGCTCAGCCTTTCCTCCCTCTCGCCTCAGACCAAGCACCACCTTTGCCATTTTGAAGTCTCATCTGCACTCCTTACACGTGATGGGATGCGTAGAAGAAAGACGGCTACCTCACGCCAGGAAGAACAGGCCCTCTTTCCTTCTACACACAAAGCATTTCAAGCCCACTTGGAGCACCTTTGTGAAACTCATTCGCTGATGGCGGTTCAAGCCTGCTGGACGCCTGTCCTCTTTACACCAGCACATGCCATTTAATCCAAGCTGACAAGCGCTGCACCTCTACCCCCTTCTCCAGTCCCAAGCAGCGGCCGCTCCCGCACGAAGTCCACGGCTGGATGCCGGCGCGGGAGCCCTGCCGAGGCTGCCGATGCCGCGCAGTGCTCGAGCGAGGACAGACAGCGAAATTCATTTGAGAGTGAAGTCAGTCCCACAACCTTCATCAGCACGGAGATTCGCAAGCAGGCCTGTACATTAATAAAGCTTCCTGTGGGAGTAGATGTTGCCTTTGATTTGCATGTGAATTCAATGCTAGTGAGAAGTGCCAGACTGTCAGACATGGAGACCAAAGTCTCTTATCTTTCCAAAAGCTTCTGTAGCAGTTTCCCCACATTTCCTTAATCATCTGCCTTGTCCTCAACTTACTGAACAGGCAGTAGAGAGTAAAGCTGGACTCAGTTCAACTCCTGCTGCTGCCAAGTCCTGAAACAAGGGTGCCAGGACTGTTTACTGCTAGCCAACAGCTCTGCTAACGTGGCCCTCTCCTCACGAGCAGGTGCTCTGACATCTCCAAGCTCTTTTCACACATTCCTCCCCACTGTCACAGCTACATCCTAAATCTCTACCACGTGCTTGCACTTCTGCAAGTGAACAATTGCTGGTGGCTGCAATAAACCAGCTCGTGTTTGTGCATCCAAGCAACTCCATGCTCCTTCACGAGCCCAGCAGGGAGAGATGCCAAGAGCCCCTGAAACCACAGAGGTGCTTCAGATATGTGGACCCATGACTACCAGGAGCCATGCTCTGTGCCACCTCTTTCTCTCATCTCTCTTATGAGGAAAGGCTGAGAGACCTGGGTCTGTTTAGTCTAGAGAAGAGAAGGCTGAGATGGGATCTTATTAATGTTTACAAAGATCTGAAGGGTGGGTGTCAAGCAGAAGGGGCCAGTCTCTTCAGTGGTGCCCTGTGAGAGGACAAGGGGCAATGGGTACAAATGGAAACATAGGAAGTTCCATCTCAACATGAGGAAAAACTTCTTTCCTGTGAGAGTGACAGAGCCTGGAACAGGCTGCCCAGAGAGGGTGTTGAGTCTCCTTCTCTAGAGACTTTCCAAACCCACCTGGATCTATTCCTGTGTGGCCTGCCCCGGGTGATCCTACTCTGGCAGAGGGGTAGGACTCAATCTCCAGAGGTCCCTTCCAACCCCCTGCAAGCCTGGACACGGCCGCTTGGGACAATCAGACTCAGACGTCAGTCCTGGCTCCAGCAGCTAACCACACAGCATCAGCAACCATCTCGCTCTCCGTGCCAAAATACAAATAGGAAATCTTCCAGCTTACTGAAAGAAGAGAAAGAAAAGCATCCCCGAGCAAACTCATCTTTGGAGTGTCATAGTTTTGGGTCACTATCAACTGGGATTTGAAAGGACAACACCAGGAAAAGGCTCACTACCAACCAAATCATCTTGATTCTGCTCAGTGCTGCGCCTAAATGCAAGATACAGCAAATGAACTCCTGAGCTCTTTTCTTATCCATTAGGAAATCACCCAGAGATAAGGAGATTTTCTGGCATAAACCAGAGACCGGCAAAAAGGCAAACGAAATGCTGTACTTCAAAGACATTGCACAAACTTGGGATGGTATTTGGGAGCCACCGTTGGGTGGCACCTAACCCAGGCAACAATTTTAACAGCACATTCACTGTGAGATGAATCAAGCCTGTTTCATTCAAAGATGCCACAGAGTAAGTGGGAAACCCCACCAAAAATCCCTCTCCCTGTGCTTAGGGAAGTGGCAATCATTTCACGTTTCCCAACCAGTTAAGCATTGGCAGGGGGGCAGAAAAAAAGCATGCATTTGAGATGACCAAGACAATTTTATTGCAAGATAGACGGAACGTGACTTGTTTGCCCAGCTGTTGTTTGCCCAGAACATCCGGCACTGTTAGCACCGCTGTAATTCGACATTTTCACGCAAGCGGCTCGATCTTTCGGTTTCACCATCCTCTTTGGGCAAGTTCTGCTCAAAGGGTGAAAACGTAGCCCTGCCTCTGACTCCGTGTGGAGAGAAACTCCCGATTTGGGAAGGGGGCTGGAGAAGGGAAATACACTGGAAAAAGAGAGTAGAACTTTAAAAATAGAAATGCTGCTTAAATGCCACATACTTGCTTATGGTGTTAGTACATAAGGAAAACAGTAACAGGATCCAGTTCTACGGAGCCTCTTGCTAACTTGTTCCACCACTGCAGCCAGTCCAAGAAGGCAAAGACTCTCCGACTGTTTTTCCATCAGCTTATTTCTATTGAAGAAAAAGAGCTCAAGCCCCTCCCTTCCCATCTGCTCCAACCAATATTAATATCAATCAGCTACTAATGACATATGAAGACCCACAGCTATAACGGGCCTGACTCTAACGCCAGGAGAAGCTTGTTTCCACAACAGAGGCTTATCAGGCATGGAAAGACTGATCCAGGGAACTGCAGGATGAATGGAAAGGTATGGATGTTGAAAGGTGGGGAGATGAGCCACAGACAGGAGGAAGCAAAAGAAACCGGCGTCCTGTCTGACTGCCCATTCCCGGGGCAGTTGTGCAGTCATCGGCTGCCTCCGAAACGGAGAAGTATGCACACAGAAGTTGCAAGAAGGGCACAAAACAAAATCCCATGTGTTTTTACAGAATGCTAAAGATTTGGGGCCTTTCCAGGTGGACAAAGCTGCCCATCAGGGAAGCAACTTGAGAAAGGAGGAAAGAAGTGTTCCCAGAAATCAGAGATTGTCCCGCAGCCATCTGAAGTGTCCAAGCAGTAAATCTGGGAAGTTATTCGCCAGCCAACATCATCATCTATCCCTTCTTTCAGTTATGGTCATTAAAAAGCAAAACACAACACAACAAGCTGAGAGAGATGAGACAGAAGATATTTTTAAGGGCAAAATCTACTCTTGGAGAAAAAATAATGTTACTCTTGTCCCAGCTTTCAGAAGCGAGACCTTCTGCATTGACCTCTGAGCAGTAACAGCCACCTGGATCCTTACACAGCTGAGGCTGCTGCTAAGCTTTCCCCACCGTGTTTCAGGCAAAGCATGGCTTTGCAGCACCACACACGCAGTTCTCCCACCAGCTATTTCTCCCCAGATTTCCAATGGCTTTAGGCATTGAGGGACCACCCGGTCTCCCCCAGCAGAGGCACGGCCCACCTCTCAGAAGGGTTTATTGCTGCCATTTAGTCTCGCAAGGCAAGCACCTTTGTTTCTCCTGGGTGGGATGAGGGGGGATTTAGACTCAGCCAGCAATCTCTCTTCCTTCTCAGCTCCCATCTGTCCTCACACCCCGCTCCACGCCACAGCTGCTCCCAGCAGAGCGGCAAGACACAGCTCACAAGCTCGGAAGCCCGGATGCACCCGAGCTTCAGAGCTGCTTCGTCTCTCCCACTCTTGCCTCCTCTATCTCCTCTCCTGCGACACCCTCTTCTCCTGGAGCAGCAGATGTAGAGGAGCGGTGGTAGGAGGCAGACACATTGGAGGGGAGCCCTGCTGCAGCTCTCCTCCGACAGGCTGAGGAGCCGCACAACGTGTGGAAACGGGTGAGGAGCAGAGCAGTATGCAAAAAGGAAAAAAAAAAAAAAATAGTGCAAAGCGACAGCAGTGGGTAGTGCTGTTCCTCTGGGAGGAACAGAACAGGAGGAGGTGAGAAGAACCAACTAGAGAGAATAGGAAAGGAACCAAAATGAAGAGGAGGAATGAAATGTAGAAGATGCAAAAAAGAGAAGCAGATGTTCTTGCAGCACTTATTCCCTCTGACATTCGTACCCAGCTCTTTCATCTTCCTCCAGAACCGGGAAAGGAGCTGTTACGTGCTCCCTCCTCATTGCCACCATCCTGAGCCTATGCGAGCTAAGGCCAAGAGCCCCAACACTGTCCCCGGCATCACAGTGGGGAAGCCTGGAGATAATTACAGGTGGGACATGGGGCTCTGCTATGGGACACAGCCAGGATCCAACATAATCTGGCAAAGCAGCCCTGACGTCCATTTTCCTCTCCAGCCTTGGATTCAAATCACCCCCATCCCCATCTCCTCCCCTATTTCTTTTAATAATCCTCACTGCTTCATTAAATAATCCCCCTCTATCTACCCTGTACCCAACTCCACTCCATGGGTGCAGCAGAAGAACGCTGTGAGCCGAGGGAGATGCTGCCGGTTGCCCGTACCCAGCACCCCGCTCAGCGGCAGCTCCTCCGCGTGGCTGGCTCCATCCAAGGGGCCACCAGCCAGCTCGTCAAAGAGGAGAACTTCAGCAATAATCTTTTACTCCAGTAAATGATCAGCTGGCCCTGAAGGCTTTGCTCAGACACAGCAGACTGATCTAGCCAAGTGACTAATGGGTGACTCCCATGCTGGAAAAAGAGAAGGGACCTGGAGGTCCACATGCACAAAGCTCGGCTCACATCCTGTCCCCGATGTGACGGGGGCAGGCTCGGAGCAAGGGAGCTGGCAACGTGCCTCATGCTGAAGCATCTCCTAGAATAGTTCAGTCACAGGGAAAGAAGATGAGTCTTTATTTTTCTTCCAGCAGGATTAGTTTCTTTCCTCTGGAATAGATCCTGGCTACCAATTGAGGAGATCCCCTCCAGAACAAGGCACTGGAAACATAAACCCTTTCTTCTTAACCCACAGGGAAGAGTTGTTCCAGCGTTGCTGCACTTTGTCCTCGGGGGTGCTGAGGTACTTCTACCAGCTCCCCCGGCTCTGCAGCAGCAGGGACCAAGCACCACGCAGGGGACAACAGGGATTTGCCTCCCAAGCACCTAATTTTCATGTTGTAATTTATTCCCAAATTCCACCAGCTTTGGGGGAAAGGTGGTTGAGGTGTTTTCTTCCACTACCCAGAGACACAGCGGGATTGGGGGAGGTGGGACAGGCAGCAAGAGGCAGCAGGGTAAAGAGGGCAATCTCTGAGAACCCCAGAAACCTGCAAACTCCGCACAGGCCACAACAGTGACAAGGGCTACAAAAATCCCGCTCTTGAGGCACAAACGAAATCCTCAGGCACTGTAAAAACACCTTCTGTCCCCTCTTCAAGAGGCACGCTCAAGACTCATCAAAGCCATTTAAAAAGCATCTGGCAAAAAGTTCCCAAACATTAAAAATGGCTCTCTTTACTTTGGCATGTCAAGATTCACAGCATGTAGCGGTCTGTACCAGCAAGAAAGGAGGGATGGGCCAACACATCCTGGTAAAATGAGAAAGGATACGAATCTTGGCTCCCCGCACAAACTGAACCAGAACTGAACTATGTCTGAGTGATGAAAAAAAATCTTATGGGATTTCCAGCTCGTTTCTGTAGGCTCGAGATCAGATTCTGAACTACTGTGTTTATCCAAAAGTGAACCAGACCTTTGAATATTTGGAGGACTATTCACTGCTGAGCCACGTTTTTCTTGGATGTCAGAAGCACGGGAAGTTCTCATATTTTTTAATAGAGAGGNNNNGGGGGGGGGGGGGGGGGGGCGGAGAAAGGCAGAGTTTTGTTGCTACAACATAAATAGTATATTGCATACAGCTGCTTGCGCGCTTCCCTGTGTGGTCAACAAAACAGGGAACATATTTTAAGCTTGTTTTCCAAAACACTGTATGACAAACTTGTACTCAGAGGCCCGTGAAATAAAGCCCCTGACTGTGGACATCTCACCACGCACCACCGGACGCTCGCTGCTGTCGGGTGAGCGAAGGAAGTAAAATGTTGGGACGGTCCAAAACATGGGGAACTAACGTTGCAAATCACATCTCTGCACTTCCAAGCCTACGGCACAACCCAACTCAGAACTTCAAAATCCCGTAATTTTAAAAGATTCTGGTAAAGCAAAAATAGGTGAGGTTCGGATGGAAGCGACAAAAATTACTAGAGGCCTCGGCAGCTACGAGGAAAGATTGATAAGGGTGGGAGTGTTTAGTTTAGCCAGAGATGAGTAAGAGAGGAGATGACAGAAGTACACAAATGGTGACTCGGCCTGAGAAGGTACATCTGGAGCTATTTGCCATTTCTCATAAAGCAAGAAAAAGGGGACATTGAATAAAGTCAGGAAGCAACAACAACCAAAAAAAAAAAAATTCAAGCCGATAAAGGGATTTTTTTTTCTCTGTCTTAATACACAACTCGTAATTACTCTCTGGAACTTAACTGTCACAAGATATCACCAGTGCCAAGAGCACGGGGAGGATGCAAAGACAGGATTAGACACTTGCACAGATAATAATGAGAGCATTTACAGCTACCTTTGGAAAGATAAAAAAATGAATCGGGGCACAAACATTTATGCTCCAGGCGCAAGTCAACCTTTAATCACTGGAGGCTAGGAGGAAACTTTCCCCCATGGACAGGTCCTCTAACTGTCCTTCACATGCTTCTGTCCAGGGACTACAGTCAGGGCTGGAGAGACCCTGTGTTGACAGGGTGTCCGACCACTCCTGCTCCTCTGCCTTCTTGGGTACCTCCATCCTGCGCAACTGACCCCAAACCTTGTTCCCTAACCCATTCTCAACCCCCTTGACTCTCAGGATGCTGCTGGGCACGGGGTAGTTGGCCAAGTCCCCCAGCCCCAGCCCATGTCACCTGGCCCCAAGCTGCTCATTTCCTCTTTCGTCTTCGCATCACATTTAAGTTTCAGGTCCCTATTTCGCCAGCCCTTCCTCTCCCTGGTATTTCGACTGCCATTTTTACCTCCCTCAAAACTAAACCCACAGCTTCAGTCCCTGCCACCCATTTGGGCTCCCCACCAAGGGCTGACCCCCTGCCAGAGCTGAGAGGTGAAGCATCCATCTCCTCCTCCCCGGACCCACCAGCGATGCACATAGTTGAACGTAACTTCAAGATGTCAGGCAAATTTTCATTTTTTTTGATCTGAAGCCATTCCATAGAGGGAACCTACATCCCCAAGGAGGAGGAGGAAACCCTCCTGCCAATAAGGCACCTGCGGGGCAGCGGCAGTCAGGCACTATTACGGACCGCGGAGCTCATCAACGCGCTGGAACTGACATGCGATCCGGGGAGACAAAGAGAGATTCTGAAAGCAAGTCAGTCTATTAAATTTATACCTACCTGCACAATGTGAAACAAACCACATCTCGGTTTCCTTTCATGTGCATGACAGTCTTAACTTGTTTCTTTTAATCCCATAAAAGCAGCTAAAGCATGCAACATGCTTCCCAGAGATGAGACAAACCTGTATTTTAGTTTCTGACAGTGATTTAGTTTATAGGGTGGTTGTTTCTTGTTTGGTTTTTTTTTTGGTTTTGGTTGTTGGTTTTTTTTTTTGAGGGAAGATAATGAGCATTGTCCTAACCGGTATTAAAAAGGAAATACTACACTCTACATGCTAGACACCTGGCATTTAAAAAAGAATCTCATAAATTGACACTGTCTGTAACGGACCAAATCCAGCTGCAATCCCTCGTGCAGCACAGACACCAATACTGGCAGCAGAAACATCCCAGCAGCACTCTCCAAGGTTTTCTTCAGAAGTCAGCACCCTTCTACAAACTGAAAAGTGCCTCTCATTTAGTCAATTGTACCCCAAGTAGGACTGGGGAGACGAGAAGGGATGTGCTGAGGCAGAAATGACTCTGTAATAAATCCAGCAAATCCAAAGGAGTGAAGCAGTAATCCATGGAAACGTTCCACACAAGAGGGGGCTTTAAGTGCCTTTAATTCCCAGCTGCAAACTCAACAAACTGCCAGAAGGCGGAGACCGCTGAACACAAGGGGTTAATAGCCTTGCTAAAGAAAATGATACACATAATTTCCTTTTATCATAAAACAATACGTTTATTATTTTCTGTATATCTGCTAAAGGGCACGGCCTTCTGAGTGGAAAACAAAACACAGCTCGGTCACATGTTTATTTGCTTCAGCTACTCCCTTTCCCTTCTGATAAATAATCAAACATGCCATCCAGAAAAAACAAAACCAGTGAGCTGGGAAATTTGATGGTCATCAAATAGACTAAGATACCAAGAAAAGCAGCCCACTGTTCCCACAGTGAGTTTTCTGCCCCACACCTACACTAACATCTGAGTAAATAACTTCAGTCACTCTTTCCATTTTCCCCATGCAATTACTCCTACTGTTAAACAAATTGTCCTTAAGGCAGTTGCAAACACCATTTTTTTTTTTTTTCCTGCAAAGTAGAACAACTTCTGAACATTAAAAAGCCAGACTAGCAATATATTTTGAAAATATGTTTGTTGTACTTGCGGTTTGGCTGAACACACAGCTTGATTTCTCTCTCACTCTCTTTTCTAGGAAGATGGGGGTTTAGAGTCTAAAATTTTAAAGTGTATTTGGAGAGGCAAGAAAAGCCTCGAGGAGGATGGGTTTTCTCCACAGGGCAGGCAGCATATTTTCCATTTGCTCTTATGTTTCACACTATACGAGCACCACGAACGCTTACCCAAAAAAAAACCAAAGTTATCTGCTATTTCAGTGGACTTTGGGGGGCAGGGGGACAGAAACAACCGAGAAATATCAAGTGATTTTTTTAAAGTCCCTTGAACTGAGAGGGAAAAATCCAGCCTACGTGTGGCAACACGGATTACCCAGAGGATCCACACTATCTTCCAACAACCCCAGAAGACCATTCACGCGACAATCATTAATACTGAAAAACTGCAGAGAAAATCCCTCACGTGAGAAGTTAACAACCATTACCCGGCGTGAGCACGCTTTCCCTTTCCTTTTGTAGTACCACAGGTCTAAACAATAGTAATATGAATGAGATAATAGCCATGCTTGTCTCAGCAGCCTGATTTTTATTAGCATGAAATTGGTACAAATATTAGCGAGGCTGGTTCGCATGCGGTGCCAGAGCCACGATGCAAACAATTTGAGGAAAACAAAAAGCGACTCGGCGGGCTTGCACCTCTCTCTTTTGCTGCCCAGAACAGCAGCCACATTTCTTTTTTTTTTTTTGGGGGGGGAGGCAGTTTGTTGGTTGGGGTTTTTTTTCTGCCACTTTGTGCAAGCGTGAGGAGAAGCCACAGCACCCAGCAAGCAACGGGGACAGTGACACATGGCTGCTCCTGCTCCAGAGGGGACACCGCAAGGCGACAGGCACCCCAAAAGAGGACATAGTCCTCGCCACGGTTCTCCGAAGCCGTGCCAAAAACCCCACCCTTGTTGTCAACACCGCATAAACAACCTGAACCGGCTTTTTTTTAGCTTTAAACCTAAGCAACTCCCCTCTCCTGCGCTGCCCAGCTGCCCGCGCAAGGCAGCGAGTTAAAAGTTGAGCCCTGCCTGCGACGCTCCTTTTCTCTGAGCGCTCGCAGAGAAAATGAAGAGTTTAACAGAGTAAGCTCTTACTGTCTGCCTTTAGATTTCCGTCTTCACGCTGGAGATGTGTTTCTGGCTGTTTCTGTGAAGCGGGGGCTGAAGAATGGTAAAAAGATGTTTGAATAAACAGGAAGTGCTGTGCAGCCGGAGCGCAGGCTGGAGGGAGACGGCGCTGGAGCGCTGCCCTTCGCCGGCAGCCACCGGGGCTCTGCCTCCACAGTAGCAACCCCTGCTTTTGCTAAATGACAAAGAAACCGCAAAGCATTCCTTCCCTAATTCTTCCCTTGCCGAAGCGGCGGGATCGGCTGAAGCTCACAGGTAACCTCGAAGTTGGGTTTAGCCTTTACGCCAGGCGCAAAAATCTAGCAATGCCGCGTTATTGAATCCCCCCCCGCCCATCAGCAGAAACATGCAGAACTAATTATGTCCCCAACTAGACCCAACGGCGGCAAAAAGCACACCTCGCTTCTGCATCTAGGCGAATTCACGTTTGCACCTAAGTTCAGCCAAGCTTGACTCTCCCTACTCTCTGACAGTGCTGTAACTTGCTCTCAAAACCGGCTCGCAAGGCTGGCTGGGCTTCGGAGCTATTTTTTTTTTTCTAACTGCGTGAACTGAAATATAAACAACCACCAAAAAAAATGCAACTTGTCTCGGGCGCAGGACTAGCATCCAGCATCTCTGAAAGCCAGCGTTTAGCATTCAGGCAGATGCTTTCCCTTCGTCGTCGTCTCCTTCCCCTCCCTAAAACAAACTACCTATTTAACTTGAGATGACTAACTAACCGTCTCCCCACCCAATTATCAAAGCCCTGTCTTCTGTCATATTGGTGACATGACACAGATACTGTCAAGAGAAAGTAAACTGAGGCTGGCACTCGAAGGCAGCTTGTGAAGAGATGAGCAGTCGAACAGCCATATTCAATAAAAAAGAGGAACAGGATTCCTTTAGAAAATGTATTGCTGTTGTGGCAACGTGCTGCTGCCGCTGAAGGGACTGATTTGTTATTTAGCATGTAGTCTTGGACTGTCTGTCATTCTGGGTGCTAATGCTCTGCTAAAATAACTCATTGGGAGCTGTCAGTGGGATGTTTACATAGGCCCCCAATCTTTTCTTCATACAAGGAAATTTTTTACTGGAATTCATCTTCTTTTGATCTCACATTCAAAGCAACAGCAGCTTGATAGACATGCAAGTCTGAAAGCAAATCCAGACGCTGAAGATAAACCGCCAGAGTATGACAGGCAGGAGCATCTAAAGCTTATAAAAATGAAGAGAACAGCATGTCGTCTGAGTATTACAATAGCAGAAATCAAGAGACATATTAGGTGGAACTGATCAGCCACAAAAACAGTTCAAAAGGCAGATCATAGAAACAGAAGACTAAGCTAGGGGAAAAAAAAAAAAAAAAAATTGGAAAGATCTGCTTTACAGAGGTATCACCTCCTGTCTGAGTACCACAGCATTTCCGCTCTGGCATGTAAACTTCAGGGGGGGCAAAAAAGAGAGGAGGGCTTGTGCCATCTTCTACTAACTCAGCAGTTCTTACCTTCCACTCGCCAATTAACGTGTCGAGCGCGTACGTTTCAATTATGTGTTATTCAAAGTGAAATAAAAATAGAGCCCCGTGTCACTTGCATCCAGCCCAGCTCTCCAAACCACCACAGGGCCCGGGGATCTCCTCCTTTGGAAGCAGGAGAATCACATCCTCCCGCACAGCACAATAGGGGCCTAGGCCTCAGCCCCTGCCACCATTTTGGGTTGTGCGTCCTTCCAAGGGCCGAGTCTTGGAATGCTCCTGAGCTCTGCCTCTCCCATCGGGGCAGAAATATTAGTTCAGAAAATAATGTTATTTAAATTGAATTACACGTGCCGTGGAGTCAGCAGATACGTACCAAAGGCGGCACTCGCCGGGAAACAATTGCGGAAACTTTCTCTAGAAACCCATACATTTTTAATTTTTTCTTCCCCAAATAAGCTTCTTATTCTAATTGAAGTCAGCAAATATAATGAAAAAGTAATTCTCAAACAATTTTGTACTTAGAGCTGTTTGTTAACAAACACCGAACGAGCAGCAGCGTTAGGTTAAAGGGCAGCAGGATTCCACATTATAATTTAGCCTGCGGTTATTTCTGATTAAGAACACCCTCCGGGACAGCAAAGCAAGATCTTCTTTTGCAGCAAGCATAGCTTTTAAAATTAGCCTCTTCTGCATAATAAAACCAACAGAAAAACTGTGGATTTAAAACTGTATTAACCAATTTGAAGCGGCGCAGTCAGTTTATGCCTCGCTTTCCGCAGAACACCATTCCCTGCCTCAGTCAAGTTACAAATGTAAAAATGCTTCCTGGATTCTGAAACTGTTGTAAGAAAGTCACCTTCTGTCATGCTTATGTAGCTATCTAATGTGCTAAAGGCTGATTATTTATCTTTAAACTGTACTAGTTTAATCTTTTAAGGTCACCACTAATCTGCTCCAACCTTATAAAAAATAGCAGCTTTCAAGACTTACTGCTGGAATCACTAAACTCCACGCTGAATGTCACTGTAACGGATACATCGGCCCCAGTGAGTGCAGTTTTACAATGTAAACACCAAATACAAATCCCCACCTAAATGAGAAGAAAAATACGATCTTCGTGCCAGGAGAAATGTCAGTAAATAAGACCAACGCCGTATTATTTCACGTAAATATCGTTCCAAATCATGCTGCTATTCCTCTCTCCTCCCTTCTCGCTTCTCCCCCTCCCTTCCCAGTGTAAACCAGGCAAAACTTGGCTATCATTAAAAGATCGTTAGGTGCTTTTTCTTCATCTTTTCCCTTTCCCAGCAGCAACTCTGCTTGCCCACTGCAAAGCCTCGCGACCGCATTTGGACATCGCTCTAAGTCCAAACACCTCCCTCGCAGGTTATTTGTCTGCGTGGGCTGCACAGTGGCCCTTCTTCTGTCGGCTTTTTTTTTTTTTTTCTTTCCCCCTAGACTTCTTCTGGACTTGAATGTCACAGTAGACCTTGAATGTGAAATGGCTTCAAGCTAATTGCTTTAATTGCTTGAAGATGTGCAGGCAGGTGAAACTCGATCCCCTTGGCCATTGTAGAGACCAGGAACAACACAGGAATGTTTACATAGTGGTTTGAGTTTAATAGACAGTAGAGCTGAGTTTCAGACAGCTAGCAAAAACACAGCTAATAGGTGACCTCTTAATGTAGTCCTCCTTTACAAAAACAAAATACAATTTTCATTTTATACAAGGCGATGTCCCTAAATGCCAAGGTTATCTGCTTGACTTTTCGTGTGAGCGTGCACTGCGTTGCACCTGACATTTATACCAGAAACTCTATCCTCAATGCTTTTCCCTCTACCTTAAAACAAAAAGCACTTTATGTGTCAGTCACCTTACAAAGAGATTAGAGCTGGATGGGGTTTCCTAGTAAAGTGCAACCATTTTAATTTAAAATTGAGTGGTTCTCACTACTGCCATACTCCTTTTGCCCCCAAAAAACACATGGCAGGGGACATAACCCAAACCACTGCACCCTCTCACCTGGGCACTATCACCGTTTGGCACAAGCCCTTGGAGGGGTCTTCCAGAAAGGCAAAGTATGACTTTTAACAACTTTTCCTGCTTTTCCGGAGCTTCCAGTACATTTGCTACACACTGTGAAGGTACGGACTGGACGCGATGGGCTTTTTCAAAGGCACAGCTTGGTTTCACGCGCGGCACAAATTCAGCAACTCTTCCTCAGGCAAAACTCCTCCTGACTGAGAGAACTGTAGCATTTGAGGTCACTGAGAATCAGGTTTGCTTTCCAAGAATCATGAGGTAAGTACAACACACTTGAAACTAGCCGGAGACTGATGTGCAGGTATAGCACAAGCGGAGAAAACAAAGCAGAAAGAGTGATTTTGGCAGCAGCGGTAGCATAAAGGTATTTACTGTAGGTCTAGTCCAAAAACAAACACTGAAAATAGGTAATACCTAATACTCACTTTCCTGGCACAAGTGCTTCGTGTTTTGTTGCCAATTTAAAAAAAAAAAAAAAAAAAAGTTAAAATCGCTTGCATTGAGTGAATATTAGCAGGGAAATGACGTGCCTTACCTCCCAGACAAACAGGAATAAACAAACTAGCATACTAGCATTTATGTAGGATGGAAAAAGGGATGGCAGTCTGAGGAACCAGACTGGATAAAGCAGAAATGCAGAGGCAGAGGAGGGGAGGCCAAACCAGCATGTACTTAGTACCAACGAGAAAGGAGAACAACCCCCAACCCCACAGCCCTGCAAATCAAGGGCCTTCCCAGCCTGATCTTTGCAATCCTGCTCGGAAAAGTTTCAAATTCTCTAACACCTAATGTTGAAACTACCACCCTCCTGGGCAGTAGCAAATAGAAGCCGGAGGAAGGCGGCTCCAGCCACTTCTGGATGCAACCGTGGTTCGCAGGAAGACAATAGAGGCTGGTTGCTGTGCTCTACCTTGTCTGTTATTCCCAACCCTCAGAAGCAAATGAGTAACTGATCTTAAATAATACAGAACAAAGGGAACAATAGGAGGTAGAAAGCAAGCCAGGATACTTGGGAACATCCCTCTTTCCGCCAAAAGACAATGTCATCAGCACACACGCGTGCACCGAGTTGTCGTCCTGTGTCCCTCCACGTCACCTCCAAAAAGCTCAAATTCCAGCAACTGTGTGGTTTGAATAGACTGATTTTTTTTTTTTTAGTACATCTCAGAGAAAAAAAAAAAAAAAANNNNAAAAAAAAAAAAAAAAAAAAGAAAAGTTCAGAATAGAAAAAAAATCCCAACAGTGTCAATTTAAAGATTTAGTATAAACTCGTTCGAGCCTGTGGGAGGAACGCTAAGTGGAAAAAGTAAACACGGTCCCCCCCAAGTAGTTCCCCTGGAAGCGGAGCAGGCAGCCAGTGCCTGGTACCGCCGGCTGCCCTGCGCCCCGGGGAGGTCAGCCCAGCTATGCTCAACTGACAGGTTCAGTTTACAGCAGGCCAGCACTTTGTTTGGATATACTGGCCTTGCTCACCGCCAGCTTAACAACAGATGGCTAGAAAACTTTCATTATGTTGCAGAGGGCTGAACTGCAAACAATCGGGGAAAACTGTGAAAAGTTTAACTCTCTGCAAGCCGAGCGAGGAAGCGGTCGCCTCGCCAGCCGGCTTCCCGCGCCCGCCCTGGGCATCTGCGCCTTTAAATTAATTAAAGCGGGATGGGATGATTAATCGTACCTGCGCACCGGCCTGGAGATGCCTGGGAAAATAAAAAAAAAAAAAAAAGGAATTTGCGATTTGACAAGGTCATTTCAATAAAAGTAGCATTCCAGAAGAAAACGGACTTTGACGGATTGCAAAGCTGATTTTAAACCTTCCTCGAGCCTGCGGCTTCAGGAAAGTTATAGAAAGTTTCGGCAATAATCCCCCAATCGGGGTTTATCAAGAGCTTTCCGACGAGCGTTCTTCCATCTCCAGAAAGAGAGCCCTTGTCCCTCGAATTCTCGCTTCAAACTTCCACACTTGATGGCAAGAGAAGGCCGCCGAATAATCTTAACGCGCAAATCTGACTATGATTTATCCAAATCTGTGTATAATTTAAATATTCATTAAATTGATTCCATTCATATGCACCCTAATATCTTTTAACGCTCTAAGGCAGGTTATAAATGCACCTTCCCAGGTTTAATTCAATTGACAATCTTCTACACATCTCATCACCGCAAACGCGTTATTTTATATTATTCAAGAAACGAACGAATCTCTTTTCCACAAATGTATTTTAAAATCGACTCTTTCCTGTTATTGAAAGAAAATTGTGTTTATTACTCCTTTAGCATAGTGTAAACTCATAAACGTCAACAGAGAGTACAAGGAAAACTGTCAACTAAATACTGTTTCCTTCATGAGCTGCTCTTCCAAGTCAATTACGCCTTTCAACTTCTGGGGCATTGTATGATAAACTGGCAGTAAAAATCATTCACATTAATATACCATGGTGCCTTGCCTGCAAAAGGTAATTAAAGAAGTAAATGACTCATAAGAATAGACATATTAGCTGCAAAATGAAAGGCAACTGAGCTGCCACATGAAAATATGTACCATTAAGATACTGCATTTTCATATTCCTGTAATCAGCTTCAGTAGACTAATGCTTATTTAATCCAGTTCTCTGCTAAGTCCATCAACAACTGTTTTTTGCTGTTTTCTCCTTGACTGAACATTATGTGTGCAGGTTTGGAATAAATACTGCAATAAGATTTTTGCATAGTCAATTGAAGAACGGGGGTTTTTTTATCTTTTAAAAACTATTTTTCTTTCCAACCAAGAGGAATACAGCAGAGAAGAATACCAAGAAAAAAAAAAACAACAAACATTTTCTGGGGCTCTTTCCGTGCCGATATGCTTTAAGTGAAATAGGTACCCTGCTCTAGCATTCACCATTTTGATTTGTGAAACTATTAGCAGGAAAAACAAGCCTAATGACTCCATCATCCAACTTTCCTATTCTCCACACGGTAAACGCTTTGCCTTCTTGATGTGGCTTTTCATTAGGGTTACAAAAATGAGACTGGTTTTCTCTTTCTCAAGTCTGTGAGGCAAGGTGGGCCAAGGAAAGAGTAGGCACCGCTGGGTCTGCGGAGGAGATGGAGGCACGGGCCCTCTTATGATGCACATCCCAACCACCTGCTCTCCCCAGCCTTGACTTCTCGGAAACCTTCCGATGACAAGAGACCCAAACTCCAAACCCACACAGACACCGTTCTGCCATCCCACCCTGGCAGCGGGACGGCCAAGCTCAGCACGGACATGCTCCTGATTTTTGGAGACGACCTTTGCTGGGAGCTGACCCCGCTTTGAGGCCATGTACGATGCACATCTCAGACTACCCCTGCTCTGTGGCCATCAATAAATCCAAGCCTTTTGGTAAAGGGTGTTGGGTTTAACTTCCCAAGCTGTGTCCTCCTCCTCCTCCTCCTCCCAGGGGCATGGCAGGGACACGGCAAAAAGTCAGAGGACAAAGTACACTTGTCTCCATCCACCAAAATAACACCCTGCAAAACACTCGAACGTTTATAACTCAACCCGTTTGCAAGCTGTAATTAAAATATTCTTTTGATCACAGTAATACTCTGTAAGGCCAAGATCCAAACGGCTTCTGACTGCACAGCTACCACAGTTAACTCATTTTCTAAAGTATGGGGTGGAGTTAAGCCCAGTATCTCAGCTATCACTATGGTGCAACTGTTGACAAATGCTGGCTTTTCTAAATGGCAGACGCTGCCATTTATTTATTGTGCTCGACAGAGGTTTATCTTTGCAAAAAAAAAAGAGATCTTTCAATAAAAATCTTAACACGATGCTTCGCAACCTGCATTAGAGGTTGCTTATTTATGACTATCAGTAAGAAATAGTATAAGATTTCAAATGTAGGATCAATCATTATTTAAACTGTATTATTGCTTCTCCATTTGAGCAGACATCACTTTGTACCCACAATTAATGAGCTCTAGTCCTTTTTCTAATTAAGGAACAAAGGTTCTTGTGTGCAGAGTATAGAGTGACACTGTCTAGAGAACACACATTTAAATAGAAGAGAATCCTTCTAATTACCTTAAAATAGGATTTTTCATATCCAGGAACATAATAGGATCAAGAAAGCAGAGCATTTCCAACAGCATTTACAAATAAGTCATTACAAAACACTGTTGAAAGGTAATAACGCATCCCTAAAAAACAATAGAACCTGATGGAGACTGGTGCCCAACGCTCCCATATTTATCTAACGAACCTTTGAGCATCAGTATAGGGAAAATGCAATATGGAAATGATTTTATATATGTGTATACATAGAGACAAATCCGAAAAAAAATCTTGAGTCGACTATTAAAGCATAATATACTTTCGGCTCGAGCAGATTAGGATCCAAACACGTAATTAAGAAAGTCAGAAAGGTAACCTCGCTTTATCCAGTAATTAGGGCTGTTAGAAATAGGATACTGTCTCTTAAAAGTGTTACAAATATACCACACTACTAAATAACCTGCACTGCCTGGAAAGTATACTTGCTATCAAGGGCAAAGCTGCTATACACTGAGGTAACAGTAAATGACAGACTGTTGTTCAAGTCCATTAGCTGCTATGTGATAGGAGCACATTCACTAGCACACGACCTGTGAAAAATCTTAGATCTCTTTAAATCTTTGAATTGGATTGCTGCATTAATTCTTAAGAACTGCAATCCTTCAACCAAGTCAAATTACCCTCATTAACAGGGGAAAAACTGCCTCTGCAATAAGTTTTAAAAAAAAAAAAAAAAAAAAAAATGATATTTATTACCTATAATCACTTTCACGTACTTCACCTGGGAAGCGTGACAAACTGGGGCAACAACTTCAGAGGCTGGCACCAGTTCAGGTGCTGGTGGGGACGGGATGGAGGCGCTGCCCGCGCGTGGGCGCGTGCGCACGCTCCCGCGCCGCCGTTCAGCGTAAATAAATGCGCTGCTCGGGGGAAAAACCTCAATGAATGTTCTAAGAAAAGAAAAATCACTAAGAATAAGCCCAGGCACTGAAGTGATCTGTGTGTGTGCCACTGAAATAACCGCAAAAGAGGAGGGGAAATTCTCCAGTTATTCAAGGCTTGATTAGAACACTACTTCATAATTAGGCATGTTACAAGTATTGTCATCAACCAGAAAATTCATGTACTAACTAAAAGGTCTCAGAAGCTGGCTCAAGCCTTCTATTCATTAACAACATCTGCTATTAATGTTTAACCCTCATAAACACGCACAAAACCTTCCGCATTTAACAAAGATTAAAAATAAATATTTTGTTGTGCTATTTTATCCGGGTGGCGACCTGTGCGGTTCTGCGAATATCAAGAATCGTTACAACGCCCATAGGGAGAACAGACAAATATTTGGTCTTTGTCAGAAAGAAGATGTTTCTTTCTCTGGTCACCGCTTCTCTGCACGTCAGATGTTATAGCTTCTGAGCCAGGCCAGCGCGGCACAATAAACAGCAACGCAGATATACACACACACACACACGTATATATATTCACATCTATATCACAGTATTAATCATTTATTTTAAAGGTGAAACTCCCTGGAACGATTTTGAGGCCAAATGTTTCAAAGGACCCTCTGTTTAGATTTTTTTCTAATTTAAAAATGAGCGCTCCAGGGACAAAAGATCCACTGCGAAACAGGGAGCTGAGTAAGTCCAGAATCCAGAAATGAGAAACAGCGCGTTTCATCTTCATTTTACTGCTGCGAGTCCAGATGAGAGCCCTGATCCCGCAGTCCGACCCCTAACAAGCAGATCTTTGGAAGAGTCTTTGGAAAGACTCATTTCCACCACTGTGGTTTTAATGTAAGCCGAGCAATCTGCTTGTGCAGGCTCATTTACAGCGTGGAGACAGAGCTAAGTGGTGAGCTAATGCGACCCTCTAATGACTCCTGGAAACGCGTCAGGACATCCTCCGTCCCCGTCCCTCTTCCCGCGGACGGGTGTCGATAGCAGACGTCCCCGATCGGCCCCACCTCGGCTCTCGGGGGCGGGAAGGTCCCACAGCTCCCCTCTGCCCACACCCAGCCACCCTCCCCGTGCAAGCTGGCCCCCGAGCCTCCGCGGAGCCCGTGGTGCCAGCGTCAGGCAGGTGAAGATCCAACCTGGCCTCCTCCCACTGTAACGTTTTTCATCGGCGGTAAGGCCAAAATACAACCCAAGCCACGAAAAGGAATGAAAAATACAGCTCTTTTTGTCTTCAAACATGACACTCATGGCGGATTCGCTGTCTGCATGTTGCAGCGCGCTCTATTCTTAGCACCGTGCCTTTTAAAGTTAGGCCCATTATTTTCTACGGTGTATCAAGATCAGTATGTATAACATATGCCATATTGTTGACACTTCCCTGGATGTACTGCATGCCATATGCCTAAAGCACTAAAAGGGGTGATGAACAGAGTGGCAATACTGAAAGGAGAACAAGATACACCCAGCATGTTGAATGAATTCAGTTATATAATTCAGCCAATAAGGGTTTCCATACATTTAACAACCTCCTCCCCCCCCCCCCCCCCCCCTTTTTTTTTTTTTTTTCTTCTTTTGCCTTCTTTGTATAAAAATGAATTTAACAACTTTCCGCTGTGAAAAGTTAACACGCTGGACACGTATTCAAAGCAAACATTTAATCACGGTGGGCCCACCAGGTCTAAAAAGTATACATGTAAAGATAGATCATATATAATCACACCAATAAAACAAACAAAAAAGGACAATTCATACATTTTAGCAATAAACTGAAAAAATAAAACATACAGTTCTGCTCCTGCTTCTACTTGTCCTTTATTTTACCCTTCATAAATCTACACCCCAAGTTCAATTCCTAGAACCAGGGAAGATGACATCTTGCCCGTCTTCAGAGGTTTATTTACTAGTTTCCCTACTAAGAATTATTATTTGAAGAACCCAGAAACTAATGCTCTCTTACACTACAGTATTTTTGTCCAAATCTTCTGGAAAGGATTATGAAATTGAAATATAAGAAGGAACACAGCCGAGCTATATTTATAACAAGAACACAGCTCTCCAGCATCTGATACATACACATCTGTATCCTCACGTCTATGTCATCCCTCCGCGCACTCTAATGGGCACACTAGCTACATACTTGTCATTAAAATAAAAAAAAATAGAAAAAGGAGAGGGGAAAAAAAGGGGGAAATAAGAACTGACTCATCACTGAGAATAGTTTTGACAGGACTTGCATGCAGAGCTCCGGCAGAAAGGTCCGAGCTATTCAGTTCACCACTTGTGACCAGCTATTGAGGAGATACCTCGAACTGAATGAATAGTTGGGAAAAACAAAACCATGCAAACTCTCAGCGCGGGTACAGGCTGGTTGCACAGATGAACCCAGGTCTAGTCTACAAGTTTAGTTCTTGGAGCTACGTCCTACCTGGAGGAAACAAAAGATCGGGGATGTCTGGGAGGTAGGATTCGCTACGGGAAACTCCTATCGAGTTTCCAGGGCTCAGACACCGAAAAGGTGCCTGGGAAAAAGGAAGAGTGGTGTAGAAATGCTCAGTGCGTGCACAGAGCCCTTCCACGGGGAGCATCCTGCCTGGCACCTGAGCGCAGGGGACGTGTGAGGAAGTAGGTTGCTCTCCTGGCCTCCCTCTCGAGGATGCTGCTAATGCTCTGGAGCTAATGATGCCACATAAAGCTAAAGCTTCCCATCCTCTGTCGTTAGTGCCACCACATACCCACAGGCAATGGATCAAAGGGGCTATGAGAAGATAAGGAGAATCCATTTTCATTTCAAAACATGAACATTCTGGCACAGGAGATCGCTAAAGAAGATCAGCTGTGTTTCAGCGGGTGCACTGAAGGAGGATGTTGCATTTTAAATGCAGACACCCATCCGTATTTACTTGAGTAAGCAGCATCATTAGCAGCACCAAACGACCTAAGAAGAACACGGGACTTTTGTTACAAGTGGAAGGCCAAATCCTCTTTGTGAAAAACATCAAAGAAGAAGAACACATGCTGATGTTTAAAAACAGTCTATGTCTAATACGGAACATCAAGACTTAAAACAGAAATCCCAACCCCCTCACCCTTGCTTAATGTTATTCTCCTTAGACACAAACCCAGCAGTTACTGCTGACCAGGAATTAGCCGTCACTGCCAGTTTAAAGCGCTGGTTGTATAACCCACTCGTGAGGTACTCGGATCAAAATTTATATACATACATTTCAAATTGTCAAAATTAGGACAAGTGGCAGCTTTTTGAGTGGAAACACTTGCACTGCATCTGTATCAGGCCAGAAGGTAACACAGGACACAGAAAAGGAAAGGATCTGGATGGATGTGGCAGAGCTCTGAGCTTACTTTGGAGGAAAACAGAACAAAACAAAGCAAAGAAAACCAAAAAAAAAACCTTGGCCTTCCAAAGGCCACAACTGTACAGCTCTTTGCACAGGGAACTGGTGAACAGGCATCACCTCCTGTCAGCATCCTCGGGTGTGTGCTTTCAGTACATTATGCTTGGCCACGCAATGGCAAGCAACGGAGCAAAAAAGTCTTTTACCTTCTGGTCTCTAAGTCAGGGCTGGTCCAAGCAGAGTCTAGCCAAACTTTCTACTAGCTGTTGGCGACGTTAGTTTGATGGACTTCATCCAGTTCCTTGTGGACTACTGTCCATATTAGGAAAAAATCCCCACTTGACATTGGCACCGGGATCCAGCCCTATCCGCAGACACCGGCAGCGGTACAGATTTTTCCTCGGAAGCCAGGTTGAGACACAAGGACCGCAGCCATGCCGTGGGCCCACGATCCATCATAATTAACTTCTTATAAGGCAAGAAACAATCCTACCAGGGCCAATTAAAACATCTCTTGTGCTTACACTGTAAAAAAAAAATACCCACACAACAACAGACTGGCAACGAAAACAAAGTAAAAAAAAAAATAAAAAAAAATCCCCTAACCCACCCTGTGGCGGATTTTGTTTCCTTTTCCGAGCGGTGCTGGTGACGTTCGCAGGAGAGCTCAGAAGGGTAAAAGGGCATGGCTAACATGGCAGCTATTTAATTCCACCAGGCAGATCCCCGAGACCTGTAATGAGCGTCTGTTTCCTACCCATCAGGCCATTAATCACCGAGACTCCTAAAAGGTTCAATTCACGTGCCCACTCAGAGAACTCATGAGATGCCTGATAGTCATATGTCATTCGAGAAGGGAAGAGAACTCTATTCTTCTCTCAACTGATGTAGCTCCTATTACCAAGAGACTCTCTCCCTCGGGAGCAACCAGAAGAGAGAAATGAAGAAGAGCTCACTGAAAGCTCTGCCTCGCAAAGACACATAATTGATGCAGAATGGGAAGAGTGTTACAAGGAATCCGCCACTACCCTTATTTTGCCAATAATCTGGGGAATTGGTGAAAGGATTCTGAAAGCGGTGAGAAAACATTTTCAATTTTTACTAGACACACCCTAGACAGACGGGCTGCTCTCCAGCTAAGATTGCCCTCCTCCTTGGATGAGAGCTTGGCAAAAGCAAAAGAAGGGTTTTGCCATCTTTAAATTAGACCGTTTCTCCTACTGATTAACCTTGCTCTTCTTGGGACCCTTTGAGCAGCTGGAGGTGATGCTTAGGCGCCACGCGTGCTTGCAAATCCTTTGATAGCCACAGAGCCACATCAAAATCTTGATCCTTATCTACTGATGCTCTTAGAAGCCTGGGAGGTATCCACCTGGAAGACAACTCCAGCTCCTTAGCACTGTACAGCATTCAGAAGTCCAAGCACTGGGTGCCTGGGGCATGGCACGGGTGAACCCAGAGTAAGCTGACCCCCTCCCCCCCCAACATCTCCTCAGACCAGGCTGAAATGTGACACACATACACATCGTTTGGCAGTGTCATTTCCTGGAAATGACAGCTGAAAAAAAAAAAAAAACAAGTATGAAAAAGGGAAACACATACTTCAGCAGCTTAAAAAAAAAAAATGGTTGTATCACTCCGCATTTGGTGGAAAATTAAAAAAGAACATGCTGTTGTTTATCTTGCCCCCTTCCTCATTTTTCATTTTCTTCATTTAATTACTGCTCTATCAGGTAAACTAATAGATAAAACAGACAAAAATATAAAAACCTAAAAGCACCTCAGCAATCGTTTTACATCCTCATCAGTCTCCCTGGGTATTGTCCATGCTGTAGTAGAAATGTTATCCACATT